>OY856186.1:385319813-385686877 GCA_963693315.1 Diogma glabrata | reverse complement strand
AAAGCAATTGTGATTATAATTTGAAAATAATTATAATATAAAATGAAAACAAATTTTGAATCCGCTAAAGTGTTGTCATAACGACTTTAAGTATACTAAAAAATAATTTTAATGATGTTCTCTAATTTATGTAGAAAATGATTATATTTAGTATTCCTACACATTATATGTATTATGTATATAGTATAATTAAAATATTGAAATATATATTAAAATTAAAAACGAATATTTTTCTGCTTTAATGTTTAATAATAATCTTTATATTTTAAAATTTGAACGTTGTTTAACGCTCCTTTCTAAACAACGCCACTAAACACGAGCGTCATGGTAGAAAAAACCGCATGTTAAAATTCAACTGGTGATCAAATGACTAGTTAAATTTAACCTTCGAGATTTTTTGGTGCGAAGAAACCCGATTTTGAAATTAAACTTGGGTTAAACTCGAGTTAGATTTAACCAAGGTTTAACTTGTGTGAAGAAATTGGGCATAAGTGAAGCATAAAATCTTGTATGCACCACTGGTTTAACAGGGTATTGATCACATCAAGTGACATCCATCCCTCGTGCCAGAGGCCTCCGTGCTAGATTACGTCGCATTCCGGGCGCAATAACCTACATAACGCCCTTGGTGCATAAATAGCTATTTTAAAAAAATAAAACCGGCTTCAGAGAAAACAAAATAAACATAAAAAAGTGAATAGTATAACTCAATTGGAGCCACATAAGGCAAAAGTACAACTTACAGACAAAAATACAAAAACAATACAATTATTATTATATTATATAGAAGTTATTTGTTATTATTAGGTTATTATATTATAAAAATTATTTTTGGCACAAAACTGTTCGAGGTCGTCGGTGCCACTAAATCACTTTGATAAAAAATTCTCGGGCTTTGCACCAACTTTAATAATATAATAACTATTATAACAACTATAATTATTGTAATAATTATAATAACAAATAACTTCTATAATAAAATAACATTTTTTGAAAGTGTAATTATTTTGTCTGTAGTTAGATATATTCAATTTAAATAAATCAAAAGTTAGATGCATTTTTGTCTCTAAGTTGTACTTCTGTTTTTTGTGGCTACAATTGAGTGAGTTTCACATCAGTTTTATATGGAAAAACAATAGTCTTAGCTTAATATTTTGTTTTTAGGTTTCGCCTTTATGCTAAATAGATGACCCTTTATGTAATGAAAGGGGTGGATAGATCAGTTTTTGTTAGTTTGTATTTTTGATTTACGGGTGTGATCATCATGTGTATTTTAGTCCCTACTTTTGACATACAAATTAACATGAGATATGACATACCACTGGCAATAGCAGTGAAATATCACATACCAGGGAGTGAGATCATTATCAAATGTGATATCTTAGGTGCTGGAAGATGAAATCAACGGTGACACGGTTAGCGGTTTTAATTACTCTATTGTTTATTCGAAGAAATGAGCTCAACCTGTGGACTTAATCATATAGGAAAACAGTGCGTCGCATGATTAAAGGATATATCTAGCTTAATTATTATTTTTTGCACGATCAGGCGATTTTGCATGGTTACTGATTCGTAAATAAACATAGTAAGTTTCGTTTACAAATCACAGGTCGGTAAGTAATTACTTACCAATCATGCAGGTGGTAAATAATTACTTACCGCTAAGGGAGACCCTACCAAGGCGGGAATAAAAACGATTTTTATTTAAATAATTATGTAGGGCAATTTACTAGCTTCAACTTTAAATAACGTTCTTTTAAAAATATTGCAATTAATAGATTTAAAAGCAATTTATTTTGAAAAAATATTCGATGAAATTAGTTTTGCAACAAAAAAACCTATAGAATTACATATGATGAAATGCAGAGCTTACTATTTTGAAATGAAAATTTAAGAATTTTTCTTTAAAACATTAAAACTTAAAAATGAATTTATTGTTTAAATAATTTAAATTGAATTTTTATTGAGCGTGCAAAAAATATAATAAGCATTTTGGGCATTAAGTGTGGTACCGATTTCGGATATATTAGGGATCTCGACTTCATCTCGCTCTCAAAACATATATCCTTAATCGGCAAAACACTTACTACACTTAATACTTAAATAAGTATATTGGCATCCCAGTACAGTTTTGTTACTGCAAGTTTTTAAAATTATGCTTCTTTCATTCCTTATTCGATTTTTATTTCTTACATCTCCTTATTGTGGAACCTAGGTCTTAAAACACTTGACTAAAAAAATATTTAAATGGGAAATTATTAGATGCCGAATAAATTAATCAATTTTTAATTAAGAGTCAAAAACTTAGTTATTTTACAATTTGGCTGTGCATTTAGTTGTGCGTGAAACGTTGCACATACTCAGGTGGAGAGGAAAATTACGCCCTTGGTTCAATAAAAGCTCTCAATATGAACTGTTCAATAAAAGCACTCAGTAAACGTCTTCAATATGAACCGCGGGCGTAATCTTATCTTTTTCCGCCCTCGATATGTAAATAACTATTTTATTTTATTTACAGCCCGATAAAATACAACAAAGAAAAGAGAGAAGAATGCAGAAACTTCAAATGATTAACTATATTAACAAATGGAGATGTGAAGCTGCGCCAATATATGGTTCTGATTTACGTGATTGTATGTCAAAAGCATTGGATGTATGTGTGAATTCTTCTAATAAAACAAGCTGGCTAACAAGAAGTAGTACAAATTGTTATACAACAATGATGAATAAAGATGAAAACTGGAGTTTATCGAAGATACTGAAATCCTATGAAGATCGAACTAAAGAATTAGAATCTGTATTTAATAATTTCGTAATATTTGTACCTGCCGTGTCTGCACCACCAATAAACTTTCATGTTTCACATCCTCATCCATCAAAATTAAACGAAGAAAGAAGAATGGAAAAATTTTCCAACGAAGAAATTTCTCCAAAAATGGAACTTCTGCATCCCATTATCTCTGCCATGAGTACACAGGTAAAAAATGACATTTATTATTAGCACTGCATCAACAAATCAGTTTTATTTATATTAATATTTTTAAAAACTTTTGCAATGATGCAATAATATATTATTAGAAAAGACGAATGTTAAAAGATTTATTTCTAACATTATTTTTCAATCTAAAGAACAAATTTTATATTTCTTTAAAAAACATATGGTTTTTCAATTTATTTTCTTTACTTCAGTTTCCTGATCCTCGCCTGATTCAATATGATTGTGGAAAACTTCAAACTCTTGATAAATTATTAAGAAAATTAAAAACAGGTGGTCATCGTGTTTTAATATTTACTCAAATGACAAGAATGTTGGATGTGTTAGAAGCTTTTCTTAATTACCATGGTCATATTTATCTACGCTTAGATGGTACAACAAAAGTTGAACAAAGACAATTGTATATGGAAAGATTTAATGGAGATAAACGAATTTTCGTGTTTATCCTATCAACTAGATCTGGTGGAGTCGGTATTAATTTAACCGGTGCAGATACTGTGATATTTTATGATTCAGATTGGAATCCAACCATGGATGCACAAGCTCAAGATCGTTGTCATCGTATAGGACAAACGAGAGATGTTCATATATACCGATTAATTAGTGAAAAAACTATAGAAGAAAATATTTTAAAGAAAGCAAATCAGAAAAGGTTGCTTGGAGATCTTGCAATAGAAGGAGGCAACTTCACAACAGCCTATTTTAAAAGTACGACGATTCAAGATATATTCAATGTAGATACCATGGAAGATGATGCAAGTACTCGTTTGTCAGAAGTTGTAGATCAAAACAAGGAAAGAAAACAGAAACTTCAAGAAAACTTATCCACGGCTAGTTCAAGTGAAGATAGAAGTAATATAAATGCATTTGAAAGTGCTTTAGCGGCTGCTGAAGATGAGCAAGATGTACAAGCTGCAACAACAGCAAAAGCCGAAGCGGCTGCTGATTTAGATGAATTTGATGAAACAATTCCAATTGAAGAAAATGAAAATAAGAATCCAGAATTGAGTAAAGCAGAGTTGGAAGTGGAGAACATCATAAAACAGGTAAATTTTTTAAATTACTTTATCATTTTTATGGCTTTTTAATTTTTCATTTTCTACACTATATATTTGTTTTTTGTTGTTTTTAAAGCCTATATAAAATTTTTGAAGACCAGACAGAGTACGATTTTATCAATAGTTGTAATCTATCACTCATCTTCATACAGTTTTTATCTTTAATATTAAAAACTCATTTCATCAATTCGATATGTATTTTTATTTCAGCTAAGTCCAATAGAACGTTATGCTATGAGATTTGTCGAAGAAACAGGTGGATCATGGACAGCAGAGCAATTAAAACAAGCTGAAGCTGAAATAGAGCAACAAAAACGAGAATGGGAAGCTAATCGTTTAGCAGCAATTAAAAAAGAGGAAGAGGAGAATAAACGGAATGAGGAAGAGGAAAACGAGCTGTTAACTTATTCTGCAGAAGATGCCAAAAATCAGGTTAATTATAAATCTAAGAAACCTATTAATAAGAGATTAGTTTTAGTTAAAAATTCATTTAAGCATAAACAAATTGTGTTAGGGAAACGGAAAATGCAAAATAATGTTAAAAGTAAACGGCGAAAAGTATTGGTCAGTAAAAAATCAAAAACAAAATTAAATTCAAAACTGCGTCGACGAAAACAACGAAAGCGAACCCCCCTAAATGTGAATACCAGACAAACAAGAAGAAATTTATCGAATTCCAAATCAAGTAATAATTCAAAGAAATTCTCCGAACCATTGTCAGACGTTGAAGAAAATGAATCCGATAGTATAGATAACGTTCAAAATTCCGAAGAATTCGATAGTGAATGTAGTTTAGATGTAATGGTAGATTCTAATGATGCTCCAGACTCAGATTCTAATCAACCGTCCAATGATGACAATTCTGATGCTTCTTCAGTTTCTGATAATGCTAGTTCAAAATTAAATACTTCTCCTAAGAGTAAGAAAAAGTTAGAGAACCACGTGGATGTAAATAGTCCAAGAACAAGATCTCGTGGATCGGTTAAAATTAATCTATGGACTTTAGATGTAAGTCCAATTTTACCTGGCGTGAAACCCGTTAAAAATTCTGGAAATATTAGAATAAAATCAAATTCATTTTCCAACGAAAATGGTTCCGATACTAACGGCAGCGGAGAGGACGTTGATCCTCTAGAAGATAATCGACAAAATGTAGATGAAACAGAAAGTGATTTGGAGGACGATAAACCGCTCATCAATCATATAGAGGAGAAAAATAAACTAAAAGTTCCTAAAATATTAGACGGTTTATCAAGTGGGAGTAAGCCGAGATTGCAAGTAAAACGAAAATTTCGTCAAACATTTAAAAATAACGGTAGTAATAACACTCTTGATAAATGGCTATCGAAGTCTCCTAAGGTTGTTTTATCTAGAGTTGTGTTACCGCCTGACATGGATAGTACGTCTACAATTGAGTATCCAATTAGAACACGGCGATCGTCGGTTTTTAAAATAAATCCAGAAAATGGACCATCGTGATGAAATGTTTTATCTGATGGTTTATATGGCACAGACAATGGATAGTTGTGTTAATATAACGGAAATTAGGGTTAAGAATAATAGACGGCCAAAAGAATTAATCTTTGATATGTTTAGGTTATCATGCACGTCATTCATGCCATCAATATAGTAGACCACAGAAAAGGTTGAAAAGAGAAGTATTTAAAATACGGTGCCTATGTTGATTATTGTGTAAATATGATGGAAAATGATTTGTTCATTGTGAACCCATTATTGCGTTAGACTGATATAATTCAAATATTATTAATCGTAATTTATTCCAAATCCGTAAAAAAATATTTGAAAGGAATGTGATTAAATCATTTGAACAAAATTTTACTAGATATGTTAGGTTTTATTTGATTAATATGCGATGAGTTTTAATATAAGTTGTAAATATTTCGAATCTGTTATTACATCTATCATTTAGTAATATGTAATTCATTTTTTTTATTAAACAAAAGTATATTGTAATTTTTACAAAGCAAAAATGAACAAATACAAAATAATTCCACATTGTCTTTTTTTAACACAGTTGCAATATTTTGGTTAAATTGACTCTAAATAATTGATTGATTTTATTTATTTAGAATATGATTTATGCAAAACAATGAATCCCTTTAACGAATAGATATTTTCATTTATACTATTTGCCTAAAATATAAATATTATCTGGAGCATACGTTTTACTTAAATAAATATTTATTCAGTTTTAATTTAGTTTTAAAACTAAGACTATTAATATTTATTAGGAATAAACGATAAAGTATATTTAATTGTTTAATTGGTATTGGCAGAATATTTTGAAACTTTAATTTGCTGTTGTGATAATAATATAAAAAAATTAATTCGAAAATAGAATTTTGAAATAATCCGTTTTAAGACGATGTTCGAGTTTTCTTCACTTTTTTCATTTATGTTGCAGCTTATTCAATTTAATTTATTTCATTATCATAAGTTTTATTTAGCATTCTATATTTTTTTTAATTTACTTAGTTTTTTTTACTTCAATTTTTATAAATAATTATTGTAAATAAGAAATTGTAAATTTATAGTAACCAAACTAAAAAATATCACAAATAAATTTTAGTGAATACCGATTAATTATAAACTCAAATGAACATCTGTGAAATCAGGTTATATTTAAATGTAATATATAAAATTATAGGAAATAAATTGTTTTTCCTTGCTGAAAGAAAATAAAAAAATTAATTGTGTTGTTTTTATTTATATTCCTCGGCAATTATGGAATTGGATCTGTTTTGGTGTCACTTAATTATGAAAAAGCTTGCTCTGTGTTAACTTGCTTATATCTCCATTTTTTTCTTAAAACGAATAAAATAAAATTGTTTGGCAATGGCACAGGCTGAATTAAAAATTGTTAATTAAAAACATACAGCCGACATTGAAATAATTATTCAATTAAATTAAAAAATATAAAAATATATTTAGTCAAATAATTGTTTTTTGGGCACCAAAACGGCCATGCCATTCCAAACTGCTGCGGATATAATCAAACAACACAGCGGCAAGGTTTTTTTATTAATTATTAAGATTGATATTTCGAAAAGGATCTTCGAATAATAACTGAAACAAAATTATCTTAATTTTAGGTTTGGATTTCAAATAACACTATGGAGAAAATGCCGGTAAGAGAAATTTGTAAACTGTATATTTGTTCATTATTGTAAACATTACTTCATTTAATAATAGATGTGGTGTCCACCAACACCTCCACAAGATGATAACGATATTTATCGAGATTATTCACTTTCATTTTTATATGATACAACGGATATAATACCAGAATCTCAGCTACCACCTGTATATGTAAAAAAAGAGTTTAAACGAAATCGAAGTGAAGCTGGCTTTTTTATGGATGGAAGACGACCAATAAAAATGAGGAAAGAAGATACATATTATCCGCCAAGATCATTATTTGATAAACCTTCACCAGCTCTTGCAAAAATTCGCCGTGAATTAAAAATTCAAAGATATCGAGGAAATTTTAAACATATTATTCAAATACCAGGTTTAAAACCAAACATACCACTAAAACCATTAGTCGATCCTGAAGGAATGGCCGATTGGTTTATTCATGAAGATATGGCGATATTGAATGTGATACAAAATATTCAAGGATTACCTTTAAATTTATTATTACTTTCCCCGGGTCATACTCCAAATTGGGATTTAGTTTCTGATATAGTAAACCAAACATCACGGACGTATCGATCGCCCAAACAATGTCGTTACAGATATGAAGCTGTTATTGTTCCTAGAGAAGAAGGAAAATTGATAGAAAGCCCAAAGAAACAAAAGAAAAACAAAATGTCAATAAAAGGAACAACACCGATGAAAGGTGTTCGATCGTTAAGAACTGCTCAACAATTCGTTAGCGATAATAATAGCTCGTTAACAAAATATATTCGTGTAAAACACGATAATATTAAAACAGCATTTTTAAAAAAAGCGCCTCAGTTAAAACAATTACTTATAAATCCATCTTTAAAGAATCCAAAGCATGCTGTTGTTTTGTCCGATTTTGGAATCGCAAATTATGAACTTCCAATAACTCCGCTAGATTTAGCGATTCGTCGAACCGAAAGATTAAACAAAGATAAACAGAAAAATTTACTAGGCATTCAAGGGAATGAAATTCCAGGACAGTCACCTCAAGCACAGTCACAAATTACAAATATTCAAAATATACAGAATCAACAAGGAACAACAATAATGGTTCAAACTTCTGGTTCTGCCACACCATTGTTAGTACAATCAACACCAATTCAAGTATCAAAGCAAACTTCAAATATAACAGCGCAACAATCACAACAAATTGTCAAAGCTATAGTAGCTTCTTCCTCGGGAAATGTTCAACATATTACAGTTAGTCAAGCAAATCAATCTCAGCTTCAGCAGCTTGCTGTGCAACAGCAATCACAAGGGCACCAACCTACCTCCGTTTCTGTTGTCCTAACTACTCCAATTTCTAGTCTTTCAACGATACATTCATCTCAACCGCAAATAGTATCAATTCAAGCTCCAAATATTATTTCAAGTTTGGCAAATGTTTCTCAAACCGGTTCTATTGTTCAAACAACTGCAACACAAGCCTTACCACAAGTAGTTTCAGTCGCTCAACTGGCAACTGTTGGTACAGTTTTTACAACAACAACTTTACCTTCAAATGTTACAACACTTTCCTCTTCTTTAAGAGCTCAAAGGATTGTTGGTCCAGGAGGATTGTCTGAAGTAGTTCTGAATAGAGCCGGATCACAATCACCAACCGTTGTTTCAGTGAGTGGTCTCGGTCAAAATATCACACAAGCTCAACTTCAGGCAACACAATTACGACTGCAAATGGGTAATGGACAACAAGTTTCTGGTGTAGTCACGAAAACTATTCCAGTTGGATCTGTCCAATCAGCAGTTGGTAAACCAACGAATTCCCCACAAATTCAATTTTATCGGCAACAATTACGGCAGCAATTTAAAGTTCTTCATACAACTCCTGGTCAGGTGGGTGGTACTGTAGTTCAAACTGCTGGGGGACAAGCTACATTAGTTAGTCCAGGAACAATAATTCAAGGTGGAATTGTACAACAAGGTGGTAATTTACAAACTGTTCAAGTGCAACAAGCTGGACAGAAGGTGCAATTAGTTAGTGGATCAAATACTGTTACTGTTTCAAATACAGTTACAGGTCAAACTGGTGTTGCTACTGTTTCTACAGTACAAGTTGCACCAGGTCAAACTAGAACCCAATTTATAAAACATGTTGGTCCCAATAAACAAACTATTACACGTCAAGTAAGTGAAAACGAAGTGCAAGCGTTGATGATCAAACGTCAATTGTTGAATCAACAGAAAACACATGTTGTACCCCAATCACAAATTCAATTTGCGCCGGCAGGTGTTGCTGGAACATCCGGACAACAGCAAATAGCAACTCTTGTGAAAACATCAAGTGGTAACTTATCTGCCACTACTTTGCAACAAGTTAAATCTGGACAAATCAAAGCAACAACAATGACAAACCAAACTCAAGTTCGACAATTACAACTACAACAACAAATTGCCTTAGCGCAACAAAGAAAAGGAGGAAAAATGACAACGCAGTTTGCTCAAGTAACAGGAAAAACAGGAATGCCAACACAATTGATTGTGCAAAATCCGAAATCATTATCTGGTACTGTTACAATGCAACAAATTCAACAAGTTATTAGGCATGCCCAACCCGGAACAATTGCAACGGGACAAATTGTGCTAGGGAAACCTGGAAGAGTTATTCCTGTTTCGGTAGCAACACAACCAAATCGTCAAACAATTCAGGTAAGAAATTGATTAACCTATTTTTTTAACGGCATCGTGTAAACAAGTACTTTTTTTTCATAGTAGCAAAAATACTATCGAACGTGATTTATTGTAATATTCGTATTTGTAGTTAAATGCCTGCAATTTTTTTGAATGTCGTACAGGGCAATTTAGTTCTTTGACATAGATGGCAGATATACCAAATTTAAAGGCATCAACAGTTTGATATTTAAAGTATGTTGGAGATAAATTTGGAATCTTTTTCAAACTATCGAATTTAACTTATTAATATATATTTAACTTATGTTAGTCCAAAGTTCTATTTTTATTCTTGTGTCAGACTATTCTATACGGAAAGTTCTGTCAACTTTCATCAATATTGGATAAGGTTCCATAATTACATGCCTTGTGATGTTGATTAAAGCTTGTTTGAAATTTTGTGGAGTCAAGCCACCCGGCACTAACAGTATCAGTGTAAAACAAAAAGTCCTTGCTTTCAGTATTATATTTATAAAAACAACGGGATCAGTAACAGTAGTGTTGAATGATTACACACATTTGTTCGCTACATGTGTTGCATGAATTGTTCACTTTCACCGCTCAATCATATTTATGACAAGGTTTCGGTAGACTGGATTTTTCGTTCATGTCTTTTACCCTTTAAAGATAGCAGAACTAGCAACACGTGCAACGTACTATCATCTACAAACTTCAGCTCTTTCAAGTTTTTGTTCCCAATCTTCCCAAAGATCTTCACGTGACACGAACCAATGCCGGTAGTATGGTTGTTGCAAAAACAAACATTTCAAACTTTAGTTAAAACTTGACTTGACCCCTTTTCTTAATTGTCTAAAATTGTCTAAAAAAATACTTTTGCAACTCAGTTGTTTTACTATGGAAAAATAATACAATGGCGAAATTGTTTGTTTTATAGGTAGTAACTGCTACATCTGCGGCACAGGCATTAGCAGGAGGAACAATTCGAACACATGTAGCTGGTGCTCAAAATATTGGATCAATTCAAGGAACAATAAAAGTAGCAGGTGGTACACAAGCCCAACAACAACAAGCTTTATTAACAGCATTGCAAAATCAGCATCAACGACAAAATCAAAGTCCTGTTCGACTTCAAGCAACGTCTAGTGGATCTTTAGTTGCGGTAGCCGTTCAACAACCACCAATACAAGTAACTAATGTATCCGCTCCTCAACAAAATTCTACAGAATCAACAGTTGTCAATGTACACCAAGTTCAACAGCAACAAAACAATCAGCAAGTAAATATTAATTTACAATCAACAAAGACGATACGAAGAAATTGATTTTGAATAATTCTCTTATTCATTTCAGAGTCAAAAATAATACATTTATTGTTGGGGCAATAATGGAAGTCAAATTATTTTTGGTGAAGATAGTGTTGTTAATCTTTTAAAGGTTATTTTGTATCTAATATTCTTACTAATGAATAAGAATTATTGGCTTTTCTCTTAAAACATTTTACTAATCATACAAAACTTGCACATCTAAAATTTGTTGATCTGATTATATTTGACTTAAAATATTATTGAATAGTTGATGCAACCTCAAAAACGGTTTTTAGCTTTAAAACTCATATTAAAACAAGGATTATATTCTAAATCAAATATCCCTTCCTCATTATTATCTTAAACCTATAGTTAATTTGTTTTTAATTAAACCAAAACTAAATATTAATATTTTCCGTGATTTATTTATTTATACATAATATGTATAGTTAACAAATAAATTTAAATGTAAAAATCTAAGATTTAAACTAATAAGTTCAAATATTAATTTGAATTGGTGTTGTAAAAAATTAAAATCCTATTATTTATATTAATTAATGAAGCATAAGTAAACTTAAAATGGAACTTAGTATTATTAGGAATAGATAAATCTAATAATGTAAAGAGATCAATAATACGAAATGGAATCTTTTTATTTTATTTATTATTTAACAAAATAAAACAAATATTAACGGATAAATGTAATTATATTCCCTTCCGACAGTAATTATTTTTAATGTATATAAAAAACTAATAATTTGACTACATACATAGTGAAAATTTTAATTTTAACCTATTTATGTCTACAAAAATAATTAATGGTCAGCTTATAAAAAACAGTTTATATTTTCAGAAATTAAAGTTTTAGGTTTAATATGAATTAATTTTAAACTTAATATTATTTGTTTATATAAATGTGTAAATAATAATTTAAAAATAAAATGAATAAAAATAAATATTTTTTTATTATTATTTGCTTTTATTATTTACTAGGAATATATATTTATTTACAGTGATAAGGTAAGTACATATATATCATGTGTAGATTAAATTATGCACACATAGATGGTCCAGTTATTTCTCGTCACCATACTGTTCGTATTTTCAGCTCGATTCATCTCCGTTTAAAGCCTTTTGAACCACTTGATTTACGTTGCTAACGTCGTTATACACCTGAACTGAACTTGTTTCCTTTTTAATTCTATAATTGCATCAACACATTTTTTTTAAATATACAGATCAGTTTTATATAGGGTAACGTTTGTATGTACTTTAAATTATTACCAAAACGATTTTTACGTTTTATCAAGAAAAAAATTTGAATTTGTCTGTGTATTTTGTGATGGGAGGAAATTTTTTGCCGTATGTTGAGTTTAAAAATATTTGCCAAATATATCATCAATATAAATTTTAATATATTTTAACATTTAATTTGGTTTTTTAATTATAAAAAATAGCGCTTTCTGTTGTTCCAAATTTCTATTTCAGGAGCATAACGACAATTACCTATATCTAATAGAAAAGTTTGTTGAAATAAGGAAAACTCAAAATAACTCGCAGTTGTGATTCGAAAATCTGTATAACAACTCATACATATCACCCCGATTACTGAAGTCGTGTCACATCAGGTGACATGACTATATGTCACGTCGCTTAAAAATTGGTATTATTGAAGTCGATAAAAACGGTAGTCGTGACCGTTAAGTCGTGACCGAAACTAAAGATTCTGAAACGAAAAAACTCCAAAACTAAAATAGCTATTTATGTACCTAGGGCGTTATGTAGGTTATTGCGCCCGGAAAGCGACGTAATCTAGCCCGAGGGCCTCTGGCCCGAGGGATGGATGTCGCTTGATGGGCGTAATACCCAGTAACGCCAGTGGTGCATACAAGATTTTATGCTTCACTTAATAAGCTAAAAACTAAGAAAGAATTTAATTTGTTAGTCTATATTGATATGCAAAAAAATACAAATGTATCATAGTATGCCAAAAAAAAAACTATTTTGAAGTTTAAAATAAATATTTGTTGTTTGTACGTTGCTATGCAAACAAATTCTCCTAAATTTTGAAGCGTATGACAAAAACATTGTATGACGTTTAAAATAATTTGATAGTTTTGGAAAACTATATGAACATTAATTATCTAAAATGTTGCTAAACATTTTTAAACAAATGTAAAAATCTTTTACTAGCTTAAATTGAATAAGAACTATTTACATTTTGTAGACAAAACTACGGTAAAAATAATTTTATTTAGCTTTTTAGCGTCTTAATAGCGGGCGTTATGAATTCATAATGCCCTCTCATAACGCCCCGGTTTTTATGAATGTGTTTATATATCGCGTATCCAAGACATTATAAAAACTTTATATCATTGTGAAGCATAAAAAACTTAAATTTTACGTTCTTCAATTTCAGAAAAACAATTAAAGACGTTTAAAAAATTATTGTCACATAAAAAATTGAGTCGACTAAAATGTCATTTAAAGTGACATCTCTCGTAGAAAACGACTTCAACAATAGGAAAATTGATGCGATGTGACTTGAGTCATTTAAAGTGACATGACTTACCTTCGGTAATCGGGGTGATATAAATCAATTGTGTTGCAGAGTTTGGATCATTCTGGGTAAAATTTTTTTTTCAAAATTTTGAGTTTTGACTTTTTTTGGGAAAACTTGAATAACTTGAACCGTGTTTTCTTACTTTAAAAAAGAGTCTCCAAGAAATTAAAGGATTTACAATCAATATTTGTTCAAAGTTTATGGCGTTGAATATTGAAAAATTTGAAAAAAAACGTAACGTCTTTTTTTTAATGTAACTTCCAGAATCCTTGATGAATTTTTACAAAAAATAGCCCAAAACGTTTGTAAGCATACTCACTATGCACTTCTTTCATTAATATGTATATTAAATTTGTTTGTTTTGTAAAATATGAGATCCAAAAACTAGAAAGCATTTTTTACACCAAAACAAATTGGTTTTTCGCAAATAACTCAGAAACAAGAGCTAACCTCAGAAAATGAAAATGATATTGTTGGACTATCACGCGGTTTTAATTAATATATGTATGAATTACCAAAGTGAAACGCACTGTTTCGAGTTCACACAAAGAGAGATTTATTTCGATACAAATTATATATATAATACATAATACATGTCAAAACTAAAAAAGCATTCATATGGTTTACCCTATAAACCTATAAACCACAAAATGAGTTCTTATTTCAACAGATATTCGTGTTCAGCAGGTCCAAGTCTATGGGAAAAGTTGGGTTTTGTTTAGGGAGATTTTTCTTGTAAACTAATGTAATATATTATATATACTAATGTATCAATTTCACAGGAATGCTTCAATTGTTTTAGCTAAGGTGAAAAAGAAAGTATTTCGATTAATAAAACTTTTGCCGTTCTAAAATCGGTAGGTTTATTAATGATCATGGGAGTCATTACGAAAAAATCATTGAAAACCCTGGTTAAACTGTTAGAAGAAATGTAAACGAGTATTAATAATTTGACCAGATGATTAAAATAAAACACGATATTAATAAACACAAGCTTTTTATTTAGACAACTGTGTGGGACAACTTATTTAGAACAACAGAATATATTTTACAATGGAAAGAAGTTGACGTTTTGTTGATACATTTACAATAATAGAAAGATCAAAACCCCCGGTATAGAAGCCATCTACATTTTTTAGCACAATAAAAATCGTGAACTTGTAGCGCCATTTTGAAATTAACACTCAATATAAAAAAAATTCAAAAAATCGCCATAACGCTCATAACGCCATCTGGAAAAATAAAACTCCATATAAAAAAAATTCAAAAATATTTAATCAAAAACACTAATCCAATTTTTTGCATATGGCAATGTTCATTGTTTATTGCAAATGGCGTGAAAGGATATGGCTATGATATATCGGGGGTTTTGGAAAGATACAAAAAATTTAGTTCACAATAACAAAGTTAATAAATATTCAAATTGAAACGTCAAGAACATTTTATCGTTAAGTAAAGTATAATTGATATATTTATACTAAGTTTACACCAGTATCTAATAGGTACATACTATACTTAATGGTCGATGTAAATAGTTATCAAAAAAGTACGTACCAAATATTTGGTAGGATGATTTGCTACGTATCAAATTAGGTACGTAGCAAATAGGTATTATTTTTACGGTGTGAACACTAAAATTTGGTATGACATTTAAAATAAAAACAACTAAACTTATTTTATAAATATATATTTATGTTTCATGTGATTTTTTTTGCTGAAATTAAAATTAAAGAATTTTAGCAAGAATATAATAAATGTTTAGTTTTTTATAAAAAAATATATTTGGAAATTCTTTTTTTCTAACCAAAACACTAACAATGAAAAAGACGCGCTAAAAATTAATATATCATACCTAATTAATAAGAGTTTACATCACCGTATCAAATTTAAAAAGTATGATGGTGAAAATGGCTAGCAAATTTGATACGTAGCAAATTAGATACTGGTGTAAACTTAGTATTAATTCAACATAAACATTCCAATTGAAACCAATTGAAAAAATTTAATTGGATTAATCGGAATTCTGCATTGGGAATTTTCAATTAATTCCTATTCAAAAAATCTATTTCCAATACAATCCTATTTGTTAGAAGAAATGCAAACGATTAATAATAATTTGACCAGATGATTAAAATAAAACACGATATTAATAAACACAAGCTTTTTATTTACACAACTGTGTGTGACAACTTATTTAGAACAACAGAATATATTTTACAATGGAAAGAACTTGACGTTTTGTTGATACATTTACAATAATAGAAAGATACAAAAAATTTAGTTCACAATAACAAAGTTAATGATAATTCTAATTGAAACGTCAAGAACATTTTATCGTTAAGTAAAGTATAATTGATATATTTAGTTCAACACCCTTCCTCAATTATATTTCTCTCAAACCACACAATTCACGCAGCTGCTGTAGACGATTAGATGTTAAAGGTTTGGTCATCATATCAGCAAACGCCGCAACCAAATGCCCTCTTTGCATGCTTCAGATAACGAAATGAACTCCGCTTCAGTGGATGATAATGAAACACACGTTTGTTTCTTGCATGACCAACTAACTATTGTTCCATATACGAAAAAAACATAACCGCTGTTTGATTTTCTGTCAGCAGAATGTTCTGCCCAATTTGCATCTGCATACCCCATTAGATTACAGTCATCTTTTGGTTGTGCTGAGATTAGTTTCAAGTTTGATGTTCCCTTCAAATATTTTAGCACACGCTTAACTTCGTTCCAATCTTCTTGATTTGGATTTATAGTTTTTTGTGATAAAATACACACACTTGCTGATATGTCTGGACGAGTGTTTATTGCTATATATAGTAAACAACCGATGAGACGCTGATATTGCTCATTGTTTTCCAGCAAATCATTACTTGTATTATTCTTGCCATATCCTATGCTTAGAGGAATAGTGGATGGTTTAGCATTATGTAATTGAAAGTTTTCATTTACCTGTTTTATATATGATGCTTGACTTAAACTGAAGATTCCATTCAAATCTCTTTTTATTTCAATTCCCAGAAAAAGCTTAATTGGCCCTAAAGAGTTGATGTTAAATTTTGAGCCTATTATATTTTGTACTTCACAAATTAGTTCATTATCTCTGCTTGCTACAATTATGTCATCAACATAAACAAGCACATAACACCAGTTACCTTTGTGAGACTTTGCATAAAAACACGGATCAGCATGACATTGATGATATTTGCCGTCAATAAGAACTTGATGTAATGCCACATTCCAAGTTCGAGCTGCCTGCTTTAAACCATAAATACATTTGTGCAAACGACAGACTTTATCACGATGTTCCATCTCGATGAATCCTGGAGGTTGTTTCATAAAAATAACTTCATCAAGCGTACCATTTAAAAATGCAGTTTTTGCATCTAAGTGCACCACTTCCATATTAAATTTTGATGCAATTGCTAGCAATACTCGAAGTGTCGTTTGTTTAACAACTGGAGCAAATACCTCGTCATAGTCTTCTCCAAATTTTTGCAAAAACCCCTGTGCGACTACACGAGCTTTAAACCTTTTTGTGCTCCCATCAACGTTGTACTTGATTTTGAAGACCCATTTAGAACCAATTGCCTTTCGTCCTTGTGGCAATTCTTCTAATGTCCATGTAGTGTTCTCCTTCAGAGATTTTATTTCATCTTTCATTGCCTGTAACCACTCTGTCTTGTAAGGAGAACTTACCGCCTCATTATAAGTTTTCGGTTCTTGTAATTCTACACCAACTAAATTTGCTTCTTCAATGTAGCGTTTGGGTTGGTTTCCCTTGTTTTCACGACTGGATCGCCTTAATGATTCATTATCTGGTTCAACATTCACTTTTGTTAAAGTTCCAACATTAGGTAATGTGTCATCTTCCTGTTCTGGTTCATTTGATTCTTTGGAATTACTTTTAGTTTTAACTGACGTGTCACTGTTACTTTCAACAATAATATTCTCATCAGGGTTCTGATTAACGTCTGCATTAGTAACTTCAATGTCATTACCTGAAACATCAAACTTCACATCATGACTTATAATCACCTTTTGTGTATTAAGATTTAAACACCTGTAGCCCTTAGAATGTTCGTCATATCCAATGAAAATAGCCCTGAATGCTTTTGGATCTAATTTATGTCGATATTCAGATGTGACACAAACAAAACACTTTGAGCCAAATTTTTTAAATTCACTTATATTTGGCCTTCGATTATACCACCCTTCAAATGGTGTTGTTTCAACTGATTTCATTGGTAAACGATTCTGAATGAAATTTGCTGTATTAATCGCTTCACCCCAGAACTTATGAGGTAAATCTGCGTCCAACAACATACAACGTGCCATTTCTACTAGAGTGCGGTTTTTTCTTTCTGCAATGCCGTTTTGTTGTGGACAATGCGGAATTGAATATTCGATTTCAATGCCATTTTGATTTAAATAATTTGTTACATCCTTTCCTGTATATTCACCGCCTCTGTCTGATCTTATAACTTTTGGCTTTCGTCCGAATTTGTTAATACATAATTCAACATATTCCTTTAATTTAACAAATGTTTCAGATTTATTTTTGAGAAAGTAAACAACTGTATATTTGGTGAAATCGTCTATAAATGTTAGAAAATATCTTCTTTTGGAAGGTGTTTCAATATGCATAGGTCCACACACATCAGTGTGGATCAGATCCAAAACTGCCTTTGAATGCTTGCTGGCTGTTTTCGGAAACTTATTTCTAGTTTGTTTACCGATTTGACATATTTCACAAGTTTCTATAACACCGCAATCAACGATACTTGCACCTTCAACTAATTTACTAGTGCTCAATTTTTTAATCACCTCAATGTCTCTGTGACCGCACACTTTATGCCATTCATGTATACATTTTTTATTATGTCCATATGTCAGACACACTTTATTAGCTTCTTTTAAAACGTATAGGTTATGTTTCAACATTCCTTTGGCAATACACTTATCTTTCATTTTAACCTCACATTTTTCCTTTTTGAAAACAACATCAAAACCTTTTGCAATTAGTTTATTCACACTAATCAAATTACTGTTGATTGAAGGAACCCATAGCACATCACTTAATGTCACTTTATTAATTGTATTTAGTTCACCAACCACTTCCAATTTAATTGTTCCTTTTCCACACACATCTAATTGTTGTCCATTAGCTACGCTGATTTTATCTTTAAATCCATAGTCAACACTGTCAAACAATTCCTTATTGGCGACTATATGCGAAGTTGCACCCGAATCTATTATCCATTCGTTTTTAAAACAATGCTTTCCAGCAACGAACATAAACTCTCCTTCGCCCGCCATATTTGCTTGTTGACTACCTTTAATACCATTTGAATTGTTTTTCTTTTTCAGCCACACCTTATATGCATCACAATCTTTTTTATAATGCCCCTTTTTGTGACAGAAAAAACAATTAAATATTTTCTTACTGTTTACATTAGTTTTATATCCATAGACCTTTAATGCGCTGTTAGTATCAGATCCATTCTCTTTAAATTGACGTTTTTTGTATTCGTCGATTATTCTGGATTGCACAATACTAGCATTTAATTCTGCCTCTGGTCTTGATTCTAATGCCGTAACTAATGTGTCATATGAATCAGGTAAGCTACCCAACATCACGGCAATTTTCCAGTCATCTGTTGTCATTTCTTTGTTTATATCATTTAATTGTTGAAACGCATCGTTTATGCGTGAAATATGTGCTTCCACATCATCATCTTCAGAAACTTTAATGGCCATTAATCGTTTTACTAACCGTACCTTAGTGTTTGCAGTACCTTTTTCGTGATAATCCTGCAGTGCATCCCACGCTGAACGTGCTGTTTTTGTCGATCTTATATGGATCAATTGGTCATCTTCTATGTTTAGACCAATCGTGGCAAAAGCTTGTTGATCTCTGTTTTTCCAACTATCGTTCATTTGTAATGGTGCATCATCAGTTATTACATTATATACTTTTTCCTTTTGTAGTAGAAGCATCATTTTAAATTTCCATGAGTAATAGTTGGTGTTATTTAACTTTGTGAATGTAAATTTCACTGCTTCAGCCATGATGCGATCACATGCAATTATTAAAAAATCAATCTTAAATTTCTTATCACCAACCAGCTTTATTTAGTAAATTCCAATTGTTGCGGGTCTGGGCCCATAACCTGTTAGAAGAAATGCAAACGATTAATAATAATTTGACCAGATGATTAAAATAAAACACGATATTAATAAACACAAGCTTTTTATTTACACAACTGTGTGTGACAACTTATTTAGAACAACAGAATATATTTTACAATGGAAAGAACTTGACGTTTTGTTGATACATTTACAATAATAGAAAGATACAAAAAATTTAGTTCACAATAACAAAGTTAATGATAATTCTAATTGAAACGTCAAGAACATTTTATCGTTAAGTAAAGTATAATTGATATATTTAGTTCAACACTATTCATTCCTGTTCTCTATTTTATTTTTCAACCGGAATGGATAGGATTCTATAGGAAATGTATATAAATAGGAATTAACTGGAAATTTCCATTGCAGAATTCCGATTAATCCTATTCATTCCTATTAAATCTTTTCCAATTAAATCCTGTTAAATTTATAAGATTGTTTAATTTTTTTCTAAGTTCCTTTTTCCTATTGAATCTCTTAATTTCCGATTGAAATTCAATTGGAAATTTCGATTAGAATCCTATGGAACCTCTTTTCCTGTTGAATTCCATTCATTCCGATTGAATTTTAATTGGTAGATCGAAGTCTTCCTATTAAAAAAATTCAAATCCGATTTAATCCTATTGAAAATATATTGGATTTAATAGGATTGAATAGGTTTGAATTGGAATGTTTAACCAGGGAACACAATGCAATTTTGCGGGCTGTGTGACTGAGCTATTAATATTTTCAATCTTTATTCTTAGCCTTAGAACTACCGAGGATATTGTCCATTAACCTTTACTCGACTCATCAGAAAATCATAGCTGTAGATTTCTGGCACTATGTCTGATTTTAAATTTAGTTCGACAAAGGTTTAAGTTTGCTGATGGGATGTTACTGAATTCATCAAATAACTTACAGCTTTTGTTTTTTATTATTTATAAATAAATTGATTGACACTTAAAACTCACAACACAAAGACTATTGCGATTTTAATAATAAATTCCAAAATGTTTAACTAAATATCCACAGCAACTTTAATATTTTTCTATGCTTTAATCGAACTAGCGCTTGGAGCTTTTCAGAATCTATAGTATTGGAAATTCTGATCATTATTTAATTTCATCAGTTATCAAAACTGATATACTTAAAACTACAGCTCCCGAACTCCGTAAAATATTTCACTACTCAAAAATGGATAAGAGTGGTCTTCAAAATTTTTTCCATGGTTTGTCTTTCGACCGTCATTGTTTTTACACTGACAATGTAAATGTTTCTGCTCAAAACTTTACAGAAACCATTCAATTTGCTATCAATAAATTTGTCCCTTTCTCCATAGTAAAACCCAAACAAAAATACTTGTATTCGAAAGCTGCCAAAACGGCACTTAGAAACAAACGTAGATCATTTAATATTTGAATTCATAACAAAACTCCCACTAATCGATCCTAATATCTAAAGGCCAACAAAATATCTAACCAGATTATCTCAAACGAAAAGTCTGAAATTGACAGAGCGAAAGTCTCAAAACTTACGTCTATGTCTGTTTCTGACAAGAGTTTCTACAGTGCCATTAGTTCTTTAAATTCTGGTACAAAATTTTCAATTCCGCTATTATTATTGATGGTGATTTAATCGTCACTGATCCCGCAAGAAAAGCTAACTTGTTCGCTGAACGCTTTGCTCTGAACTCCACTGTTTTGGCAACTCCCAAAGAAATACCCAAAATCCAGTCTTCAGGAGTTAATATGAATGAACTTCACTTCAAACCCAAACTAGTCGCTAAACTTTTAAAGGGGTTAAACATCAACAAAGCCTCAGGAATGGACAATATTCCACCCATTATTTTAAAAACCTTTTCCAAAGAACTTGCACCAACTTTAACTAAAATATTCTACCAATCCTACAAATCTGGTATATTTCCCTCGTGCTGGAAGTTGGCAAATGTCCAGCCCGTTCCCAAAAAGGGACCGAAATCCGATATCTCAAATTATAGGCCAATAGCTTTACTATCGGTCCTATCCAAAGTCTACGAGCATTATATTAATACACACATTTCAAAATTTCTGGAAGTAAATGATTTAATAGCCGACAGCCAATACGGTTTTCGAAACAAAAGATCAACCACCGATCTATTAAACTATGTAGCGCATTGTTGGAACAGCATACTTGATAAAGGTGGTGAAACATACGTTATCGCTTTAGACATCTCCAAGGCATTCGATCGAGTCTGGCATGCCAACTTAATCCACAAGCTCATTGCGTATGGTTTTCATCCCAATATTGTGAAGCTGATTCAAAATTTTCTATCCAACCGATACATTTCGGTCTCCTTAGACGGATTTTCTTCTGAGTCTAAACTAATTAACGCTGGTGTAACTCAAGGCTCAGTATTTTCCCCAACCCTATTTTTGATTTATATCAACGAATTGTTGAAAATCACCAGCAACCCAATAAATAGTTTTGCAGATGATAGTACTCTGCACAAGTCGTTCGAGCCCCTTCCTTCAAAAGGTAAAAGGCACGAACGAATTACTCCCGCCCGGAGAGACGCTGCCATAAACATGAATAAAGACTTAGAAAAGTCGCCGATAGGGGTGACCAAAACCCGGTCAATTTCAACTCTACCACAACACAGCTGTTGTTTCCAGATCAAAGACCGAGTTCCCCAAATATATTTTATTCAGTATGTGTGATGAACCAATAGGCGAATGTAAAAACATTCGTTTATTGGGTGTCACTGTTTCAAATGACCTACTCTGGAACGATCATGTAATGGCGATGGCAAAAAGCGGGTCTAAAAAACTCGGCCTCCTAAATAGATGCAAAAAAATTTTCATTCCATACCAATCGCTCCATGTTTATAAGTCCTATATTCGTCCCTGTAAGGAGTATTGGTTTCAAGTTTGGGGTGCTGCTTCTGTTTCCATCTTGGCCCTCTTGGACTCTGTTCAAAAGCGGGCTAAACGGATTGTGGGTGATCGAGCTTTAACGTCAGAACTTGATTCCCTACAACATCGTCGCACTGTGGTTGACCTCGTTGTTTTTTACAAATATCGTCATCAACAGTGCTCAGATGAAATCAGCGGCATCATGCCTCAAACTTATTCTTACCTCCGTTCCACGCGGCAATCAGCTACCGCAAACAGTGAAACGGTAAAGATACCGCGCTATCATACTGGCAGATCGCAGAAAGACTTCTTTGTCCGAACTGCATACAAATGGAATAGTTTGCCGGAACCCTTAGTCTCAGGTGGCTTCAACCCGCAGAGGTTTAAAAAAAGCGTTAATCAACACCTTAGAACGCCAGTTGTTGTGGGACTCAGGTCTAGACCTAGGTCTTAAAAGGTATTTATGTGTTGTTGTGAGTTGTGACACATATTCTAAACCCTATTACACAACACATTTTATTTTAAAAAAATATGGAGAATTTTGTGTAATACGATCGAATGATTTTCAGAGCTACCAACTATTTTATGCAAACCCGAACTTTTTATTAATTTTCCGTTAATTCAAAAAACCGCCTCAAAAAATAGTTATGAAATGTTTGATTAAAAGGGCTTAAAACGTCCACTCCGATGTATCAAAACTTGGGTCTGGGGAAAGGTTTAGTATAGTTAGTCCACTTAATAAACCGGAAAACCTGTAAAACAGGTAGCACAACACCAATTTTAAAAATTCTTTTTTTCCTGAAATATAATTAGACTTTCAGATCATTCAACAGCATTAACGCCTGCATTACCTAGAAAAATGAGAAAATTCGGGGAGTCTCATGTCAAATAGTAGCAGTGATAAACATTTTTTGAAAATTTTAAATTTCATCTTGCTGAATACGAATCTGAGGTCCAAAAGTTGGTGAAGGTGATTTCAACCCCACAAAACCACCCCAAAATGTAGCAGTTATACAAAAAATTAATATTTCGCATCGGCAATCGACACTCTCGGAGGTTTTCGGGGTCCGCTAATCATAAAGCCAAGGTCCAATGAAAGAAATTCAATCACTCAATGATGTGGGCTTATAATTTATAAATATAATTAACATCAATTGGTATGTTCTTTTCATAGTAACTTTCATCTTGTTCAAATGTCATTTCAGCTGCGGGCAGTTCTGTCATTCGTATGGATGCAAGACGTCATCGATTAATTTGCAACTTCAATCAATTGGATTTAATTTTGCGATTCTGTCGTGATTTGAATTTGCTAATAATCCTATCCAACAGTGCACTTGATAGTAATAAGTAAACTTTCTTAAAATGTATTTGGAAACCGTTAGCAGCGGGAGGCAATGTGACTATGCTAACTGTATTTTGTTTTGTTGATTTGATGCTCTGTGTATTTTTTTTTTCAAAAAACTATTATATCTGGGGCGGCGCAGTTTTTCCTTAGCAGTCGAATTTTCATCTGATTAATTATTTTTATAATTGTGCAATTCTAAAAAGCAATGGATTGCAACATCTGAAAATTGTTCAATATTCTTAAAGTTCTCTCTGAACGAAACCGCAACGTTATTATGTAAGTTTATTAACTCTGCAGTTTTTCGATTCGAAATATCAAAAATATTTTCTTTCCACGATTATATTTAACATTCACGTTTTATACACCAATAATAATAGTTACATGGCTTAGTAGGTACATTGGCTATCCAAAACCGTATATTACATTACCTTCCCGTTCTCTTACCGTTCCCAAAATAAAATAGGGTTGTCAATAATCCAGCTAGTGGAATATTCTTTGATCATGTAACGCACTGTCTTTGTCAGTGATTAAACCTCAGATAAAGACTTATGTGATGGCTCGACTCTATGATCAAGCAATACCCTGCCATCATCCAGCAATATTCCATAGCTAAGATTGAGGGAACCACCGTTGACTGAATATAGTTCATTTGCCAGTACTCCTAAAGCCGGGCATTCACATACAACGGAAACAGAAACTGAAACTGAAAATTTTCCGTTTCTGTTTCTGTTTCTAATTTGGTTGACGGTGGTGAATAATAAAACAGAAACGGAAACCGAATTTTGTTTGAGTTTGTGAATTTGTTATCCATTATGAATAATAAAATTGAAGAATAACAAAAACAAATAATTTTTTTTATTAAACCTATTTATTAAATTCAAAATTCAAAGCTTTTGTTACCACAATTCAAAACAATAATTAATATTATGTGACAGTTTCTGGTCATGTGACAGTTTCGGTACTGAAACAATTCAATTTTAATTGTTTCCGTTTCAGACAAAACAGACAACTTTACGTTTCTGTTTCTAAATTCGGTTTCTGTTTCCGTTGCTGTCAAATTTGTATTCCGTTGTTTGTGAATGCCCGGCTTAAGAGATCACCTTGGCTAGTAATATCTCACTGCTATTGCCAGTGATATGTGATATCTCACGTTATCTCGTATGTCAATACCAGGAACTGGAGTACGCGGGCTTGTCACTCAAATAGATCAAAAATAAAAAAATTTACACATCAATAAAAATTGATCCCTCGATGCGTAAAACTCAAGTTAAAATCACTAAACTTTGCCGGCTTATTTTATTTTTCAAATTTTGATATAAATAATTAAAAAGTATGAATAAGTTTATAGTGTGGCGAACATTTAAATTAAAAATTTTTCAATATTTAGTAGGCGATGTTTTTATCGTTAAAATTTACAAATTAGTTCTTGTTTTTCGATTTGAAAAATAATTAAAATTCCCTTGTTTTATTATTTTAAATATTATAATGTTATAAGAGTTTTGAGTATTTAATCTTCATAAATAGAATCACAATGTATAAGAAAATTAGTTGTATATATTAATATTAAACAATGTGGTATGCTGCAATTTTACGTTTAATTAGACGAAGATTATTTCTGGCCTTAATATTTTTATTATCATTAACTTATTTTTTAATTAATGTAATTGGAAATGGTGGACCGATATCATTTGATTCATCAGAGTTAAACGAATATGAAATTAAGAGACATCAACCTTTAATATGGCAAACGAAAACTGAAATTAACTCAACAAATGATTTATCAATTAATTGCCGTAACTCAATACAAGGTAAAGCTTTAGTTGTTGATGATCGTGGTTTTGTATGCTCCCGTTCAGAATTATTATGGAATGGATGTTGTAACACTGAGATAAAAGCAACAAAACAATATAACTAAAAATTGCATCCGCTTCTCAGACAACTTTCACACAACATCATTCATCAAGAGCTTATAATTATCTCTCTAAGAACCTATAATATCGCATGTTGTGTTCAACTTTTGTACAACGTTACTCTGCTCTACACTATAGCTAAAACAAGCTATAATAGTAATTAAATGTACATAATTACAATTTCAATAGCAGACAAAGTGGAGCTCAATTTATTTTTAGTGTTTACAATAATATTGATATTAATTGTCATATAATTTTAATTTATTTATGTCATATAATTTATATTTAAACTAAAGAAAATGTTTTATTTAGCATAAATAAATTTCCCAATTTTAATTTTGAATAACTAAATTTTTTTCATTTGAATAACGAAATTTTGCTTTCTTTTGAAAAATCGGGACATTTTTAAAATGCCGCGAGACGCGGGACAAATTGTTAAAAATCGGGACTGTCACGCCAAAAGCGGGACGTCTAGTCACCTTAAACTAACTAGTTGTAAGACCAAATTTGTAATGTAAGCCATTATCAAAAATTATAACTTAAAAATCTAATTTTGTTTTTAATTATTTAATTCACAGTTGGCTAAGCCAAAACCTGCAAATCGAGTACTGTAACAATTTCTTTATTTAATCTCTCTCTTTACTGAGTTTGGTTAGTTAGAGTGATTTTATTTCCTCGTCATTTATTAATTATTGCAATTCATACGAATCTATCGTAATCTTATTGTGACGTGATAAAAAGGATTCTATTGATTTGATTATTCTATTTCGTTTGTATTCCCAAATATAAAAAGCGCTGAATCAGGTTCCAACAAATTCATAAAAATCATAAAAATATCTTTTTACGAATTTTAAAAATTTGATCGATAATGAAGTTTTTAAAATTTATTGCTACTATATTTTTCCGTTTCATTAAAATTATTATCATTTCGATATTAACAAGAAAATTAATTATTTTTTTGGCAGGCATTGCTAAAAAAAATAAAAGATTGGTTTTCCCATCATTATTTTCCATAACTTCAATCCCGTGAAATAAAATAAGTAAAATAAAAACCACTATTTGAGTATGTTTCTCTTTCAATATGAGTTGACATCTTCATCACAAAAGATTGATTTAAACACAGAGGCGTTGTGCAATTTTGCAAGAGGAAAAATTTATATATTCATTCAGACATCATGCTAAATAATTTTATTAAGTATGTCTGTTTGTCCTTTATGCATTAACACACCATTCATCCGATCATCATGAAAATTTGGGAAGTTGTTGTGTACACTAGCCCAAAGGTAGCTGGCAAATTTTCTTTTTTCAAAAACTGCACCTCAGAGCCCTTATAATTATGTTAAGGAATTTTGTCTAAATGTTGATAATTATTGAATTAGGTTTTTATTTAAATATCGTTTTATACGGTTAGTTTGCTTTAATCAATGTTTTTTTTTCTTTAACATAAGTTTTATGAAATTGAAAAATGAAAGTATAATCTGAAACAATTACATTTGTATATCAAAATTATATGTATTGGAATTTAACACATCGTGTTGTATTTCTTTGGTATTAATGTTGTATTAATTTTTGTTGTTCAGTGTATCATGATGTTATAAATTTTATCATATACACCAAATATGTTGTTGGTTTGCAATGGTATGTAACACATGTTTCAAAAATTAAGTGAAGATAGTTGATAACATCGATTATATCGATTTAAAGCTCAAAATTTCGAGACGGAATTCGCACAAATACTATACAAAGAAGCATAGCTTATGTATGATTAAACATGGATGGCTGAATAAACTAATTAAAAATGACCGAACTTAGCCGATAGTGATTTGTAAACGGTAACAATGCATTAATACCAACGAATTTAATACACTTAGCTTTCCGCAGGAAGATTTGTAAAATTATAATTGTTGATCTATGGGTGTCACAACTTCGTGTACTTTAGTCCCTGCTATTGGCATATGAGTTAACTTCAGAAATCGTATACCACTGGCAATAGCCAGTGAGATATCACTAGCCAAAGTGATATCTTAGGGGTGCTGACGGATGAAGTTTTTTCAATCAACGATAACATCCCTTAGTCTTAGTTATGGAATATTCTTTGATGATGACACGCTATTTTTTTTAAAATAAAATGTGTTTGGTAGTAGAAATTACAATGTGTCACAACACAACAACACATAAAATCCTTTTAAGAACAAGGTCCCGCAACAAGATGTTGATAGACGCAAATTTTTTATATGATTAGTTTTGATTATTTTAAATATAAAAATGTATATAAAAGTTGCTTGGAATGCTGATAGATGTGAAACCCAGAATAATTTTAATGATTTTAATTTGCAATGCTACAATAATTGGAAGATACAAAAAACACAGCTATTTCACAGTTTTAAGTTTTCACTTCTGTCGGCAGTCCTCAAGACTGCCTTCTTTTTTTTTGCTTTGTTTTGAATAAACGTGTTTTTGCCAAATTTAATTTGTACTAAACTGCAAAGAAATTTTGGATTGACCTGGGAAAATTTCGACACAAATTAAAATTGTATTCATTTTGCAGAACAAAAGACAGTGCAAATTAGAATCGATTATTTTAATTGTTTAAGTTGGAATACGAGTAACAGAGAGAAGTAGTTGTAAACGCAACGCTGTATTGTGAATATTTAATAGTGTAAATAAAAGTAAAGTGAATTTTAATTGTAAACAAAAAAATTTTTAGTGTTAATGAATAGAAATATTTTGTGTATTATTTTGAACGATGTGGTTAATGTTATACTGCAAATTTCTACGATCAACCGTGGGAATTTATGAAGCTTTTTTGTTAATAATCTTGGAAGAATATTATAGACAATATCCTTTTATTTGCTGTATTGCTGTCCTGCTGCTGTGAAACAATAAAGGTGTTGAATCCAGAAGGAGATTTGGGAATAACGTTTATCGAAGTGTGAGCTAGGCCAATTCAAATAAAAGTGAAAACGAGATAAAATATGCATATTTTGTCGAAGTTTCATCAAAATTGATTTAAGGACGAAATCTGTAAGCTTCCCAATCAACTTTCGTCCCCCAGGAGCGAAATTCATCACAAACCAAGAAAACCACAAAGAACTTTTGTTATACGTCTCTGCTCAAAACTAAAAACAGACTGAGGTTTCAGTCCTTTTATATTTTATTAAATAGACTTAGGGTCTAGATTGTTTGGTTTCAAAAGCAGATCGACTCTGCTAGGCCTACTCCATCAATAATGGCAAAGATTAATTTCAAAAGCTGTACATTTTCTGTCTATAAACATGATTTATCTATGATCAATTATGTAAAAAAAACAAATATTTTGATTTATAATTTGAAAATTGAATTTATTTAATTTATATTACTTAATATATAAAACATAATTTTTAAAAATTAAAATAAAAAACTTACAAATTCTAAAATTAGCCAGAATAGTATATCAATACGTAAATTTAATAATAATTATTATTTCCTAAATATGATCTCATTCATTGTTTTTTTTCTTAATATTTCTAATAAATAATAATAACTTACAATAAGCTAATCATTTTATATAAATTTATATTAATATTTTAAGTACAAAAAAAATATGTAATGACTTATATGTATATTTAATTGTAATTACAAATTTAATTTTTTTTGGAATGAAATTTTTAAAGCTTACGCATGAGCTAAGCTTTTGTAAACTTAAAAATAAAATAAAATTAACAGCAGAATGAATAAAGTTAGAAAAAGACGTCTTGCACAATAATGGTCCAAATACATGTGCAGAATTCTGCATGCAGCGAAATTAGAACATGTATTGTTATATGAGAGCAATTACATGTAAATTCTGCATGCAGAAAAATTCTGCAAGATATCTCTAATTCTAATTTCGCTGCACAGAGGCAGTGCTACCACAATAAAAAAAACAAAAACTACTTGAAGACTCCAGATAAAAATGGATGATTTTGACATTTTGTTTGAAAATGAATTATTTTTTTATAACTCAAATAAAAATGAATGATATTTTTTGAAAATGAAATTATTTTTGTAATGATTATTTGTTTATAAAGATATTCAAATATTCTAAAGAATCCAAATTATAAAATAATTAAAACTAATATTGTTAATAAATAAATTTTTGGGAAAGGATTATCGGAAACAGTGGCATATGTAATTTGAACTTAAATTTTAATTTAGACATAAACGTTTTTACAGGCAACGATTCAATTATTTTCTTCTATCTTTTAATTAAAAAGACAGTTTTCTCTAAATTGCGACAACTTTCACTTATAACTATTTCATAATACGTAAAGGGGCCCATCCACTTTGAAACATGTTTCAAAACTTGGTTTACAAACTTGGTTGCATGTTTACCATACATTATTAAACGTGTTTGTAAACTTGGTTGATAAACTTAAAATTATAAATGTCAATTTCTATAGTTATTTTATTAAACTCTTCCATACACAGTGAAACATGTTTACAAACCATTAGCTCCGCCTACTTAAAATCAAAGCGTTTTGATTTTACTAAAACCAATTCGAAAACCGTCAAATTGGTTTGCAAACTTCACCATACACTATAAAACATTCTATAAACACAAACCAAGTTTTGAAACATGTTTCAAAGTGGATGGGCTGCATAAGAATAATACTGTCATTGTTACGAAAATTCTGCACGTCAAATATATAAAAATTCTGCACATCTATTTTAGATGCAGATGTGCATGCAGCACTGCGTGCAGACTTTCTGCACATGTATTTTGGGCATAAGACATCACAAACCAAGTTTTATGAATTCGAAATTATTAATCTCTATCCTTAACGTTTTATATTTATTTGCATTTTAATTTGTTTTCTTAATAAAAAATATTAATTTTTGAAAATTTAGTTTTATAAATTCAATCTTTGATATATAAGCTTTGATTCGAATTGTTGCAGAATTCTACTATATAATTTTAACTTTTTTATAATGAACAAAATAGTAGACATAATATGAATTTTAATTCTATTTAAATATAATAATATTTTTTATCTTTATTTTAGTTCATATAAATTTGGTTTGTGGCATTTTTGTTTAGATAAATATTTAGATATGAAAATATATTAATTATATATTTTTGTATTTTTATAAAGATTTGTAATTTTGTTTTATTTTATTTTGGCAAATTTTTATTGTTTTGATTAGAATTTCGGATAAATTGGACAAAATGTTTTTATAAAAATTAAAAACATCTACTGAAAAAAAATTAAAAAAAAATCTATAAAAAATTAAAAATGGATTGTTAAAATTTAACTAAAACAAAAAGCTTAGACTAATATCGGTATATATGGTGACAAGGACTTTTTTTTCGGGATTAATAGATACACAAAAATATGTTTGTTATAGATAATTGCAATTTTGGTAAATTTTATGGTATTTATAAAAAGATAAAATTGATGGTTCCAATTTTGAAGTACTCAACGAACCAACAATTTCTCTTCAGATGATTTCCTTGCCGGTATGTCTTACTGTCGATTACTGAAAGAAAAACAAACTTGCGTTGGAATTAGATCATGTGCCGGTATCTCTACCTAAGAAGATTTCCTGCTCCACAAGGAGGAATAACCACCACGTCATTTGCAGACGACTGCAAGATACTTCCACAGGAAACAACCTGGAATAAAGGTTTAAAACTAGAAAATTGACCACTTCTACCCTTTTCATAACACGGACGAAGAAATTAAATATACAACATTAAATATCTGCATTGACAACGTACTCATCCGAAATCCGAGACTGTTGGGGCTAACATTGGATCCACTGCTTAAATTAAAGCTGATAGTTCAAGGGGCAAAGATAAAAAATAAAATGCCTATTAAACGAAACACAACGAAGACCTATTATAAATTATCCCAAATCGCAGACACTCTCTTGAATGTTACAAACAGCACAAAACGCAGCCTTGCAACCGTAATCGAAGTCACTTGATGGCTCGCGGATATCGCTTGCACGAGGAATGTAACATATTGCCGTTCCATGCACATAATGAAATACTAAACAAACGATATGCACTTCCCAGTCCTCAATCGAACTCAAAGAGCAATATCCTTGCAAGCACACCTTATATCAACGATTGAGGACTGCATTCCACATGATGTCAGAGATAATCAAATCACCAGTAACATCCACGATGAAACTGTTTTAAAACACTCCACACCAAAATTGTTAAAGAAACAATAAGATACCACGCCCCAAATCAAAATCTCAATGGCAAGCCACCACCCTAGATCGCTGCCGAAGAAGTCCAGTTGGTCACGAATCTCAAACAACTACATGGGAAAAGTTGACTCTGAAATTGTTGACAAGTGTCGCACATGTGAGGGCACACCACATGATGTAACCTATTTAATAGTCCGAAAAACTCGACCGACTTGACGAAAGATTTGTAGTACTATAACCCAAGGGCAGCAGTAGAGTTCTTGAATTTGAACATGGAGCTGGAGGATGAGCACTGTACCATCACTTCACTACAACAACAACAGTATTATAATCACTTTAAGCTGCTCCATCAATCAAATAAAATCCGTGAAGAAAACCTACACCAAAGAACAAAGCGGACTGAAACAGTTTTACCAATTTTACTGGCTCTATGGGCAAAAAAATTCGAAGAAAGTTTTAACAAAGTAAGAACTCACTACATCCTTGCTTGTCGCACAGTGCACACTAAGGGTTGACATCAGTACGACAAATCTAGCTGTCCTTAAATAAGCTAGTAGAAAACTAAAATAAGCAAACTTCTCATAAAAAAATGCAAGAAAAAAAAGTTGGTCAACATAAAATTCGATCGCCGTATTATATTGCCAGCGATGATAGGCAAAATTTTGAACAGATTGCAGTGCTTCGTAAATTAAGTATTTTGTCAAAGGATAGCTCACTTGACCTGGTTTTCAATGGTGTTTTTATTTCTTCTCAAACCTACTACCATAGTCAATACGATGAGTATTTGACACTTCGTTATAATTTTTGTCAAAAATTACTAATTTTTTTTATCATTCCAAAGACTTTTTAAGTTTTTTGATCAATTAGGTTCGAAATTAACCAAGGAAAGAAGAAGTTAAAAAACTATATTATTCGAAACTATACGAACTATGTAGTAGAAAATTCTAAAATAAATTTTAAAGGAATACTGAAATAGAGTTCTTTCATAGATACCCTACTTGACTCGATAAAAAATGTATTTTCTTAAAGGTGTCACGTTGCAGCCCTGTAAAACAAACGAAAATAACTTAATTTTTGTATAGGCAATCTTGTTAGGAAAGGGTTAGTTTTATCCGCATTTCAAATTTCATGTTCATATGATTTATAGTGTGTTGAGTGGCGTAGTGATGGGAAAGACTCCCATCTAGATCAAAGTGCTTTCAATCAAAACATTAATAACCATCATCACATCGGTTTTCCAATTGACCGATAGTGAACTAATATAATTGATTGATTGAGGAAACATGTGAGAGGAACACTTGTAGACAGCCTACCGGAACCCTAAAACGGGGAGAGATCTAGAGAGAAAATCAAGTCTGGCAACAAGTAAAAGTGTCTGGAAGGTTATGGCGGTTTAACCATCTACGGCAACCTGGATATAAATCCATGATCTTCTTCAATGATAAGTTTACTGATAATTCGAGAATCTTCACCACCCAAAACCGAATACGCAGTTCACAGAAAATCTAAGAAATCATAAGGAAGGAACTCTATAGATCAGCGTTAAAACATTTTCGGCTTTTATATTTTCAAATGAAGTGAAAAGTGTTAAAAGAAATAAAATCTGGCTATTGGATTCTATTGGCTTTTTTAGTCATTATGTTCAAAACATATTGGCCCGAAGGCAGGGAATTACCACACGACTCAATCAATTTCTATATGCTGTCCAGATCAATTACTTGGAAATGTATCAGGATGCCGGACACAGAATACAATATGAAGGACAGCAAAGTGATAAATACTACAACCACCAAGGACGAAGACAAGGCTATGTTCTATGTGTAAGCTTAATCATACAAGTTCAAATGGAATCCAATGGGACCCAACAAGACGGCTCAATGATTTACATTTTAGACTACGCAGACGACATCTGCCTGCTTACACAAATACATACTGACATTCAGCAAAAGTACAGAAACTATCAACACTTGCCCATGAAATTCGTCTAAACTTCAAAATTAGAAAAACCAAGGCTATGAGATTGAAACCCAAAGTGAGTTCTCCAAATACAAATCAACAATACACAAGTAGATGAAGTTGATAAATCTGTGTACCTTGGTTGTACTGTAGCAAAAACAGACGGGACCGAAGAAAATATCAGTCAGCGCATTAACAAATGCAGGAATACATTCAATATGCTTCACAAGACTTGAAATGCGTGTCCTGTCAAGAAAGACAAAGCTACAAATGTTCAATGCATGTGTCAAGCCAGTACTGCTGAATGAATGTGAAACATAGAAGCATACAAGAAAGGTTACAAATCGACTACAGGTGTTTGTGAACAAATGCCTGAGACGACTGATTAAATGCTTCTGGTATCAGTAGTTACCGTAAAACGCCATCAGTAATCAGGAACTTCTACGGCTAACAGAGCAGTTAGACATTGAGACGGAAGTAAAACATAGGAAAAGGAGATGGATAGGATATACACTGAGAAAATCAGCTGAAGGCTTAACAAGGATGGCCCTAGAATGGAAACCACAAGGTAAAAGGAAAGTTGGAAGACCACCAATGACGTGGAAGAATACGCCGCAAGCTGAAGCAAAACATATTGGCAAGACATGGGAAGAACTAAAGGCGATTGCCTCCAGCAGAGTTAGATGGTCCAGTCTAGTAGACGCCCTATGCTCCTAAATTGGAGACAAAGAACAAAACGGGAACTCTCTGCTGAAAGGACGGCTTGGCATTATCACCAAATGGACGAAGGAGATAAATACCTGCTCATTCCTGTGATAAAAATCCCAAAACAGTTAGGGGTAACATTTCAGAATGCAGAAAAACAGAAACAATTCACTGAAAGCACTAACTGTCAGTTCATGGGTCAATACAATTATTACAACATACGAAATAATAACAATATTAATATTACCCAGCCTCTGTATGGACTCCTCCAGTCTCTAACACTCACTAGACTACAAACAACACAAAATGTAGCCTTACTAGTCCCGACTGGATGTAATTTAATAGATGACCGGGAATCTTATGTATATCAATATTTGTTTACTTGAAATATACAAAATGATTATAAAAAAACTACAATTTTTGTTTGAAATTCTTCTCTAAGGGCTGATTGTATGAATGCGGATAGAAGATAAATCCTCGGATGAATCGTCGTTTGTATTGTATGAATCAGGATAGAACGACAAATTAATTCAAGAATAAAATCCTATTCTCTGTTTTATTCTTTCCTTTTCTCGTATAAAACAAAGGATAAAACAATTTGGTTTTTTTTCTTGACATGCGCATAGCAGGATAATTTTGTTTTGAACTTGTGGCTATTTTTCAATTTAAATCTCTGCGTTTCTAAAATTTGATATAAATTAATTGTAAAATAAATAATATTTTTAATATAATTTTAATATATTCAATTTAAGTTTTGAAATAATGTTTTTTAATTTGTAATTTAAAGTAAAGTAAAAGAAAAAGTATTGCCACTTATAAAATTACTGCTATAAAAACAAAAATAAAAAAAGTTCTATCCGTGTTCATACAATCGACGATAAATAAAATCCTCGGATAAAGATAAAACTTTATTCTCCGATTTTTTCTATCCATCCTTATTGGAGTGAAGAAATTTACAACAACAGTAAATAAGATTGGTTGAAATTTATTCATTAAGAATATTTCGGATAAGTAGTTATTTATGTACCAAGGGTGTAAAGTTATAAATTTTAGCCAGCGTGAGAATTTGTGGCCCGAGACGTTAGTTGAGGGCAACAACTCGTTAGGGCTGAAATTAACTTTACACATGTCGTACAAAATTCTTCTTATACTTCCTATACATAATGAACTATTTCACGCTTACTTAGATTTGCATAAAACATTACTTTTTTCTAAAAGTGTTGAATTCTATACGTCCAAAACACAAGTTTGCCATTTTTCAAGATTGTCAACAACTAACCCTTTTCCATTGAAGTTTGATTCCAAGGATCTGCTGGAGAGAGTCCGTGAAACTTCTAGGAGTTGAAGTTGAAAATAATATGAAATGCAATTCCCATATTTTTAACCTAGCGAAGAGCGCTGTTCAAAAATTGGGGATTTTAGGACGATGTCGTAAGTTTTTCAATAGCGAACAGCTTCTTTTAATATACAAATCTTTTTTACGTTCCTGCATGGAATATTGTTCTCACATATGGGGTGGAGCATGCTTAAGTAGTTTGAAGTATCTTAATTCTGTGCAACAGAGAGCAGTTAAATTAATTGGTAACTCAAATCTTAGTAACGACCTTGATTCCTTGCAGCGTAGAAGAAATGTTGCTGATTTGACGATTTTCTACAAATATATCATGGAGAAACGGGTTTCTGAAGAGATCAAATCGATTTTACCTAAGTCTGCAAACCTATCGCTTCATACCAGAGCATCGGTAGCAGCAGATCCTTTTACGGTTCAAATAATTAGATGTAGAACTATAGCGCGACTTTTTCAACAGAGTCTCTCATCTTTAGAAATCGTTACCTTCGTGGGTTTTCTCTGATAACTTTAATCCTCAAAAGTTCCAAGTCGGCGTTCAAAAATTTCTAAAAGAAACTTAATTCTCAATTGATTATGATCCCTAATTGGCATGGTATCTTCGGATATTCAGAGACGTTAATATATAATTAATTATATTGACACTTAACATGCCTAACTTTCAATTAAAAAAAACATCTATTACTTTACGCCTTCTTGTAGGCAGCATAAAGAATTTTAAAATGGGATTTGCGAGCACTGCACATAGAATAGTGTAAACAAAATACAAGTATTAGGGTTCCGTTTTTTATACGGAACACTATTGGTGAGAGTACAACGTGTTTTTCACATTATTTCGATTATCTCGTGAATTATTAATCCGATGAACTTAAAATTTGAGGTGCTTATAAAACTAACCTATCCACACAAGATGGCGGTTTAAAAAATAAATAAAGTTGTGTCCCTTTTTTTTTAGAAGGTACAATGTAAAACCTTTGAAAACATACATTTTTTTATGGAGACGAGGAGGGTATCATATGAAAGGGCTGCATTTCAGCATTATTTAAAAATGCATTTTTGGAATAATGCAATAATTTGGAATAATTGAACACCTCACCATTTTATTGCCCCGATTAACTCCGACCCTATTTCATCGAAAATCTTGAAATATATTTGGAACGATAGAAAAATGAGTAGGTTTTTAATGAAAACTATAGAAAAGTGGCAGATACTCATAACTATATTTATTAAAGGGGTGGGAATGTTAAGGGGTAAAAACATCATTTAAAACCAGGTCATGTGGGGATCATTTGAATGATCACTTGATTTTAGAAATATTGCCATTTTTTTTAGAATTTTGCAATGCATAGTTTTTGAATTATTATCACTAAAGTGACACAAAAAGTTGGTCCCCATTGCATTTCGAGCCTAATTAACAGAAAAATTTGAAAAAAATCACAGAGACAGGAAGTTTAATAAACTCTGAACGAAAATTATAGCGAACTCTCAAATAATTATAATTTTGTGCTTTTAAGGGATTGGGGTGGGGAAGGGTGAAAAAAAACTTTTTTGACCCAAGTGAGTGGGGTGTCATTTGAAAGAGCACCAAATTTCAGAAACTTTGCAATTTTTTTTAGAATTTTGCGGTACACAGTTTTTGAGTTATTCTAAAAAATGTGCAAATTCCAGACCGTTCCCCTCCCCCCATACGTTTCGACACTGATAGACAGAAAAAATTGAAAAAAATCACAGAGACAGGAAGTTTGCTATATTTTGAACGAAAATTATAGCGAACTCTCAAATAATTATATTTCTGTGTGTTTAGGGGATGGGTGTAAGGAGGGTAAAAAAAAACTTTTTTGATCCAAGCGAGTGGGGTATCATTTGAAAGAGCATTAAATTTCCAAAACATTGCAATTTTTTTTAGAATTTTGCGGTACACAGTTTTTGAGTTATTCTAAAAAATGTGCAAATTCCAGACCGTCCCCCCCCCCCTACGTTTCGACACTGATTGACAGAAAAAATTGAAAAAATTCATAGAGACAGGAAGTTTGCTATATTTTGAACGAAAATTATAGCGAACTCTCAAATAATTATATTTCTGTGTGTTTAGGGGATGAGTGTAAGGAGGGTAAAAAATAAACTTTTTTTGACCCAAGGGAGTAGGGTGTCATTTGAAAGAGCACCTAATTTACGAAATAACGCACTTTTTAGAATTTTGCTGGTCACAGTTTTCGAGTTATTGTCAAAAAAGTAAAACTTTCAAACCGTTCTCCCCCTACGTTTCGACACTGATTGACAGAAAAGTTTGGAAAAATGCATATAGACAGGAAGTTTGGTAAACTTTAAATGACATTTAAAGCGAGGTCTCAAATAATTATATTTCTGTGTGTTTAGGGGATGGGTGTGGGGAGGGTAAAAAAAACTTTTTTGGACCCAAACAAGTGGAGTGTCATTTGAAAGAGCACTTAATTTAAGAAAATTGCAATTGAAAATTCTTTAGAACTTTGCGATGCACAGTTTTTTTAGTTATTGATAAAAAAGTGCTATCTTAAGTGTATGTATAGCACCCTATATTTCGACCCTGATTTATAGAACAAATATTCCCAATTTAAACCATTAAAATACTGGTTAAATCTTTCTTTAGTTAACATAAACAGCTATGGATAAGATTTAACCTCAAGTAACATTTTTGATCAATGTAGATGTGATTGACATTTACTATTAACGTATACGATTAAACATTTATTCTGTTATGCGTCCATAGTCTTGCGATATAAAGACTTTACAACATAACTTTATGTCATTTATTTTTGATATTATAGTCTTTTACATTCACGGAACCCTTGGCGAGCGAATTTTATTCGCACTTGTCCAACTTTTTTTTTTAATGAACACAAATGTGAACAATCGTTTTAAGTATTTTCTAGAAATGTTTTGTGTATTATTTATTATGGATGCTGTGTTTACACTAGAAATTTTTACAACCAGCGGTTGGAGTTTTTGAAGCTATTGGAAGGAATATTCAATTTGGGAATATTGTTGTTAAATAGTAAAGGCATTATATGCTTTATAAAACTTGGTGTTGTTCTTTACTTATTAACAAGTCCAGCGCTGCCGAAAAAATTGAAATACATTACAGCATCCAATACATTCTTGGCAATTAAGTCTTGTTTAATCACGAACATTGACACTGAGATTATTGACAAGTGATACGCATATGAGGATACGCCACATGATGTAAACCACTTATTTACATGTCCAGAGATCGTGCCGAATCTGACAAAGATAGATTTGCGGTACAGTCTAAAGGCAGAAGGGTTCTTGATAGGGAAGTTTTAATTTTGTTTTGGTTGACTGAATATGAAATGTGTATTCATTATTTAGAACCTTTGAATTAGGGATTTTCACACCTTTTTAGCAGTATTAGTAAAAGTGTTGTCGAAACACCAAAACAGCGAAACAACTTTCTAACAAAGTATTGGTTGTGTAATTAGAATGTAAAAAAAAGAATAAAAAAGAACAAAATAACAGATTTTTTAAATCGAAAAGGTTTTAAAGAAATCATCACAGATGGTATAATTATAAGAAAAATCACTAGAAACAGTTATATAAGACAATTAATTTCTCGCGATCGATACAAGCTTTTCGGTACTAAACGTGATTTCAAACAATTGGTATGATGATTCTGAGCAAAAGGGAAATAAAATCGCTACAAGAATTAAAGAAAAACTCGCAAAAGATTATTAATTTTTAATGTTAATAATTAAAAACGTTTGAAAAATTGAGGCGACCAAAATATCATTTAAAGTGGCGGCATCTGTCGTATAAAATGACTTGAGGCGTAAAAAACGACTTTAACAGTACGAAAATTGATACAATGTGATTTTAGTCATTTGGTCAAGTGACTTTGCATGCCTTCGGTAATAAGGGTGAGCGCAACATCTTGCATTAAAACACGATGGCATTCTATTAAATCAATGACTCAGTCATTGGTTGGAAACCGAATCACCAAGTCGTGAAACATTAATGGAATTTAATGCATTGAATATGATAGAAAGATTGAACTTTTCTGCTCTAAAAATTCTTCTCAAGATAATACAGCTCGATATTTACGTTGGTAAACGCTGAAAAACTTAAACAATCTATGTTCAAGAACATTTTTGACGATAACAGATTTTTACCAAAATTTAACAGTCACTGCTTCAAGTCACTCTTTTGCAGGCAATCGTTATTCCCGCCTTTTTAATTTAAGAAAGTAGTTTAATGTAAGTAGTTAGTTCTTAACTTATATTATCTTACATTATAGGATTGAATAGTCTGTTTTGATTTATGTACAAATGAAACTAGATTGGTGAAAGTGAAAAATCTAATTGACGATCTGTTGAAAAGCGATGAATCCAAGAGACAGATATATCATTTATAACAGATAATTTTAATTAGCCAATCGTAATTCTAAAAATTTTACTATGCTTGTCTAAGGATTTATTTCAGAGATGTATTACGATTGGTGTTTTATTGGAAAATTCGACACAAAGTTTACTATTGCTAATACTAATAAATCATTAAATGATCCTAGCGCAATGTATTAGTTTAGTTCGAATTGTACAAATTATTGAATAGAATCTAACAACTTGTTCTATGGGCAAACACTGGAAGTAAATAGAAAAACTTTTTAAAGAGAACGGATGAGACCTACAGAATTTACCGTCCAAGATATTGTCAATTTTAAAATGAATAACTACTGGACAATTAACATCTTACTTACTAAAACTAAAAAAAAAACTTTCCTAAAGAATAAACATTCGTAATTGGAATATAAATATAACATAATTACAAAACTATCTACGCTCAATCCACTCCAAGTTATAATACTCAATTCTAATTTAAATTATCATATTACTTTTTCACTATACAATTTCAAAATATTTTATCTAATTTATATATACACTCAATCAATTCATAACCAATTAGGGTTGATAGATTTGAGAATATCTTGCTTTATATTATTTAATAATTGTTCGGTTTTTGGTAATGCACTTAAAGTATAAATCTTACTTGCATAAGTAATAATCTTAGCAGCGTAATTTAGTTTTTAAGAAAAATAAATAATTACATACGATTGATTAGTTGAGTCAAATTACTATTATCAGTCAAAGTTTAAAATACCTAAAGAAATTTGTCCTATGTTCAGACAAATGCAGTTTTCAAATTTTCCTTTTTCCTGAGATCCTTTGTTTTTAATAATAGAAACAAAAACATATAGCAATAAATAACTAATATAAAATTCGAATATCCTAAAACATGAAGAGAAATAATAATAAAGTCTAACGAAAACTTTTATCAAAATGAAATTGAATTTGTTCCAAATTCGAATAAATTTCTTTGAAACTAGGGCGATCCGATGCTTTTCGACTCCAACATTTTCTCATTAAAATATAAATTGACTGCGGAGCATTGTCCGGACATGCTAGGACATTTCCATCTTTTATAAATTTAACAACTTCTTCGTGTGTCAAACCATAGTATGGTTGTAAAGCAAATGAAAATATTTCCCATAAACAAACACCATACGCCCAAACATCTGATTCTAATGTATATTTGTTATATAATATACTTTCTAATGGCATCCATCGAATTGGTATTGCATCATGCTCATCACCTTTATAGTAATCTTGTAAATAGATTTTATGTGATAAACCAAAATCAGCTATTTTAACAACCATATTATCATCGATTAAACAATTCCGGGTCGCTAAATCACGATGAACGAATTTACGTTCTGATAAGTAAACCATTCCAGCTGCAATTTGTTGTGCTATATTGATCAATTCCATTAAGTTTAAATCAGGACGTGGTTGTGTTGTTTCCACACGATTTTGCGAAATATATTGTGACGATGAACAAGATCGTAAAAATTCATTTAAATCACCTCGTGCCATAAACTCAAAGAGTAAACACATAGGATGTCCTATCGCACAAACACCTAATAATTTCACAATGTTCGGATGTTCAAATTCAGCTAGCAGACATGCTTCTCGTTCAAAATCAACCAACATATCTTGACTTGCATCATCTTTTAACATTTTTACAGCAACTAATGTAAAATCTTCACCAGTAACTAGACCAGGCGCTTTTGCTTGAAAAACACGCCCAAACGCTCCCTGCCCCAAATCTTTTATATAAATTATATCATTTCGTGGATATTCTAATTTTTCTAATTTTGGATTTAGTTGAGCCCCGGTTTGGTGATATGCTGAATTACTGGGAAGTTTATTCAAATCAATATTTTGTGAATCTTGTGTAGCTGCAGCATTATATCCACCAGGGATACGATGTCTTTGATTATGGTGGACTACACGATAACATAGCAAAAATAATAAATGAAGGATTAGGATTACGATAAAACCAATTCCTGCACAAAGAAACATCACATATGGTGTGAAAAATGTTTCCATTTTAATTTTATTTGGTCCATCATTAATAGTTGGTTCCGAAGAATTGGCTGAAACAATAATGTACTAAAGATTGCTACTTGAATCATATGAATTAATATACTTACGACATAAATCTACATCACAAAGTTGCCATCGTACAGAATCATTTGTTGTATAGCACCATGGTGATGGTTCTTCTCCACCTGCGTTTCGACAATAGTTTTCAGCATTTTGAACTTGTGGAAAAACAGTCGGCGGTTGTATATGAACCTGAGGAAATTGAGAATCCCATCTTTGACAAGGAATTCCTGATGAAGTTATATTAATATTCCCCATATAAAATCTTCCATTTCCCATCCTACAATCATCTGAAACCATAAGAGATCGTTAATAAAATAAACGCCTGTATTACAGTGTATTGTAAAACGAGAATAGAAGAGTGCTATATTTGCACAGGTTTTGGCAGGCGACGTTATTGGAGGCAGAAGAAAGCCTGTCGGTCTGTCGAATTTTGAGGGAGGATTGTCGAATTTTGAGGGAGGACTGTCGAATTTCGAGGGAGGTATGTCAGATACCACAACCGCGCAAGGAGGCAGATGTAATTATAAGGAAAAACGATGCGACGGAGAAAATGGTGAGGTTGAGAACACTCTATGAGAAGATTGCAGTAGCATCGATGATGTGACCGAAGAACAGGAGATATTGTTGATGAGTGAAGAAACGTCTATTTAGATCGGTAGTAAGCCATAGCAGCGTCAGCTGTAACGGCCCGGATATTAACGAAGGAACAGCTAGGCTCACGCTGATACTAGAAACCTGGATTTACAAACACAGGGTGCGGGGCCTTGGAAACAGCGAGGCGACGGTAGTATAGGATACTAATGGAAACTCACACATTAATGGCAACTCACACCTCTTATCACCGCTTGGGTCACAACCGAGGTAGCGCAGACACAAACCAGATAGACAAGTTTCTGTTAGAATGCTAAATAAAAGAAAACCTAAGCGTGTTTAACTTGAAGAACACACCCTACTATGACACAAGGACAAGACAGGACGTGTCTCAAATGAACCCTCTTCGTCTCAAAAATACCATACTAGCCCGATCATAGAATTATTCTTTTTGAACTAGATAGTACGAAAGAGGGATTACCACCGCTTAACATATGGATGCTTGTCGGTAGAGTAAACAGTTGTTATAATTAAGAACAAAAGTATGGAGAGCCTTCAACAGAGCAAAACAATCCGGAAACGGGGAAGACTATACGAGGGCGCTCACCAACTTTAATAAGAAAACTATTAAAGTTATGAGAAATAGCTACATGACCTTCTGTAATAATATGTCTGCAACATTTGAAGCGGCTAGGCAGAATAAAGCCGAGAATAAAACTTTGCTGAGAAGACCGGATGGTACGTTTACGACGAACCAGCAGCAGAGAGCTGCACTTCCTCTGGTAATAATATCAAAAGAAGACCAAGCTCTCCTACAAAGAGGTAGCTGTTACCGCACCTCATGGGAATTTAATTTTAAAATGCTGTCTGCAACTTGCACATATTACAGAACCACGGAAAACGGAAAAAGTGCTATTCATTACAAAAGTAGAAAAGAAAGATGTCACCAAGCCGAAGTCTCAGATCCACAACCTTAACATAATTTATGATAAAAACGATAGAAAAGGTAATCGACAAAAACAAACGAACATCTAATTTAGTAAGATCGCCGTTGCAAGATAATCAGCATGCGTACAGAACGGGCAGATCAACGGAAATTGCAATGCTCAAGTTGGCTATAGAGTTAGGTAGGCTGTGAACAATAAGGAAGTTAATGTCTGTTTTTCTAGATGTTGAAGGAACCTTTGACATCACCTCACATGGAGCGGTCAAGAAAACTCTAATTGAGAAAAACGTTGACAAGACCACAATTGACTGGATGTATGATATGTTGAGGACTAGGGTAGCAGAAACAAATGCTTGTGATTGTAAAATCAGCCTTGGTCCTACAAGAGGTATAAACAGGACGAGGTCGTATTACCCTTCACGTGAATTCTAGCGGTGAATGAAATTTGTGCTATCTTAGATAGCGAAGGTATCAGCGGATGACATAGCTACTATCGGCAGAGCTAAGTTTGAAAAAACTGTTATTGTTATATTGTACAGAAGGGCCTTAATCTGGTATACATATGATGCACTTATGTGGGCAAAACTGTAGTGGTCCCGTTCACCAGGTAAAGAAAGTTCAACATGAAGCCCATTCATATGAGAGACTCTGAAATTGAAACTGCACCGGAGACGAAATATCTGGATATAGGGTGGCCCTTAGATTACACTAGAATTTTTTTTTTCACTGTACAGTTTGCGGCACCCTCCTATTTCGTGTGAATACCCATAAAAATTTTATTTGCAAAATCTGATATCAATCGGTCAATTCTAAGACGTGCCTCTGGCCACTTAAAGTTGAGAAATTTTGTTCTGGACCTTAAAAAAAATTTATTTTTTGTGCGACACCCTCTTATTTCGTGTCAATACCCATAAAAAAATTATGTGTAAAAATTGAAATCAATCGTTCAACTCTAAGGGGTGCCCCCGGCCACTTAAAGTTGAGAGGTTTGGTTGTGGCCAGTACAAAGAAAAACTTAAATTTTTTGTACGACACCCTCCCAATTGGTGTCAATACCCAAATAAATATTATGTGTAAAATTTGAAATCAATCGGTCAACTCTAAGGGATGCCTCTGGCCACTTAAAGTTGAGAGGTTTTGTTGTGGCCATTACAAAGAAAAATTTAAATTTTTTGTACGACACCCTTCCGTTTGGTGTCAATACCCATAAAAATATTATGTGCAAAATTTGAAATCAATCAACATAATGTCAATCTCTTGTTACTTTACGCAAATAACTTATTTAATAAGTTTAATAAAAAATTAAAGAAAACAAAGCTTTTTTTAATTTTACTGTTACTCTATATATATTTCAGCTTGTTAGGCCATCTTCTGGAGTAATATATATATTGATTGAAGATTACTCCAGAAGATGGCCTAACAAGCAGAAATATATATAGAGTAACAGTAAAATTAAAAAAAGCTTTGTTTTCTTTAATTTTTTATTAAACTGATTAAATAAGTTATTTGCGTAAAGTAACAAGAGATTGACATTATGTTATTTGAAAACTTACGCCAAGTGCCAACGGCAAACAGTGTTAATTATTTTGAAATCAATCTTTCAACTCTAAGGCGTGCCCCCGACTGAAGGGAGGGTGTCGCATAAAAAATAAATTTTTTTTAAGGTCCAGAACAAAATTTCTCAACTTTAAGTGGCCGGAGGCACGTCTTAGAATTGACCGATTGATTTCAAATTTTGCAAATAATATTTTTACGGGTATTGACATGGAATGGGAGGGTGTCGTACACAAAATTTATATTTTTCTTTGTAATGGCCAGAACAAAACCTTTCAAGTTTAAGTGGCCGGAAGCACGCCTTAGAGTAGAACGATTGATTTCAAATTTTACACATAATTTTTTATGGGTATTGACACGAAATGGGAGGGTGTCGCACAAAAAACAAAAATTTTTTTTTAAGGTCCAGAACAAAATTTCTCAACTTTAAGTGGAGGCACGTCTTAGAATTGACCGATTGATTTCAAATTTTGCACATAATATTTTTACGGGTATTGACGTGAAATGGGAGGGTGTCGTACAAAAAATTTAAATTTTTTTTATAATGGCCACAACAAAACCTCTCAATTTTAAGTGGCCGGGGGCACCCCTTAGAGTTGACCGATTGATTTCAATTTTTACACATAATATTTTTATGGGTATTAACACCAAATGGGAGGGTGTCGTACAAAAAATTTAAATTTTTCTTTGTACTGGCCACAACCAAACCTCTCAACTTTAAGTGGCCGGGGGCACCCCTTAGAGTTGAACGATTGATTTAAATTTTTACACATAATTTTTTTATAGGTATTGACACGAAATGGGAGGGTGTTGCACAAAAAATAAAAAAGATTTTTTTTAAGGTCCAAAACAAAATTTCTCAACTTTAAGTGGCCGGAGGCACGTCTTAGAATTGACCGATTGATATCAGATTTTGCAAATACTATTTTTATGGGTATTCACACGAAATGGGAGGGTGCCGTACAGAAAATAAAAATTTTTGTTTTTAAGGGCCACTCTAATTGGAAATAGTTCTAGGATAGCAACCTCCTGTGAAGAAACGGCATGGAAGCAGGAGTGAGCAAAGCATAGTATGATCTGATAGTATGCAAAAGTCTTAAGGTTAAGGGCAAAGCATGACTGCGCAATCCAGCTATTCTAAGGTGAATGTATACCATGATAGTAAGATCAACCAACCGGCTCGGAGTAGTGAAAATATTGCTGATCAAATTGATGGCTCCAACTTTGGAGTCGTCAATGAACCACAACCGACCAGAGTAACGAGCAACTCGTATTCATCCCCAGATGTCTCCCTTGCCAGCATGTCACTCATGCCGATAGCAGAATGGAGTACTGTACATGCACTGGGATCAGATCAAGTGCCGATTATAATCACCCTAAGTCGTTCGATCAACCAAGTAAAAGCAGAAAAGAAGACATACATCAATTTTAAAAAAGCTGACTGGGTAAATTTTACCAACTCTACTAAAAATAAATTCAGTAAACTATTTTTAGCTCTTCACGCCCTCTCTAGGGAGAAAAAATCATACATTTTTAATAAGACAAAAGCGACCTCCCAGCCGGTAGAATACAATATGCTTAACCTAATTTTCCACCTGAGTCATCTGCCATGGCCGTACTTAGAGATGACATTCGTAAAACAGATCCAACAGATCCCAGAATCCAAAACCTATATCAGCAAATAAACTAATTAGTCATAGAGCACAAGAGAAACAACTGGAGAGCTAGTGCGTAGTTCAAACTTTGGATCCAGCAAAAACCTATGTAAAGTTATAATTTTATGATCTCCTTCAATGATATTCCTATAGAAAATTCTAGGAGGTGCGCCTCCAAATTCAATTCACAGTTTACAGAAAAGCTAAGTAAACATGAGAAGGAGTCTAGATCAGTTCTCAGACACTTCCAAAAACTCAAAGATGACAGCACTGAGAATATCAATTTTTACAAATATGGAAGTTGAAAAGGAAATTAGAAAAATCAAACCCACGAAAGCAATTGGACCCGATGGCATATCGGCTGTCATGCTTAAACACATTGGACCCAAGGGAGTGAATTACCTCACAACAATACTAAATACAATACATAAAATACTCTACAGATACCGAATGTATGGAAACCAGCAAAAATTAGCCCTATTCTCAAACCCGGAAAACCCGAAGAACAAGGAAAGTCATACAGGCCGATCTCCATCCTCTTATCTATCGCAAAATCGCTTCTGCTACCTAGTATATAAAGCTCCTGCATTCTAGCTCCACATCAACGAAAAGCACGCAGCACAATCTCACAAAATTCAAAATCAAATCAGCGATGGTCTGAATCAAAAACAGCCATGTGCAAGAACAATCTTAGCCGCTCTTGATCTATCAAAAGCGTTTGAAACAGTGTCGCACGCAAAACTACTAAACGACATCCTAAATACCAACTTTCCAGGCATAATAAAGCGCTGGTTGTGTAACTATTTGAGAAGCAGTCCAACATATGTAGATTTCAGAAACTGCAAATCTAAAATGAGAACACTAAGAAAAGGTGTACCACAAGGAGGAGTTCTCTCACCATCACTTTTAAAACTCTACCTAAGCAGTCTACCTACACCACAAGAAGGTATATCATCATATCATATGCAGACGATTGTACGGTCCCTGCCACAGAAAACCATCTGGAACAACTCACCAATGAACTGAACGAATACCTTAACTCTCTGCATGAATGGTTTAGTAACAGAAAACTGATACTATCATCTGGAAAGTCCACTAAACACTTTTCACCACTAGGACGAAGAAGGTGAATATAAAGCTATTGGTAGATTCTGACTTTCTGACACGCACCGCAGTGGAAGAAGATGTAAACTACACAAAACACAGCTCCAAAAACCGCTACTGGATGCCACCTTATGACTCATAGAGATCACTTACGTGAAGAATGTAATATCTTACCGTTTCGTGAATACAATGAAATGCTGTCCAAACAATACATATGGGCCTGCCAAAAAGAACAACATCCATGCCATGTAGGATGTCATAATGGCCTCACCACCTAGAGCCATACGAAAAACTGCTAACCTCTTCCAAAATAAAGTTAGAGAGAATTCCGACACTATGAATATCGATGAGATTACTTATAGAGGTGGTATAAAAAGGTTTCACACCAAGGCTGTCGAAGATAATATAAACAACTACAGATATAATCGAGTCCTCAATGAAAGACCACAAGTCACTGCAGAAGAAAACCAACTGCCTAAGATCCGGCTGAATAAAAAAAAACTAAAATATTTGCATGTCCAAAGAATGCGACGGACCTGACGAAGAAAGAATCTGTGGGACCACCCTAGGGCTGTAGCAGAGTTTCTGAAACTGGAATGGAACAAGTAGCAGTTAATCAACGTCTTTACAACAACAACAACAGTAATTGTAAAAATATTACAATTACTGGATAAATGGTCATGCGGGCAACGTAGGTAATTAAGAAGTCGACAAATTAGCAAGGTACAACAACATTTTTTGTAGGACCGGAACTCTTTTGTGGACTAGGATCTAAATCAATCCGCGAAAGGATGAGTGATAGAAGTATGACAAAAAGATCTAAAGCCTGATATAATGCCATGGGCTAAAGACAGTCCAACGAATTGAAGTTGTACAATCAAAAGAGAGCAGTAATGCTCTCCAGACTAAATCGGAACAACCTGAGAATACTGGGAGGTGTTCTTACAGGACCCTGTAGATTAAGAAAACACCCTTGAGCTGACGAATGTAGGTTCTATCTATTGGAGAAAGCAACCTCAGTTGACCTCCTCAAATATTGTAGAGATTTGATATATATATATGAGAAGGTATCATCTGGATGAGTATTATATTGAAGGACATGATCAGCATACGCTTAAAGGTCTCCGTTTCCTGAAGTTCCTAAAGAAGGCTGGATTGGTGAGGGTACTCTAACTTGGTACTTATTAGAGAGTATACACATATGTTTTCGGTCGCAGTACAACCTTTCGCTACTATTTATTAATTTAATCTGGATTTGAATAGAAATCTTTCTACGATCAAACTAGAAACACAAAATTCCTATAAATTCCAACCCCGATTATCCACAAATATTTGCATTTAAAAAACCATAATAATGAAAAGTTTTGCCTTATTTCACTAAAAACTATATCATAAGTTACAATTTCTAGTTTGGTCGTAGAAGAAATTATTTACAATAATTTTACGTACAAGTTACTTCATCTGGATTCATTTCCGTTAATCCTAAATACGAACAATTTGGTGGCCTAGCTGAACTATTATATTTTGGTAATAAATCACAATTTGGTAATCGAAAATGTCCTCGACTTTTAAGAAATAAATTCTTTTGTTTTCTTTCTTCAATTAATATCCAATCATTGTAGCAAAACTGTTGTCTTGTTGCAATACAATCTTCATAACATAATGGTAATTTTGTCGCTAAACCATCTTTAGTAATGCATTGTGGAAACGCAAAAGCACATAATAATTTTTCTGCCGGTGATCTACACATTCCACTTAATCCAGATATCAACTCATGCCATAATTCTGTGGCGATTTTTTCATTTTCCCATCCACCAAGTCCGTCTTCTTGACTATACCAAACTTGATTACTTGTAACATGAGATTTACAAACTTTTCCATTATATGGAGCACAGTATGGTGCTCCAACATCTCCATCATATTCTCCAATTACAAAACAAATAAAACATTTTAATATTAACAAACAACAAAATATGTATGTTTTCCAATCAGACATTTTGTGATATTTATTTTGAATGAAAAACTAAATTAACTTAACAATATATTTTATATTAAAGTCAATATCATGATTTGGAATTACATTTAAATTTCACTTTTATTAATATATAATGATTATTATAGTCTATGTATCATAATTTTTGTATTAAAAATATACAGACAAAATAGTTTGACGTTTTCACAACGCCATTTAATATAACACAAAGTTTAATGTCAAATTTTTCGATGAGTAATTTTCGAACAATTTCGTAGTGCGATTACAATTTTTAAAATAAAAGAAAATTTACAATGGTCGAACAGTTAAGAAGGTGAAATTGTAAAAATTCTCTTTTTTTGTTTACCAAACTCCCTCCATTTTCGTCTGATAATTTTTTCAGCCGTCAAACTTTTCACACCATAGCCATTATAAAATTCAACGCTTTGATAAAAAAAACATTAATAACAAATATGTTTTTATTACTTATTTTTCTAAAATTATAAGCAAAAATTAAATTAAAATGAATGTAAACGATACAAAAGAAAATATTTTACCATCAGAAACAAACAGTGAAGAAGTATCGAATAGTAATGTAGAAAAAACAGTTTTTTTTCTCAAGACTGAAATTAAGAAAGAAAAAGATGACGAAGAAAAAAGTCGTGATAGTTTTTATAGGATTTTAAAGCAATTTCATGATACGAAAGGGTAAATAAAAGTTTATTATTGTTTTGAATGTTGTGTTTAATGATTTTTGTTTAAAATTTTTTCATTCAGTACACCTTATCCAAAACTCCCAAAAATAGCAGGAAAGGAAGTTGATTTGCATAAGCTGTATAATATTGTAATAGGTAAAGGTGGATGGTTGAAAGTGAGTTACCGGTTTTTATATTTGTTATTATTTATTAATTTATTGTTTTAAATATGTTTTTAGGTAAATAATCGCAATGAGTGGAATGATGTGTTAACGGAATGTGGATTACCTGCCAAATGTGTGAATGCTACCGTGGCAATTAAACATTTATATATTCGATATTTGGATAGATATGAAAAAACACATTATCATAAAGATGATAATGATGGTCGAGAGAACGATGAGGAAGAAGAAGTTCGACATAAAAGATGGTCGGCTAGATCCTTGAATTCTGTTCCAATGATTTATAACTACAATCAACATAACGTATCAGGTAACTGCTTAACTCAAGTAATTTTTAAATTTTATGTAACTTTTATCTCTCTTCAACTAAAGACACAGCTAGATATAGTCATAAACTCTCAACCGATTTGTATAAACCTTCAGAATATGAAAAATTATTTATGTCCTTGCTATCACCTTTACCAAATGAACAAGATTTCGCTATAAATGTTTGTACTTTAATGGCCAACGAAAGCAAACCAACACTAAAAGTTGAAAAATGTCCAAAATTAGTCGATGCATTACTTGCACATGCCGGCATATATCATCACTGTAATACAAAATCAATTTTTTTTATATTTTATGATACTAGTATATAAATATTTAATTTTAGATACAACTCGTGAAATTTTTATAGAGTTTTATATGAAAACTCGTCGCCATTCATTGCAATCATTTTGGAATGATTGCTTAGTTGATAAACCAGACATTTTGGAATTATCATACGATGATTATTTTGCTTCAGATGATAATTTAACAAAAAAGAAAAATGAAATTATATCAAAAATAAAACAAATACACTCTTGTATCGATGATGAAAGTAGTCCAGAGGAAAAGATTATATCAAATTTAGATTTCTTATGTTTGGGGCGTGGTTTAGGAACCAACGATTACATCGGTCAAAGAGTACACCAAATTGCATCAATTCTACGTAATTTAAGTTTTATAGATGAAAATTTAGGAATTCTTGCAAAAAATCGAACATATTTACGTTTTTTGATTATGTGCTCAAATATACATTGGGGAAACTTACAGCATATGGGATTGGATATGCTAGGAAATATATCATCAGAATTGGAGTTAAATGATCCAGCTGGTGATGATTTGGCTCGATACTTATTGAAAACAATATCCGAAGGACTAGAAAGTACTGATCGTGCTGTGGTGATCAGTAGCTTGGAAATTTTATACAAACTTTGCCAGCAGGAGAATAATGAAGATGTTTTATATAAGTGTTTGCATAACAAAATGTATAATCAAGTTTGCGTTTATTTATGTTTGAGTGACATTATGTTGCTATTATACACCTTAGAATGTATATATGCTCTATCATCATTGGGTGAAAAGTCTTGTAATGCTATATGCCATATCCGAGGAACAATTGATACATTAGTATCATTGGTAACCGTTGAAGCACAAAGTTATGGTCCAGATGCTTGTATTTTAATGAGAGTTGTTGAAACAGTTCCCGGAACTAATGCAACCAGTCAAAACAATCAAGTTAATGTTACGAACCTGAATAACGTTTCAATGACCAATCAAATAAGTTCAACCGATTCCAAAATTCTTGTTGTTGAGAATAAATTGAATGTATCGAGTCCTCAACCTCAAATGACTCCATCAACTTCCGTAACATCAAACATACAAATTAGTTCTCCTATTCGAACAAGTTCATCTGTAAAAGAAAACGCGAAACAATCAAGTCCAGCACCTCAAACCGAAAAAGAAATTAAGAAACAAAATTCTTTAGCGGAAAAACAAGCACAGCAACAGATATTTCTAGAAAATGAACAATTTGCATTAACCTGGCTTCGACAAACATTCGAACCAGATCTAACATCTGTAACAAGAATAGAGCAACAAGACTTGTATAAATTATATATGTCGGGGAGTTCTCAAATAGGTAAACGTGGATTTGTTTCTCCAATGCATTTTCCAAAATGTGTGCGATCAGTTTTTGGGAGTGGAGTTGGACCAAACCCCATCAAAATGGACCAACATGGAAAAGAAGTGACAAACTACTTTTATGAAGGAATTAAAATTCGTCCTATGACCCAACAAACATCAAATCCACCAAGTCAAAATAATTCCCAATCGAACCAGTCTAATGAAAATAATAATACAAATACAATTGTTAAAACAGAACCCAGCGTAGTTGCTAAAGTGCAACCTATTAATAGTACAGTAATTCAACAACAGAAGTGCAATAATATATTAGCAACACAATTAGCTGGAAATAATAAAACTGTAAGTCCTCAGCAATTTAGTTCTCAACAAATAAATCAAGCTAAACAAACCTCGGTTATACAACAGAATCAAAAATTACTTTCCCAGGGATCAATACCGCAAACATCTTCATTATTACATAAAGTTTTAATTACACCAAATCAACAAACATCAAATATCGTAGATAATCAATCGAGTGTAATTGTATCAAGTACACAATCCACGGTAATAACATCACCCCAAACACAATCATCACTTATTAAAAGTTTATTAGCAAATAAGGTAACTACAGGTGATGGTGGTAACCAACAAGCTTCAACTACTAATAGTATTTCAACATGTTTAGTTTCTCCGAATGTCACTGTGCATCAGGTAACATAGATTAGTAATTAACATTATTAACAATTAGTTCGTGTTGTGATAGATTTGATAAGATATGGAAAGAGCGTTTTATTGAATTATTCTATATCTGAAGGACTTATATTCCAAGTAAAGTTAAACATTGTTGGCCCTTGTATTTAAAACTTGAAAGAAGTGAATTTCATGCCAATGTAGTTGTTTTAGATTTGTTTGTAATAATTTTACTCATTAAGTCGCCCCTTCGCAGGTGTTAAAATCCATCAGTTGCATTTTCTCTTTGGTATTTTTTTTTACCAATATAGCTCTCCAACGATAGCTCATTTGTGAACATAAGAGACTTCATAGGTACTATGGAGTAAAGTATTAATATTAAACTACCATTTTCATTGAGATTCGATTCATAGAATGTGTTAGTTGAAGATTAGCTAGCTGTTATACGGGCAACCTTAAGGAATTATTACTGGTCTTAACGGTAGAATGGGTTCCATGAAAAAGGTTTCGTGAACTTGCTTAATGAACTCTGTACCAGAAGTGACCTGATATTGTTAGATTTCCTCCAACGATGGCACCTCTAGAAAACTTGGATGTAAAAATATTTCACTCTGCATCAATTACTCCACATTTATAAGTCCTATATTCTTCTGTTAGGGGCTGCATCTGCTGCTATCCTGGTTCTTTTGAATTCTGTTCTATATGAATAGTGTGTGATCGAAATTTAACATCAAATCTTCATTTCCTGAAACACCAACTGTGCTCAAATGAAATACGATCCATCATACCTCAACATATTATTTTCTCCGTTTTACTTGTTAATCGGTTTATGAAATCACCCAAACTATCGGCATCACTCAATGTCATTGTAACAGAACGCAGAGGAATTTTTTATGTCGTATACATGATTTGCCGGAACCAAAGTATCAAGTGTCTTCAATCTACAAAGGTACATGTGGTTGTGGGACCTATGTCTGAAAAGGTACGTATGTGTTGTTGTGACACATATGTGCCGAAAAATTCTTCTTCTAAAAAATTTCAATGTTTTGGAAATTTAGTGCTCTTTCAAATGATACCCGCTTGGGTCAAAAAAAATCTTTTTTTTACCCTCCTTACACCCATCCCCTAAACACACAGAAATATAATTATTTGAGAGTTCGCTATAATTTTCGTTCAAAATATAGCAAACTTCCTGTCTCTATGGATTTTTTCAATTTTTTCTGTCAATCAGTGTGGGGAGGGGGGGGCGGTCTGGAATTTGCACATTTTTTAGAATAACTCAAAAACTGTGTACCGCAAAATTCTAAAAAAAATTGAAAAGTTTCTGAAATTCGGTGTTTTTTTTTCACCCTTCCTCACCCCAATCCCTTAAAAGCACAAAAATATAATTATTTGAGAGTTCGCTATATTTTTCGTTCAGAGTTTATCAAACTTCCTGTCTCTGTGAATTTTTTCAAGTTTTTCTGTTAATTAGGCTCGAAATGCAAGGGGGGACCAACTTTTTGTGTCACTTTATTGATAATAATTCAAAAACTATGCATTGCAAAATTCTAAAAAAAATGGCCATATTTCTAAAATCAAGTGCTCTTTTAAATGACACCCCACATGACCTGGTTTTAAATGATGTTTTTACCCCTTAACATTCCCACCCCTTTAATAAATATAGTTATGAGTATCTGCCACTTTTCTATATTTTTCATTAAAAACCTACTCAATTTTCTATCATTCCAAATATATTTCAAGATTTTCGATGAAGTAGGGTCGGAGTTAATCGGGGCAATAAAACATCCAGAAAACGTCATTTTTCAAAATTATACAAAAAATGGTGAGGTGTAAAATCCCAAAATATATTTTGAAATAATGCTGAAATGAAGCCCTTTCATATGATACCCTACTCGTCTCGATAAAAAAATGTATGTTCTCAAAGGCTTTACATCGTACCTCTGTAAAACAAACGAACACAACTTTATTTATTTTTTAACCCGCCATCTTGTGTGGATAGGTTAGTTTTAAAAGCACCTCAAATTTTAAGTTCATCGGATTAATGGTTCACGAGATAATCGAAATAATGTGAAAAACACGTTGTACTCTCACCAATAGTGTTCCGTATAAAAAACGGAACCCTAAAAAACAAAATCGTACAAGTTTTTTGGTTTCTGTTAAAAAAATGTATGACAAAACTTTTACAAAATATCAATACGTTTTCAGAAAATTATAACTGTTCATAAATTTACGTAACAACAAAAAAACAACTCACCAATGATCAAACAAAAAGTCATTTAGCATTCAACAAAAGAATCCAAATTTCTGACACACTCAATGATTTCGGTACAGTTATCGAAACTATCGTCCTCTCGGCTCTTACCATTCACGAAATCTTAGAAACAAATTTTTTTTAAACCGCTCGGGTAATTTTCGTCAGTGGTGTCGGTCGGCCAGGAGACAGACGGACATTTTTTAGAATCGTTATAATCGTCGAGAAACGCCAAGAAGGGACTTTCAGACCTAAGTAATTACTTCAAAAAAAGTCATATAATTCGCTTGTCGAGGGTTCCGTGTATATATTATTCTACGAGAATAGTTTTTCTCCAAAACAATTTTCGACATAAGCCTAAAACGGTGCTTCGAAAATTACAAAAAAAATCCTTTCACATGACATGATCAAAAATAATTTTTTTCAAAATTTCTACTTAAATCCTCTCAAATGAATATTTGAAATTATAACAACCTCGATTTAGCAAAATCCCTACACCCGTGAACTATTTTAAAATTTTTTCTTTTGTAATGTTCGCAGATAAGGGGGAGGGGGGACAGAAAAAAATTTTACGTTTTTGAAAATAAGTCGAAAACTGTGCTTTCGAAAATTACAAAAAAAATTGTTTTGCACCACAAAAAATCACCTTTCATATGACGCCCCACTTGACATGATCAAAAATAATATTTTATCAAAATTTCCACTTTTAACCTCCTCCAATGAACATTTGAAATTATAACAACCGAAAAAAAATTATGGTTTCGATTTAACTCCCTACACCGTTAACTTTTTTAAATATTTTCTTTTGTAATGTTCGCAGATAAGGGGGATGGACAAAAAAAAAATTTTACATTTTAGAAAATAAGTCGAAAACTGCTTTTGAAAATTACAAAAAAAATTGTTTTGCACTACAAAAAGAAATCACCTCTCATATGACACCCCAATTTCTACCTCCTCCAATGAACATTTGAAATTATATCAACCAAAACAGAAAAAACGGTTTTTTTATGCAAAATTCCTACAACCGTGAATTTTTTTCTTTTGGAATGTTCGAAGTTAAGGGGAGGGGGATAGAAAAAACCCTCGTTTTTGGCAATAACTCAAAAACTAAGCAGTCGAAAATTCATTGAAATTTTTTCTTGGATTATTTCCATCTTTTTCGATTTTTCTAAATCAAACTCGAATCCTTAAAAACAAACTTTTGTTTTACTATCTCTTTATCTTTGTCCATAAAATATAAATAAAAACAAATATTTGAAATTTTTTTGTTATTAGCAGGCGTGAGAAAACACTTTTAGTAACTGTAGAAAATTTCAAGTGAGTAAATCGATTATGTAGAAGTTAGGACGAACACCGAAGTCTCACCAATAGCATACCGTTTTTACTTTTTCGGAAGTACGGAACCCTAAAAATGAAATATCTATTACAAAATAATATTTTAATAGGAATTGAAAAACCGATTCGGGGTTATTCGACTCAGAGTCAATGGCTAACCGTTAGCACTCTCGACCAACGTCAAGATAAAAGCAGGTTTCTTGACGATCAATTTAATATCAAAATTCTGTTTTATCAACTCAAAAATATTTTTCCTATTTTTACTCTACGAACACGATTTAGGGTTCTTAGTCTTTCTACTAAGTTGACATTGAATGAAGAACTTTAAGAACCTGCAAATACGAGAGACAAAGTTCAACTAGTGGAGAATAACCAGCATCGATTTTAATTCAATAATTTTTATTTATACGATATCTTAATAAAATTTTGAATTAGAATCACTAGTTTGAGCAATACGTAGAAAAATGTCGTTGATTTGGCAATTTTCTATAAAAACAATGGTTACACGGGGGAGGGAGATTCATTAGAGAGCCTACAACTCGCGTCACCGCAAAGGATCAGTTTTTTGTCCTAGTGCATTTTCCTCATAGAGAAAGTGTACAACGTTTGATTTCAGCGTTATTTTTTCAACAGATTCTCTCCTAAACCCCTCAAATTAACTGAATCTGTAATACTAATCTCTAGTCGGTATCAGGTATTCAGAAACGTTAGTTTATAATCTGTTATATGTAACACTGAACATGCCTACTTTCCGATCACCATCTTGACACTAGATCGTTTTTTTTGTGATCCAATCAGAAATGTGATAAGCATTCATTTTATTTAGAGAGAAAGATCCCTTGATATAAAACTATTTGAAATTCATAAGACGCTGTCTAAATACACAACAGCTTTACAGATCTTAGATGTAGAAATTGTAGAAGAATATCAATTGTACATGTTGGTGTGGTTTAAAAAAAAGTGCTGCACTCTATCTGTATTTTTGTGCACATATTTGAAGCAAATAGCGGCAGGTGCTAAACTATTGAACGATATATTCAGCACTCTTAATCGGCTGTCTTTGTTAGACCGCATTTAAAACCTAAGGATTTGCATTCAAAATGGTGGTTTAATTCGTCAGTTAATGTGAAGGATCACGTTTGCTACTCATCACCACCCAAGTAATTGTTAGTATTTGATAATATTTTTAGGGTTCCGTTTTTTATACGGAACACTATTAGTGAGAGTAAAACGAGTTTTTAACATTATATCGACTATCTCGTAAACTATAAATGCTATGAACTTGAAATTTGAGATGTGTATAAAACTAATCTGTCCACATGAAATGACGGATACAAATAAAACTAAAGTGGTTTTCGTTGTGTTTACAGGGGTACGATGTGAGACCTTTGAGAAAATACATTTTTTATAGATTCAAGTATGGTATCATAGGTGCGTTCGATTTGACTGAAACAACTGAAAAAACAACAACAATTGCATTTAATTCTTCAGTTGATTCAGTTGCTTCAGTCAAATCGAACACGGCTCATATGAAAGGGCTTCATTTCAGCATTCCTTAAAAGTTTATTTTGGAATTTTACTCCCCACCATTTTTTGTATAATTTTGAATAATGACGTTTTTTTCGTGTTTTCTTACCTCGATTAGCTCCGAACCTAACTAAACGAAAATTTTCAAATGTATTTTGGAATGATAGAACAATTAGTAAGTTTTTAATAAAAAATATATAAAAGTGTCATATACTCATAATTAGATTTATTAAGGCTGTATAGATAGTCAAATCGCGTAGTACATCTAATAAAATTTCAAACAAATTATTATGTAAAAATTTCAATACAGGAATGCTTTTTATCAATTACAACAATTTCAACAGAATATTTCCAAAATATTATATAATTTCATAGTACTAAAAAATATGTGTCTCTAATTTGATTACAACTACTATATGGAATAGTAAATCTGGCAACGTCACAGTCAGTCAAATATATTTATTATTTTAATTTAAAATTATTTTGTTTTATTGTTGCGTGTCCTATAGAAATAAATAAATATATTTATTATTTCATTTTAAAATTTGATTGTCACGATATCTTATTATGAACACGAACGATGAAAAAAGACTTCTCTTTGACCGACACACACAACTTTGCCAGATTTTCTTACTGCAAATGGCGGTCAGCTTTCCGGTGTACGCTGCAGATTTTATAAATTTTTAAATTAAATATTTACGTCTGATTGCCGGTGACACCGCTGTTTTTTGGGCTAAAAAAATCATAAATCGCATAGAGAAACTGAACGTAAGTTTTTTTTCGGATGTCTTTGCAAGAACATTCTGAATTTTTAATTTTTCTAACAAATTTTGATACTTCCGCCGAATATAACATAGAGTGAATGATAACTTTGAAATTAATTATTTCGCGAAAATTGTCGGTGAGATCTAAATTTTTTGATTCCAATCGATGCAGGAACGTTTATTCTGTAATATATTTTAAAATCCGACATAAATCTTTGATTTCATAAATGTTATATACACCCTTAAAGGGGTGGAAATGAGAAGGGGTAAAAACACTATTTAAAATGTGGTCAAGTGGGGTGTCATTTGAAAGAGCACCTAATTTAGAAAACAAATCAATTTATTTTTTATAATTTTGCGATGCACAGTTTTTGAGTTATTGTTAAAAACGTGCGACTTTCAGACCGTCCCCCCCCGTACGTTTCGACACTGATTGACAGAAAAAATTGTAAAAATTCAGAGTTAGGAAATTTGGTAAATTTTGTATGAAAACTATAGCGAAGTCTGAAATAATTATATTTCTGTGTGTTTAGGGGACCGGGGTCGAGAGGGTAAAAAAAACTTTTTTTGACCCAAGCGAGTGGGGTGTCATTTGAAAGAGCACCTAATATAGAATTCATTGCAATTTTTTTTAGAATTTTGCGGTGCCCAGTTTTTGAGTTATCGTCAAAAAAGTGCAAAATTCAGACCGTTCCCCCCCATACGTTTCGACACTGATTGACAGAAAAAATTGTAAAAATTCACAGAGTTAGAAAATTTGGTAAATTTTGTATGAAAATTATAGCGAAGTCTCAAATAATTATATTTCTGTGTGTTTAGGGGACTGGGGTAAAGAGGGTAAAAAAAACCTTTTTTGACCCAAGCGAGTTGGGCGTCATTTGAAAGAGCACCTAATTTAGAATTTGTTGCAATTTTTTTTAGAATTTTGCGGTGGCCAGTTTTTGAGTTATTGTCAAAACAGTGCAAAATTCAGACCGTTCCCCCATACGTTTCGACCCTGATTGACAGAAAAATTTGTAAAATTTCAGAGCTAGGAAATTTGGTAAATTTTGTATGAAAACTATAGCGAAGTCTCAAATAATTATATTTCTGTGTGTTCAGGGGACCGGGGTAGAGAGGGTAAAAAAAAACATTTTTGACCCAAGCGAGTTGGGTGTCATTTGAAACAGCACCTAATTTAGAATTCATTGCAATTTTTTTTAGAATTTTTCGGTGGCCAGTTTTTGAGTTATTGTCAAAAAAGTGTAAAACTCAGACCGTTGCGTTTCGACACTCATTGACAGAAAAATTAGTAAAAATTCATAGAGTTAGGATATTTGGTAAATTTTGTATGAAAATTATAACGAAGTCTCAAATAATTATATTTCTATGTGTTTAGGGGATGGGTGTGGAGAGATTAAAAAAAACATTTTTGACCCAAATGAGTGGGGTGTCATATGAAGGAGCACTTAATTTAAGAAACATTACAATTTTTTTAGAATTTTGTAATGCATAGTTTTTGTGTTATTGAAAAAAAAATATTTTTAGTATGTAGCCTCTCCACCCCCCTAATTTCAACACTTGATTGACCGAAAAAATAATCAAATTTAATCCATTTACAAGCTGGTGTAATTGAATCTTTCTTAAGTTACCAAAAACATCTATGGATAAGGTTTAACCAGAATTAACATTTTTTTTGACATTTTTGATCAATGTAAATTTGATTGTAATTTACTATTGACATTTACAATTTAACATTTATTTTGTTATGCGTCTATGGTCTAAAAAAATAAAGACATTACAACACAACGTTTTGTCAATAATTTTTAATATTGTGTTCTTTTACATTCACGGAACCCTTGACGAGTCAATTTTATTCGCACTTGTCTGACTTTTTTTTTTTAATATAATGTGTTGTGTAACAATGTGTCACAACAACATATAGCAACCTTTAAAACCTAAGTCCCACAACAGTTTCTTTTTTTTGTTAATCGAATTAAACTCTTTAGCATTGAATCCCACCACTTGACTCAATAACTTTGAATAGCCTCAGATACCATGTTGATGGTTTTTTCTTTTTCTATACATTCAGAATAATTAAGAACCAAGTCTAAAAACACATTCTGAACAATGCATAGGAGAAGTGGCCTCCGTCGGAAACCCGGCACCCTTGAGTTTAGCGCTTTAACAACTAAGCCAGAACTGCGTTCTGATTTCTAAAGGTGTTAATCGACGCATTTTTTTTTATTATCTTATATTTGTTTTTTAAAAATGGGATAAATAAACAATAATCCCTAATAAACCCTATCACACAATAATCAATTTCAGTTGATTTGTTATTGTAATTGCAAATCGCTTTGCTTCGAATCCTTCTATCATCGGTTCTTCTACAAACTTCGTAGGCGAGCGATTAGGTTTTTCTCTTCGTTCGAGTTGCTGTACTGCTGAGCGCTCATGTTCACATAACTTTCTGCTCCATCAATAACATTCGAATTTAAAAGCAAAATATTTACTAAACTAAACTTAACGGTCGTCGTGATCCTTGAATTCAGCTCGGATCGCTTTGAATCCAGGTACTCGTTGCTTTTTTAGCGATGATTCTAGTTTCATTGGATTCATGCACGAGATCAATGAAATGTTCTTGTATCTACCCCGTAAACGTAGATAAGGATTCTCTTATTGTCCGTAATTAATTTCATTAATGTAGGTTCCTTTAATATGGGAACTCACAGGAAATCCAGTATCACACTCTTTTCTAATAGGATGACCACTGAAGAACAAAGAATAGTGGTCGAAGTATCGTAAATTATCGTAAAATGTCTGCAGAGCGATGACATTCACCGTATACCTTTCTGCCTCTGATAAAATCGGGGCACTTAGAAGTGTGCATGTTTCTACGCGAAAGTCCAGCCTATTTCGAATGCCGGTTGCCATTTGATGGTAGGTAACAGTTGCTGAATTAGAACTTTCTCAAAAGAGCTAACGATTAAATTTTTCCTGTCACACACTTTAGTCCTTAGTTCGCTTTAAAAAACGTGTCAAACTAAACTGATTGCAATCAGATGTTCTTGCATTACTGTATTATATTATTACACTTTCTCCAAATTTAACGATGAGAAATACTGTCACAATGTTTTATTATTTTAATATGGATTGATGGTTGCATAATATGAATTTTACACAACTTGCACCTTTGTAAGAATACACGTTAGGGTACTCATAAATTTTTGAATAATATGATAATGTTAGTTAACAAGCATCTTTGAAGCAATTTTAGATTTTTAAGAAACTCGTGTTGGAAATAAGTTTTTCTGATATTATTATTATTATTATTGTACATCTTAAGACCTTACTTTGATGAACGGGCTAAGTGGTGCCAATCAATTTTCAAAACCAATGGTGCCAATTAATTTTGACTGTTGTTCATATGTATCCTCTGCACTTTAAAATTTGTAATTCTTTGCTTTGTTTTGTTTACCTTATAAATTCGACTGTATAAGCTGGCTTTATGTGTGTTGAGCCAGCGAGCTGAATTTGAACTCGGAGAACTAGGTTTCGGCTTCCATCTACGACAAAGTATTTTTAAGCAAATACATCGGTTTTCAAATTAACCAATACTCAACCAATATGATTGATAAATTGGAAAAACGCTCTATGTGTTGGTCACTTATATCAAACTAATGGGTTAATTAAAAGTGATGCTGAAACGGAAAATGGATTGATTTGTTAAAATTAATACAAGTGTTCCAAGTGTCGCTTGTTGACAGAATACATTCGAAGGGTACAGGGAAAAAACAACGTAAGTCCATAAAATCAAATTTCGAGAAAATTGAAGTTTTGTGTTTGAAGTCTTTAAAATGCAAGAAAATTTGTGAATTCGGATTAAACAATGAATAGACATGGTTCATAAAAGTGTTTTGAGCCGGGGCCACCAGAGGCGTTTGTTGGTAAAAAAATGGTGAATCAAGTTGTTTTTCCCCTGTAAATTGGGTATACAAAATGTTGCGAATTCTTTTCAATTGATTTATATGGGTTGGGTTTGATATTCATCAAAATTGAATATACCAACTGAAAGATTTTGTATTTCTTCAATAGATAGCAGCATTAACTCGATTTCGAAAAAAATGGACTTACGTTGTTTTTCACATGTGTACCCTTCATTCCTAAAAGAAAGATGAACGGTACAAAAAAATACCTGATTTTATACCTTAAATTGAGTAATATTTACTGTAGTTGTTGATAAGTCCGTCAGTAGTCATAGTTAACATATGGAAAATTTATTACTTCATTAAATATAGATTTTGACTTTTTCTGAAACGGTTCTTATCAATTTTTCTTTTATACGTGTTTCAACGGTTATCTTAAAACTATAGTTCTGAATATCTGGTCCTCCAGGTTTATATTTCAGAATGTAAACATTTCCATCCATCTATCCGCCTTTAAAAACAATAATTGGCTTTTGTTATTTCATAATTTCATTTGTTTAATGTCTGGAATGCTTGATTTATTGCTTCAAAATTTTTAGAGTCCTGAGTCCCTTTATCTTTGAAATAATAATTTTTTCGGGGTTTTTTATGTTTTTGTGTAACTATTGTTTGGAATTTGCAATCTCTCTACGCTTATTGCTTCTCACTTTTCCTCGTTCTTGGTTTATTTTTTGTAAATTGAAAGTTCATTTTGAACAGTTTGCTTAACCTCTGTATACAATTGTTTAGTGGTAGATGATGGTCAAATTATTTTATTTTGTTTCATCAAAAATGAAGCTGTGTAGATTTTTACATCGTTTAAAGGTGTGATATTTACGTTAGACATATCGTAAGTGAAATTGTAGTTGTTTTGAGTTTGTTAATTCCAATAACACTTAATATTGTAAACTAATCTAGAATGTATTGTGATTTGCTAAATTTTTTACATTAAATTTGATTGATTTACAACAATCAATCAACCTAGAAATGTGTGTTCGCATGTTAAAACATTAGATCTATTTTATTGTAACAAACCAGCATTACTTTATATTGAATGCGTGTGATAAAATTCTTAATCTCAAAATCTTAAATACAATTTTAATTTTATTTTATAATTGTTTAGGTTGCGCAACGTCAACAAATACAAAAACAAAAAGAATTAGCAAAGCAACAACACATAAATATAACATTACAAAATAACAACAATTTAAAGTTATGTAACGCTCCCATTTTACCACCGCCATTGGCGAGTACAACACTCACTTCGAATTCTGAAAAATTAATGGAACAATCATATGTCAATCGTGACGTAGTTCCACCACTGGCACCACTTAGTGGTTCGAATGCGACAATACGTCAAATAACATTTTCAACAAAAATCGATGAAGATTCAAATTCAACGGGAAACCATTCAATGTCTTCCTCAAGTTTAAATCAAATGGATGGTGATAGCTCGCGGACAAGCTTCGATGAAATTAATATTCATTCTGATGATGATTTATTAAACTCACGTGATATGTTATTTAAACAACAGTCGCAAGTGGTAACGGCTAATAAAATGTTAGCTGATTTATTAGAGAAAAAATCATTAGAACCGCCTAATTGTTTTAATTCTGTAATACAAAATGATAATCCACTTAAACGAAAAATCGAAGCGAGTGGGGAAAATGAAATTGGACCCGAAGAAAAACGTATAAATCATTTAAATAATGGCGAGTTAATGGAAGAAAATATTGTTCGACCATCAGCGAAAGCTGCTGATTTATATGCTGAGCTTGCAGCTTCGATGTTGGAAGATGAGGAAATCGAAGATGAGGCTATTAATCCAGCTAAACATATTCAAAACATCAGTTCTCAAATTCCCGCACGAATTGAGCTTAAAAAAACACCGATAATTACTCCTCCGCAACAGAGTCCACAAAAAATTCAAGCGATTGTACAACAAGGTCAAAATTTATCCAACACAATTATTCAAAATCAAACTCATTCTCATATCCATCAGCAACAACCACAACAACAAATGATAACGGTTCCAATGTCTAGACAAATCCTAATGTCACCAAATAATCAAGCTCAAGTAATGCTTTCACCGCCCACACATCATCCAATGGCAGGGCAAGTAACACAAACTACTGCAAAAATCAAAACAGAAACTGGATACCAAACTGTTCCTGTTTTATTGCAACATACTCCCGCAACCAGTATGCAACTTCAAAAACAAATGAATCCTGGTAATCAAATAATTCAACATCCATCGATTATGCATCAAAATCCAAACCAAACTCAATATATTTTAACAACAAATCAACAAGGACAAACTGTAGTACTAGCTCAGAATCCTCAACCCCAAATGCATCAAACCGTTCTCGTTACACAAACACCACAACAACAAGGAACATCTGCAAAAACTATTATAATTCTTCAACAACAACCGGGTTCAAACACTACTCAAATACAACAAGGAACAATCATGAATGCGGTTAATTCTAATTCTGGCACCCCACAAAAAGTTATAATGACAACTCAACAGGGACAACAAGTACTGGTGACACAAGTTCCAAGACCACTTCAACATCATGTAATTATGAATCATCCTCTTAATTCTGGCAATCAACAACAAATAGTTAATCAAAATAATCAGTTAATGTCATCAAACACACAACAAATAGTTATACAGACCAATCCTCAACTATTTGGAAGCAATCATCAACAACAACATATTATAAATCAAAATCCACAGCAAACTATTTCACAAGTTCCGGTTTCTGTAACCTCCACAATGACGCAAACACCACAAATATTAGTCCATCATCAACAACCATATCAAGAAAGAAAACTTATTGTCGATTCAAGTTCATTGGATAAATCTACAGAATTAAAACTTAGTAATCATCAGCAAATTTTGAATATACAGCCGCAATCCCATATAATACTGCAACAACCAATTCAACAAAAATCTCATTCTGAAACTCAAGTTCAAACGACTGTTAATTCGCAACATTTACAACAAATTTCACAGTCAATTCAACAACAGTTATCACAAGCTACCCAACAGCAAATAAATCAACTTGTGCAACAACAGCAGATATCGGTGCCTGTGCAACAACACCAACAGATTTCACAATCTATTCAACAACAAATTAACCAACATATACAACAAAATATAACCCAGTCCGTACAACAACAACAAACACAATTGATTCAACCACAATTGAATCAGCCACAGCCGCCCATTACTCAATTTGTGCAACAGCAAACAACACAACAACCTGTACAACAATCCCAAACACCAATACTGAATCAAACAGCTTGTTCCACACAACAACGTCCAAATCAAAATATTATTCAAAATAATAAAATTCAAAGTCAAAATGTTGTTCAGAATCCTGTTCCAAAGCCTGTTGTGGCGCCTGTTATAAAACATGAACCTGTTGTAAAAGTTGAAATTGAATTATTTGATAATAATTGGTTATGGGTTTGTGATTGGCGTGGGTGTCCAAAGTATGTTGTTTTTATCTTATTTTTTTATTTATTGTTTAATTTTGTAATTTTTTGTTTTGTAGGAGAAAATTTCGATCAGCAATGGATGTTTATGTCCACGCTTGTACAGTTCACTGTCCTGATAATCTTGATGCTGGTGCTGATATATATTGTCAATGGGGACTTGGTCCAAACTTATGTGATAACTTACCCAGAAAACGATTTTCTTTGATGACTCATTTATTTGATCGTCACTGTACAATTGAATCATTTAAAATTGCAATGCAAAGACGACTTGCTACTGGTAATTCTGTACTACCCACTCAAACTCAACCAGTTACTATAATTAAGCAACCATCACCGCCATCAACTACTACTGAGACTACATCTACGACATCATCTACTTCATCAAAGTCGTCCAATGCTGCTATGCATGCAATTAAAAGACATGCACATGATTATGGGACATCTAAAGAATTATTGGTAAATATTTTTAGATTTGTTTTACAACTGCATGATCGTATCGTGTTAGGGGTTGAACTAACTTTTTATATGACATTTTAGTTTGTAAATATATTTTAATTTTTTATTAGGATATAGACATTAGATTGTAATATCTGGTATAAAGACATTTCCCGTTTGCGACAGCACAGTTTAAAAATTTGACAATTATGGTGTTGTACTGGCATTTGTTGCAGTCATCACCTTACGAATTTCGTCTGCATAGTCTTGTTGTATTTGTCAAATGCTCGTTAAACTTACGTATAATTCTACAAAGTTTTAAAAAAACATCCACCAATAACTCAACGTATGTTGTTATTATTACGAGGTACGAGTTAGACAGTCGTAAAATATCACTACACCTAAAACAGGTACCTCAACCATATCATCGCTGTTCCAAATGAAGATGGGAAATAATAAGTAAACCTCAATATTATTTTATATACTTGGTATCGACGATATCGATCTTCCATTTTATTTTAAACCAGTAAAATACTTTGGTTTTCCAGTAAACTACATAGGCATCACTTTGCTAATTAAAATCACCTTTTTGATGATTAACCCATGAAGAATATTTTTTCCATGGCTGAGAAGATATCGTCGAGTCAGCAGATTGTTAAGGAGTATAATTAACATTTCCTATTAAATGACAGCCAGGATGGAAACAGATGTAGCGAATATAGAACTTATAAATGTGGAACAGTGACGAATATAGAACTTATAAATGTGGATCAATTGATACGGAGTGAATTATTTTTTACACCTGTTGAGGAGTCCAAGTTTTTTTGACGGCACTCTTTGCCATCGTCATTATATAATAGTTCCAGAGTAACTCATATTGCGAGTAACTCTTTGCTAATTGTAACTTCCACTAAACGAATGCTTTCACATTCTTCTTTTTGTTCGTCACACATTCTAAATGAAATACCATTGAGGAACTCGGTTTTTGATCTGGAAACAATCAATAACTGTGTTTTGGAGGATTTAAAATTGTTACTTTTTCCAGGTCCGTTTACATTTATGGCATCTCTCTGGGCGGAATTTATTCGATCATGCATTTTGCTCTTACGACTACGAAAGACATGTGCAGTGTCCTATCATCTGTAAAAATTGTGAGCCTCAGAAAGTTAGGTTAGGCTAGGTTAGACAGGCTGTCCTAAGGACGAGACATAGACACAAGTGGTCCGTGGCCATACCATGAAAATTTTTGTTGAAACACAACCTTTTGTAAACCATCCAAAGGTTCTCAAGAAACGACAAATGTTCCTGACGTTCATCTCGCATACTTCCATCAGATCAATGAAGGTGCGTGGCCCCAGAAACCTGAGTCTGGTCTGAGTCAGACCAGGACACGAGCATAGAAGATTAAGAATTGCTTTCTGTTCTTCTTCGTCACTACACCTTGGACAGTAGTCATGGGGGAAGACACCCAGTCTTTCATGTTGGCCGATAAGACAGTATAATGAGATCCACGACCATGTTGATACATAAGTGGTGCCCTTTAACTTTCTTGTATTTGTGTGCTCATTCGCCTCCTTGTGAAGTAGCAAACGCACGAGAAAATCATTATTCACAACCTAGCCATGCTTGGTGACACAAGGTAGGAAGGGCGTTGCCGAGCGAGATCGTCAGCCTTTAAATTTCCCGTTATACCGTAATGCCAAGACAAGGTAGATGTTGAACTGATCAGCGATCTCCTTAAGAGACGTGAGGCAGTTCCGGGCTACTGCCGACGTGGTGAGGTTCGAATCTAAAATCTTATTGCAGCCCGTCAGCAAAAATACCGATATCTCTTGCAGATATTACCTTATTGTCCTATATTCGTCCCTGCATGGAGTATTGTTGTCAAGTTTGGGGCGCTGCATCTGTTACTATCCTAGCTCTTTTGGACTCTGTTCAAAAGCATGCTATACGAATCGTTGGTGATCGGAATTTAACACTAGATCTTTGATTCCCCAAAACATCGTCGCACTGTTGCTGATCTCGTTGTTTTTTATAAATATCGTCACCAGCAGTGCTCGGATGAAATCAGGTCCATAATGCCTCGGACTTATGTTTTTCCCCGTTTGACTCGTCAATCGGTTTGTGCGGGCGGTCGGACTCTAGATTACTCACTGTCATAGTAATAGAATGCAAAGAGATTTCTTTGTGCGTACATCGTACAAATGGAATGCTTTGCCCGAATCAATAGTCTCGAGTGCCTTCAATCCACAAAGATTTAAAAAAAGTGACCACCTATACCTCAAGAACGCATGTTGTTGTGGGAACTGGGTCTTAAAAGGTATCTATGTGTTGTTGTGACACATTTTGTAATTCCTACTACGCAACACTTTTTATTAAAAAAAAAATATTTCAAACAGTCTGAGACCTCTTTTGTAGCTGCAAATTCAGTCTGAAAAACAGAGATAAGGTAGGCGAAGGTTTAAAATTAGCTCTTTGTAGAATACGCCACATCCGATCTTTCCATTAATGGGGATCGTCCGACCCATCCCTGTAGAATTTGACAACACTTGTATGTTTTAACTGATTCACTTGCTCAGTCCTCTTTGGAGTAAAGCCAACTTCCGGTATGGTTTTCGGAATGGAATAGTCTATCGTCGAAGGAATATTCTTATTTACCAGAATTGAAGATTGTCCTATATTGCTACAACTCGATATCCTGGTAGACTTCAGTTTAATTGCCATGTTGGTGGCTATCTGTCTGGCTATGAAAAAGTATTTCTAGTGTTGCAGTATGCTTCTTAGAGCGCTACTAATGCACAATGATGTGAATTTCTGAATTTTCTTCAAGAGTTTCTAATTGACTATTTTATTTATGGTCGGCCACCCAAGCGCGAACCCTGTACACCAGGATTGGTCTAATTATCGACTGTATATCCAGTAGACAACGTTGCACTCGAGACCTTAAATTTTGCACGAGTAAAGTGCTACAGTAGCATTCCTTACTCTTTCGAGAATGTTGGGTTTTCAACTTACTTTTCTATTAAGAATGGGCCTCAAGTAGTTAAGCGATGTATAGCCGAGTGTGTTAAAACACTAGTCTATACATTGTTAGGGTCGACGGTTCGAATCCAGTCAAATCCAATACATGGATCTACTGAATTATAATTACAGAACCGAATTGTATAATACCGAACCGTATTGATTTAATATATATCCTTCAAAGGACAATAAATCCACTGGATATATCAATACTTCTTTTAAAAAAAAAAAAAAAAAAAAAAAGTAGTTAACGTTGTCAATGACACTCAGTCTGACTTCGTTGAGAGTTGGAACGTCAAATTCAGGTGTTTACGTTTCCTAGAGAAGAGAACCAACTCCAATTTTTGTGAATTTACTCCCAGTCCCACAAGACTAACGTTATTGAAGGTTGCCTCAATATCGTAAGAAGAAATTAAGGAATATTAATTACAGTCCAGAGATTTCTCAATTGGAAGTATGAGAGAGTGCAAGGTTGTTTAGCTAAACTTGTCTTTGCAGTATCCATGTTGAGATGCTGACAACCTTGTAAGGTTAATTGAACCACTCAAAAAGTCTTATATTAATCTTTCTGGTGTTTTGAAGAGATAAAAGACTAATTTTCCTAAGATCTTTGGAATTGCAATTAAATCGCTTGCCCCTTAGGCATAAATAATATTTGCCTTGCTCCATTTCCTAGGAATGTGTCATAGTACAAGACTGCTCCTAAAAATTACTAGTAGTCATGACATGGTTAGGTCAATGGTTTTTTGAATGCTCGCAGGGTTGACCCCATCTGGCCCTGCAGACTTAAAGGGCTTAAGCTGTTTAACAGCTCGCAATAGTTGGCCTGTGGTAATGATTTGTTAGGAAAATTTCTGACTAGACCTGTTACCACGTCATGTCTAGCAGGAGGATTCCACGCAGGAAGTGATCCACTGACCATCCGGTCGTTGGAAATCACTTAGGACGGTGGAACTCAGAAGAAAGCCATTTATAGATACCGAAATGTATCGATTAGTCAAAAAATTTTGACTCAACTTCAGGACTGGATGAAAGGTTCAAATCAGATCACAAATTAAATGCTCTCAAATCGGCTATCAGATATCATGTGATACAAGACCTAATAAGACCGGTGATGATGTATAAATCACGTAAGACATACGATGAATTGTTTCGTTTGGGCATGTTTTAAGGACCGATTCAGAACTTGGATTGATTAAAAATTTTGTCGACAGTACCCCAGGAAGTTTGCTACAGCGAGGTCACGACCACAATAGGAAAATGATAAATTAACGACATTAAAAAAATCGGCCACCATGGTATGCTGTTGGGACTGACGGAAATGTATATTCGAAGGTTATTAGTTTAGGAACAAACCTCCTTGCAAATCTAAAATATAAGCATTAGTCCTAGCAGGGTGATAAAATAAAATCAGCAAGTGTACTGTAGACACAAGTTCTATACACACCCCGTAACATAAATAAGTACTTCTCTCTTTTGGTGAATTTGAGAGATTTTGACTTACAAAGAGTAAGGTCTAATCTAAAATCTTTGATACCGACATTTCTGAATTTTATTTTGATTTAAACATCGATTAAAAAAGGGTTTTAATTAAATTTGTGTAATGTATATTATTGCTTTGACCTATTTCTCCAAGAAAAATTGTAATTGAAACTACTTAAGTGACAGCGGTAGTGTAATTCAAAAATGTTTATTTTCGAAACATTCGTATTGCGTAATTTTATTCCTGTGGAAGACATAAATAAAAATGTACAATAATATTTCAGGCATTCGCATCAAAGTTCAATTTCCTCGGTATTTTGGAGAAGTGGGTCAGGGTTTATGTATGGGTTCTCTTTGCAATTAAGATATTCACCCCAATTACTGAAGTTGTCTCACATCAGGTGTCATGTCACGTCGCATAAAAATTGGTACATATTATTGAAGTCGATAAAAACGGTTACGACTGTAACTAAAAATTCTGAAACAAAAAAACTCCAAAACAAAAAACACTTACGTTTTATGTTCTTCAATTTCACAAAAACAATTAGGGTCGATTGTATGAACAGGATTTATAGGAAAAAGTCAAGAAAAAAGTTTTATCTTCATCCGAGGATTTTACTTTTCGTCGATTGTATGAACACGGATAGATTTTTTATTTTTGTTTTTATTGCAGTTTATAGCAGTAATTTTATGACCCTCTCGCATGGAGGGATCAGTTTTTATTGTTTTGAAATTTTTTTTTATTTTTGATCTAAAGGTGTGACAACCGCGCGTACTCCAGTCCCTGCTATTGGCATACGAGTTAACGTGAGATATCACATACCACTGGCAATAGCAGTGAGATATCACTAGCCAAGGTGACATCTTAGGGGTGGTGGCGGATGAACTGTATTCAGTCAACGGTAGCACCCTCAATCTTAGCTGTGAAATAATCCTTGATGATGAGACGCTATTGCTTCCTCGAAGAAACAAGCCTTCATAGTTCATAAAACCATGTGTGGGCTTTAATCTTCAAGAAAGACAGTGCGTCACAGGATCAAGGAATATCCAACCGGCTGGATTATTGGCAACTACATTTTTGTTTTGTTTCAGCAAATTTTTGTAAAATTTGCTATTTACTTTTATTTTCTCTATTCTATCATAACATATTGGCATATGTCATATTTTGTCAGTGATAGGATTTTTTGTTTAGTTATCCATTCTTTAACAAAAAATATAAAAAAACAAAAAAAGAAAGATTTACGTCCATCAACACCTTTGAACGTATGTTGTTGTGGGACCTTTGTCTTAAAAGGTTTTTATGTGTTATTGTGACACATATTGTAATTCCTACTACACAACACATTTTATTAAAAAAAAAGTGGTAATACTTTTTCTTTTACTTTTCTATTAAATAAATTTAATTATAAATTAAAAAACATTATTTCAAAACTTAAATTGAATATATTAGAATTATATTAAAAATATTGTTTATTTTACTATTAATTTATATCAAAAAACAATTTTTAGAAACGAAGAACTTTAAATTCAAAAATAACCACAAAATTGTCTAGCTATGCGCATGTCAAGAAAAAAAAACAAATTGTTTTATCCTTTGTTTTATACAAAAAAAAGAAAGAATAAATCTGAGAATAGAATTTTATTCTCGAATTAATTTGTTGTTCTATCCTGATTCATACAATACAAACGACGATTTATCCAAGGATTTATATTCTATCCGCATTTATACAATCGGCCCTTAAGTGACACGACATGCCTTCAGTAATCGGGGTGATTATTTTTTACTACATTCTTAGCTAAGTACTTTTATTTCTTTAATTAAATATTTATGTAAATTATTTCTTTTTTTTTGCATGTTCTTTGTAATTTAATTTATTTTTCTTAAAACTTCTATGCTATTTAGACAATTACTAATCAAGTAAATAGTAGTTATATCATACCTACTGTACGTATACCTGGTTCTCATAATAGTAGTAGTACTAATCAATGTGGTAATCTAACGAAGTCCATGGTAAGAACTAGTTTCGCTTGGTATTTTATTTATTTCTTGTGTCCGTTTGAATGTTATTCAAGTAGTAGAGTTAAAAATATATTAATTTTTGAACAAACGAAAAATTTCAGGATGAAAATGAAGGTCCTGTTACAAAGAGTATAAGGTTAACTGCGGCATTGATTTTAAGAAATCTCGTTAATTATAGCAGTTCCGCGAAAAGGTATAAATATAATTTAATTAGTAATTAGCTACATTAATGTTATATTTAATTTTTAAATTTCAGAAGCTTACGTTATTATGAACCACATCTAGCTGGTGTTGCACTAAGTAATGTTGAATCAAGTCGAACTATAGCCCAAGTATTATATGAAATGAACGAAACTCTCCCACTTTAATTTTTTTTTTAAATTTTATAATATAATTTTAACAAATTATTAATTTAATAATATAAGAAAAAAGAAAAAGAAACATATTATAAAATGGAAAAACAAAATGATAATATCAATGTTTTTTTTTGGAATAAAATATAAAAGGAAAAATTCAAAGTTGATGTTTTTTTTTAAATATAGTCAGAATTCAAAGACTATGCGTTATTTAATTAAAAATGTGATATGTGACCTATTTTAAAAAATCGTTAGTTTTTTTAACAGAGTTTATTGGAAAAATTATTTCGCGTCAAACTGTAAACTGTAAAAGAACAATTCGTTTTTCAAAACAAGCGAGTAGAAACAAATATATTAACAATATCATATACTAACGCAATGGCAATATTATTTTGTTACCTTTTGAGAATACAATTCATTCAATTAGGCACAAACTTCAGCGCAGTACGTGTTTTGGTCTCTACTTTCAACTTTTATGTCACTCGTCAAGTTTTTATCGATATTTTCGATCCAAATTTCTTTTGAAAAATATGCTGACAGGAAGGTCCTCTGGATAGCCATATAATCTAAATTAGTCAAAACAAGAGGACTTCTTCATAAAACGCCATAAATCGACAAAACTGAGGCTTGTTCAAAAATATTAGCTTTTGTATGTAAGGAAAAGTTATCGCTTGTAATAAAACACGTAAATTATTTTAAAGAAAATCGATGCGATTTATTTGAATGTTTTTTAGACTGCCTGACAAAAACATTTTTACATTGATGAAACGTTACCATTGTATATATTGAAAGAGAATTGATATCAGGAGTGAGTGGGAGAATTAAGAAAATAGACAATTCCTACACGGTTATCCTGCATCGACTTCCAACCCAGAGTCGTTAAATCCTAAGAAACCGCTTCCACCAAGACTGCTGGAAACTGTATTGTTGTAGCGACGTGTTTGGTGCTAATCCTCCGGCTCCATGTCCAGGCTAAGAAACTCTGCTACTGCCCTTGGGCGGTACAACAAATCTTCCTTCGTCAAGTTGGTTATATTTATATTTTTAGGACAATTAAATAGGTGGTCTACATCGTGTGGCGTGCCCTCACATGCGGGACATTTGTCAATAATTTCAGGTTCAACTCTGCTCATGTAGTTGTTTAGAATGCGTGACCAACCGGATCTTAGTTGAGCTAGGATGAATCTGGTTGTAACGACGGACTATTTTCAATTTTTACTCTAAAAAAATAGTTTTCAAATTCAATAAAAATTTTATTAATTTTCTTCAATTGTAATAAACGTATACGTTTATTCGTGCCACTGTACATTTTTTTTGATGATTTAAATAAGTTCAAGTAATTTAAAAATACAAGTTTTTCATATCATAGTTTTTCAATGATGGAAAATGAAACAGAAGATCGATGATAATATGGTATATAAGCGATCAAATTTGTTTGATCGAGGATTCAGTACAATTTTTAAATTGAATCAATTAGTATATAATTTTTAAATGTTCAATTAGTAGATAAATTAAGGAATCGAGGAATTGTTTCGAGGATAAATCGAGGAATTGTGTGTGATCGCAAAATTAAAGTTTTAATTTAATAAATTATAATAATGGTTCTCAATAGATTCTATTTAAATATTTATTTATTTTCATTTATGAATTGTTTAAAAATATATCAATTTTATACCAGAGTGTTGAGTTTGCATTTTGTGACATTTCAGAGCCATAATTCGTTTTAGTGATAATTTGAATTGAGATTTTAAGCATAAAGAAAACCTTAATATATATAAATATGACAGAACCCAAAAAAATCGAAAGCTTAATTTTTTTTAAGAATAATGTTATCTGGACGTTTTGTGTTTTATTTGGACATGCAGTTATTTACAATTTGAAAACATTAAAATTTTGCAAAGTTAATTAAATAATAATAGTTATGAAATGTTGTGTATGTAAATGTGGAATCAAACCGTTACGAAAAGCATAATAGAAATAAAATATTATGTCACAGATTTCCAACCGATACAAAATATTTAAATGCATGCGTTAAAAGCACTAAATTTAAAACCTTGGAAACCGCAGAAACATGATGTAATTTGTTCGCAGCATTTTGAGGAAAATTGTTTAGGTCGAAGTTCACCGTTAAGGATACGTCTTAAGAAAACTGCAATACCTACTACTTTTAATCAAATGTCTGGGGAATCGTTAATAAAGGAAGTTATCACAGAAGATAAACGAAGACGTAAAATAAAACACGAAGAAGACAACGTTCAAGATAAATTAATGTAAGCTTTTTATTGAATTTTAATTTATATAATTTTTGATTTGTTTTTAGCTTAATTATTTTTATTTGTTGGTCAATTAATAAGTTTCTTTACAATTTTTCTGTGATTCATAATATAAGAGATTTCCAAGTGTAAATTCTGTTTGTCTTATGGTGCTATTACACACAACTTAAATTCAGTTGCTATCATCAACTTTTCAAATGATAGTATTTATTATTTTAGACTGTAGATGGCGAAAAGATCAAAAACTGCAAGAAAATGAAAATCATTTTACGATGTAATATTAATTTTTAAACAACAATTTCTAAAAAATGTTTAGCTATTTACTATTAATATTGTATTATATAATCGATTATATCTAAATTAGTGGTATATAAATTGTAAATAAATTATATACTGTAAAAGTAAATGAAACGACAAAATGGCGACAATACATTATAGAGCAATTGTTGTAGCTTGTACAATAAGAAAATGCGCTAAGATTTGAAAAAAAATGTTAATCGAAAATACGTAAAGAAAACGTAAAATTTTCACATTACAATCTTGAAAATATGTATTTAATCATTTTATAAAATTATACCTAATATAATATAATTTTTATTATGACTTCAATATGAAAATCAATTAATGTGATAATCGGTTTTAAACCGGTTGAATATGCAGATGATATTATCTGACAATTTTCTAGCAGTTAATTAGTAAACCAATTAATTTTTCAAAAAGTTAGTTGCTGTCAGCTAACTTTTCTTGCAGTTTTTATATCTATCTCGCGCATGCTATCCCTCTTTTTCTCATACAAAATATTTTTCACCAACTTTTCAGATTATGGTAACTGCAAAATTGATTATGGAAGCTGAATTTAATTTTTGTTAATAGCACCATTAGATTCAGTTTTCATATAACTTTTTGAGCGTTCCGATGTAATGTAATATAATTATTCGTATTAAAGTCCAAATTCGTTATATGGTGCTACGGGGTAGTTGGACCTCTTTGGCAGCAACTTTTGGTGGCTTTCTATTTAGAACACGATTTGGAATATAGTTCGTTATTGCATTTTCAATCGTTTTGGTGTGGAGTGTTTTTAAGCCAGTTCTATATGTAGATTCGTCGATGTTACCAGTAACCTGGCTATCTCTGATATCTTGCAGAAAGCAACTTGCTGTCTTCCTTATGTCTCTGGGTGGTTCTATCGTAGTTAAGGTGTCATTGCAAGGATGTTGCTCTTTGTGACAGGCCCATAGATATTGTTTGGTTAGCATTTCATTATGTTCACGGACCGGCAATATGTTACTTTCCTCGTGCAAGTGATCACGGTGGGCCATCAGGTGACATCCGGTTGCGATTCGCAAGGCAGCATTTTGTGTTGTTTGTAACTTATTCCAGTGAGTGTTGGCAACTTGAGGGGTCCATATGGGTGCAGCATAATTTATAATAGGTCTTCCTATTGCTTGGTACGTTGTTAAGATCGTGTTTTTATCTTTGCCCCACGAACTACCCGCTAGTGCTTTCAATGCGTTATTCCTGTTTTTCAAACTTGAGTTTATTAGTTGTGCATGAGAATTGGGTCAGGGTTGTGCATGAGAATTGGGACAGGGTCGAATGTTTCACCCAACACTCTCGGATTTTTGACTGTAGGAATAAGAATGTTGTTTATGCAGATGCTTTGTGTTGAATTTACCTCCTTCGTCCATGTGGTGAAAAGTGTAGAACGGAAAGTGGAAAGTTTTAGTTTTCTGGTTTTAAACCAATATTAAGAATATTAAGGTAGGTATTCAGGATATTTGTGAGTTGCTGCAGGTTATTTCCTGTTGCAAGCATTGTGTAGTCGTCTGCATACGACGTGATAGTTATTCCTTCTGGTGGGGTAGGCAAACTGCTTAGGTAGAGATTGAATAATGACGGTGAGAGAACTCCGCCTTGAGGAACTCCTTGTCTTAGCACTCTCATTTTGGACTTGCTGTTACGGAACTCCACATATGTTTGGCGACCTCTGAGGTAATTTCACAACCAGCGTTTCATTAAACCTGGCAAGCTAGTATTGAAGATATCATCCAATAGAGCAGCGTGCGACACTGTGTCGAATGATTTTGACAGGTCAAGTGCGACAAAAATTGTTCTAGCGCATGGTTGTTTTTGATTCAGACCATCACTGATCTGGTTTTGTATTCTGTGTAGCGCGGTGGTTGTACTGTGTGCTCGCCGAAAGCCATGTTGGTGTGGCGCCAAATTGCAGGATTTTGTCAGCTGAGGGAGCAGAAGTTCTTCGATGAGTTTTGCGACCGATGAAAGAATGAATATTGGTCTGTAGGACTCTCCCTTTTCTTCAGGTTTTCCTGGTTTCGAAATTGGGCTGATTTTGGCTGTTTTCCAGATATTTGGTATCTGTAGAGTATTTAAAGATGTATTAAGTGTATTCTCCATGTCTTGATCCGTACTTTGCTCTTCAGTATTAACACCAGGATCTACATCATTGTTCATCTCACTTGTTGCATGGTTTTGTGAATTAACGCGTTCTTCGTCGTCTGACATTCCAAGATAATATCGTTTGATCAACTCTTTTGACACTGTCATAGACTGTGGACCTTCACTTGCACTCAACCTCTTCACCTCATAACAGTCGTTCGGTAGAACTTTCCCGATTTCGAATGGCCCAAGATACTTTGGCTATAACTTTGACCCACTACCATATTGTGTCATCTTGATGACAACCGCATCTCCAAGCTTGTATTGTGGTGCTTGCTTACGCTTACGATTATAACTTCGCCTGTTCTCATCTTGTATTTTTTTTTGAATTTGTATGCGAGCCTTCTTTCGCATAAGCCCGCGTTCATCATCAAACAAATCGGCTGCTTCAACTTCCAAAACTTCAAGCACTTACATATCCCCAGATCCTCGCATTTTCACTCCAAACAACAGCTCGAAAGGTGTACGATTAATTGATCGATGAAAAATGTTATTGATATAGCGTTGAACTCGATCGACATACTTCCACCAATCTGCAGGATTTTCAAACGACAATTTAGCCAGAACTGGAATTATAACCCGGTTGATTCGTTCACTTTGACCGTTTCCAGTTGGCCCTCTAGTGGTGATGGTACGGTGCTCAATTTGCTCATCTTTGCAGTATTCTCGAAAATCTCTTGAAGTGAATGCACTACTCTTATCAGTTATGAGGTGCTTTGGATTCCCAAAATTCTTTTTCTGAATTTCCAGTTTGGCGATCACCTCTTTTGTTGTACTTCGGGTGGGGCAAAATCAAACAAATTTTGGGAAACCACCAATAGTACAGAGAATGTATTTATACATTTTTCTTGACGCCGTTATATGACCCAGGTGATCAACGTGATAAATGTTGAGTGGTGAATCGCTTTTTGGAATTGGATTGAGGAGACCATCTTGTTTTTCTTTCTCTTCGATTAATTAGTATGCGGCGGACACAATTCTTGATATAAGACACAACTTTTTCGTCCATTTTCGGAAAATAAAACTGCAGTTGAATTATCTCTATAGTACGTTGTTTTTGAAAATTACCTTCCTCATGACAGGACCGCATTACCTAATTTTGCATTGCTTTCGGGACAACCAAACAGTCGTTGCTTCTATAGTTTTTAAAAATAATACCATTAATTTTTATATAATTATCATACGCACCTAAATTGCAAGCAAAGAACCCACCCAGCAATACGAGACGAGAGTTCCTTTTTTTCCATACTGCCCTTAAATGCAGCACAATCGGTGTAAATTTTAATTGGAACACCCAGCAGATACATTCGAAATTTCTTTAAGGCACTGACCACAGCCAGGAAGAAGAAGTTTTGCGACTGTAGAATAACACAGGATGCATTTGCTGATCATCTGAACTTTGCTGGATTTAAACTGCGCCAAAACCAATTTTACAGGCATCTGTGTGAAGTTCGGTTTTTGCAGTAGGAGAATAAATTTGTAACACAGGTTTCGTTGTTAACGCTTGCTTCAACCGTTCAAATGCTCGTCTTTCCTTGTACCCAAACATAAACTCGACGTTCTTACGGAGCAAGTTCGTCAACGATTTTGCTATTTCTGCGTAGTGACTCACAAATTTACGAAAACAGCCTGTGAGGCCCAGTAATTGTTGAATCTGTTTTTCGGAAACACATTTCAAGGTTCGGAAAATTTCTCAATCGTTGCTATTTTTGCTTTCGACACGCTCACCGAAAACTCACACTTTGACCACTTAATGTCAAAACCATTTTCTTGTGCAACTGTCAAAACTGCTCTTAGATTATTCACAGCTTCTTTCTCTGACTTAGCCAATATAATTAAATCATCCATGTAGACACAAACAAGTTTTTGGATACACAGCTCTCGGAAATTGACGTTAATGTAATGAAGCGTTGGGATACGGCTGATGAATTACAGAGCCCAAATGGAACACGAAGAAACTCGTACTGACCACAATCTGTGACAAATGCGGTATACTTAATGGATTTACTTAACATGGCAACATGGAAAAAACCGTTTCTTAAATCCAATGTACAGAAATATTGGCCACCCTGTAATCAATCAATTTGCTCATGTATAATCGGCAAGGGATACCGATCCTTTACGATGACTTTGTTCAGTCTGGGATAGCACAGACGCTTAGTTCCATCCTTTTTGTTACTAGGACCACGTGATAATCTGATTTGCTTGGCCGTATAATACCTTCAGCCATTCATCCATCAATCTGTTTACGAACAAACTCCTTTTCAAGTTGGACAAGTCTTCGTGGGTTCTGATAGATCGGTTTGGTGTCTAAAAATAAAATGGGTATTTTAATATCAGTTATTGCGTTACCTCGTTTCGGCTGTAATTCACAACCATTCGCTGAACCTCCTCTGCAATTGCTCTGTTTTGAACGTGATCAATTCGCAATTCACTTTCACCTTTACCAGAAATAATACACAAATCATGACTATTCTTCAACTTTTTGATAGTGATATAGTCGTTTTTCAAAACTGTTTTTGCACTCTTCAGTAGTTCGTTCCCAGGATGAATTCGTAAGGCAGGATATCATCATCCACATGTACGACGGTTGTGAACGTATCGCATTATCAATCACCACTTCACAACAGATATGTCCCAACGTGTGCAATGTACCTGAGCCTACTCCACGAAAAACAGTTGTTTTTTCATTCATTGTCAATCAAAGTTTGTTATACTTTCGCTTTGCTATTAAATTCAAGTCACTACCACTGTTAACCAATGCATAAAATTGTTCATCGTTAATTTCGACTTGTTTCACATAATTGGCTTCTGATTAACCTACCATAGCGAAAACTTTTGTTTTTCCTTCTCGGGATGGACACTTTGTTCGTAAATGTCTATATTCATCACAGCGGAAACATTGAGGATCTCGTTCCTTATTTGTGCAGTCTCTTGAATAATGACCCCTTTCATGACATTTGTAGCAGTAAATGCGACTTTGGTCAGCAGATTTCGTTACTGAACTAGTTTCATGTTGAGATGGTAGAAAATCGACTAGAGAATCGACTTGTTCTGTTTATAATCTTGGATACCACCGATACAATACGTAATCACAGCATCATCATCTAGATTTCCAAAGTTTCCTAACTCACGCATTGACAAAGGATAACTGAAATATGACTCATCAGCACGTTTTTTCCGTTCCAACATTTTTCGCTGAATCAGAGCGCTGTTCTCAACAGGTGCAAATTCATTTTTCAAAAATAATTTCAAATCGTTCCATCTTGCTATCAGTTGTACGTAGTGACAATTTGGCATCACCATCGAGTAATTTTTTTTGCATAGGTCGTTGTTTGCACATCATTCCATTTGTAGGTTAGGGCTGCCTCCTCAACATCTGAAATCCATTTTTCCAACAGATAACCATCGGTCCCATTATATTTCATCATCGACTCTTCGATCTCCTTGAAAGAGAATGAACAGTTTGATGGAGTCACAGGCGTAGTCTCTCTTTCTTTCAGCTGTAACTCTCAACGCATGAGCTTTAGTTCTTTATTTTTAAGCTCCAACACCTTTCGCGTGGCTTCTGAAGACGTTGACTGTCGAGGTTCCTCCCTTGTTGAATTCCGTGAAAAACGTACTTCTCTATCAAGAATTTTCGCAAATTCTTCAATCTTCACTCAAACGATGTAAAGTATCATCTTCACGTGCTGCACGGCGTCACCTTCTGGAACCATTTTTAATTATTAAACGAAAACAGTAACCGCATTTGCGTTAACAAGTCTCCGATTTCTCACAAACCACGTTTTAGGTAGATTTCATATAAAAATCTACCTATTGCAATGGGCTTCATCTCGGAATTTCGGAAAAATTTTTGTGCCAAACGACTATATATGATAAGCGGAGACAAAAAAACAAAAAAAAAAAAAAATTTATATATATATATATATATATATATAAACGATATGAGATATAACGAAAACGACCGGCACTCTCACGGTCGCATTTGTTGAGGTAGATCAAAAAAATTTTCTGTACTTGTGTGTTTTAATAATATCTTGGATAAGTTCGTGAATCAGCAAAATCCGACACGTGGTTAAGAAACTAGAAGCTTTTTTCTGAAAAAAATTGATTTTTTTAAACCGTTATAACGGCCGTTTGGATACTAATATTTCAAAAAATTTAACAAATTTAGAATCTTTGGAATCTTTTTTATCAATTTGTTTTAAAACTAGACCTCTGCAGTTAGAGGTTCCTGAGTGAGCGGCTCCAACAAAAAAGTTTGCAAAAAAAAATTTTTTTTTGAAACAACCGGCACTCTCACGGTCGCATTTATAAGGCCAGATCAACAAACCTTTTCTACAAATGTGCGTTTTATTAATATCTTGGACAAGTTCGTAAATCAGCCCAATCCAACACATGGTTAAGAAACTAGAGGCTTTATACTAGAAAAAAACTCTGTTTTTTAGATCCGTTATAACGGCCGTTTGGATTCTAATATTTTTAAAAACTTCATAAATTTAGAATCTTTGAAACCTTTTTAATCAGTTTGTTTCAAAAAAACGACCTCTGCAGTTGGAGGTTTCTGAGTGAGCGGCTCCAACAAAAAAGCTTGTAAAACACAAAATGCGTTTGAATCAACCGGCGCTCTCACGGTTGCATTTGTGGAGCCAGATCAAAAAACCTTTCTTAAAAATGTGTGTTTTATTAATATCTTGGACAAGTTCGTAAATCAGAAAAATCTGACACATGGTTAAGGAACTATAGGCTTTATACTAGAAAAAAAAGTGGTTTTTTTAATCCGTTATAACGGCCGTTTGGATACTAATATTTTTAAAATCTTCATAAATTTAGAATCTGTGGAAACATTTTAATCCGTTTCTTATAAATATAAACCTCTGCAGTTAGAGGCTTTTGACTTGTTGGCTTCAACAAAACAGTTTGCAACAATCCCCAACTACAATTTCCAAAAACCTTATAACAGTCAATGTCAACCTTATAACAGTCAAAAAAATAAAAGATTTGAATAGAAGAAATTAATTTTTTTCTTAGAAATAAACTATTTTGATATTTTGCAGTAATTGCACGACATATGATATAGAGTAGGTTTGTGTCATAAATTGTCACACACATGTTCTGTGGTAGATTTGATATTTGTTTGTTGCAAAATTGGATAGATATAATTTTGCTTGTAGGTAGCTAATTTTCTTTTTAAAATTTGTTCGATATCTGTTTGAAATTAGTTTGTTTTGTTTAAACTCATCTGATACATCAGATTCTACTGGCACACAAAACTGTCTGATCTCGAAATCTACCTATTTCTAGCGGATATACGTGCCGCTTGGACTTTTTTCTTTGCTGACGTTAAAATTTGCCGCGTTTTCAAAATACCGCTATTATACCGATTTACCGTACACTCCGTATATGATCTCAAATTCAATCCAAAATTTTTATTTACACGATAAGTTAAAAACCAATATTACAAACTATAATAATTAAAGTTCATTTAATCGGACTTTACTTTCGGGATCCCACTTCTGAAACCATGTAGGGAAAATTTAGCGCTTGTAATAAAACACGTAAATTATTTTAAAGAAAAACGATGCGATTTATTTGAATGTTTTTAGACTGCCTGAACATTTTTACAAATTGATGAAACGTTACCATTGTATATATTGAAAAAGAATTGATATCAGGAGAGAGTGAGAGAATGAAAAAAATAGACAATTCCTACATCTATAACAAAAATCTTAAATTTGCTTTATATACTCAACTATACTATATGTTGTATAAGACCAAAGGATATATGATTTTGTTTCCACCGATCTCGTAGAATATTGTTAGGGTTATAGCAAAATCATAACAAAACACAACAAATGAATGAAATGAGTATAATTGTTGTTGTATTTACAGTTAAAGGACACAACAATTATTTTTTATTTTGTTTAAAGGAACATTCCGGATTAAAGATGTTTAGAATAACGATCGATTTAACGATTTTTCTAGATTCAAAGGGTTTTCGATTTTTCTAGATTCTAGATAATATTTAAACAGGTTTTTTCAGACAGAAGTAATTAGTTTTATTTTGCACTGTGATGTTGTTAAATGAAATTAATTGTAAACGAAACGCTGTATCGTGCATATAAAACCGTGTAATAAAGTTTTAAGTGTTATTTAATAGAAGTATTGTGTATATTATTTTGGACTCTGTGTTCATACTGAAAATTTCTACAATTAACCGTTGTAGTTTCTGAAGCTGTTGAAGAATATTCTAGTTAGGAATATTGCTTTCTGTATTGTTTTTCTGTAGTTGTGGAACAATTTGTTGGAGAGTCAATTAATTATATATTCCTAGTTGCATTGCATTTTATGCTTATGTTTTTTTGTCTCAAGTTTATTCATTAATAAAATATTCTTTAATTCAATCAGTTGTTCCAATAGGTTATGGCCCAGTTCCCGGAAATAATTTAATTTTTTGAAATTGCGCGACCAAACAGTAACTGAATGTCCTCGTTATACGCTATTGAAAAGTTGAACGATGAAAATTTTCCATCTTGGAACATTCAGATACGTTCGGTGCTCATCCACAACGACATGTGGAAGTACACTACAGATGCAGCCAATCCCAAGAAAAAAGATTGGGATACGAATGATGCTAAAGCGTTAGCCAGCATCACGCTTTGCTTGAAGCCGTCACAATTATGTAATATATCCGAATGCGAAACTACAAAGGGAGCATGGGATAAGCTGATCGAAGTATTTGAGCCTAAGGGTCCTGCAACAGGGTGATGATGTTAACAACTTAATTGTTGACAATTAAAATGGAAGATGGAACAAAAATAACAGAGTTCCTGAAGACATTTTTTGATCTTGTTGGACGAATCAACACTTTCAACGAACATCTTTCTGAGAGGCTGCTAGCTAGTATTCTGTTGAACGCTTTACTGAAAAGCTACGAAAATTTCAAAGTTGCAATTATAACGCAGGAGAAAATTCAAACATTGGATTCGATTAAGAATAAGTTGATTGAGGAATCAATAAGAAGGGACTCTGAGGTTTCCAAGGATGAAAGAGTTTTTTACCAGAAACGTGAAAATTCTTCGAAAGAAAATCAAATGTTTCATAACACTGGACATTTTTCCAAAAATTGTCCGTCAAACGAGAAGAAGAAAGCAATAGAATCTGGAAACAAGACATCTTTCGGATTGTTCTGCGCATTCAAAGAGAATATGGACAACAACTGGATATTCGATAGTGGCGCTGCTGCAAAAAGGTTTTCTGAAATTAATCCAATCTCGGACAAATTGACATTGGCGGACGGCAGTTCCATGAAAGCTGAAATAATAGAAAGTCATTTTTGAAACGAAATATGGAACTATTGAGTTGAAGAATGTCCATTACATCCCAGATGCGAAGTTCAATTTCCTATCGATATCTAAAGCGACTGCAGGTGGATTGAAGATCCAGACATCATTTGACACAATGGATTTGAGAAGAAATGATGAAAAATTGATTCTCAGAGGTTTTAGAGAAGATGATTTGTACGTATACAAAGTAAAGAAACAAATCTTTTCAGCTGTCAGAGGTGGATTTGATCTAAGAAAATGGCATCTAAATGTTAGAAGCTTGAAAGATTTGAAGAACAAAAGTATGGTCGATGGCTTGGATTTTGCGGATCCCGGTTCTGATTTGCAGTGTGAAATTTGCATGAAGGGAAAGATTGTTCAAAAACCACTTCCAAAAGAAAATACATCAAGAAGTACGAAGTTGTTGGAGATTTCCCATGCAGATCTATGTGGACCGATGAGAACTGTGTCTTCTGGTGGAACGAAGGACTTTCTTCAAACAACTGATGATTACTCACGTATTTCGTGTATTTTTTGAAGACGAAGTCGCAAGCTCTCGAAAAATCAAAGTTTTCCAGTCTTTTGCCGAAAATCATTGTGGCAAGCGTGTAAAAGCAATTAGAACTGACAATAGTGGTGAGTTTTTGAATAAAGATTTCACAAAGCATCTTGAAAATAGTGGCATCCGGCGAAAGCTTACTATTCCCTATACTCCACAACAGAACGGAATTGCTGAGCGAGGTAATAGAACGTCATTAGATGTGGCTCGATGCATGATGTTGCATTCCGGTGTACCCTTGTTTCTGTGGGCGGAAGCAATCAGCACAGCAGTCTACCTAAGAAACAGAAGCCCAACAAAGATTCTTAGAGACAAGACGCCTCACGAAATAAGGTTTGGAGTGAAGCCAGTTGTCACGGATTTGAAGGTGTTTGGTTCACGAGTTGTTTCACTGGACAAGAAGCCAGGTCACGGAAAATTTGAAGCCAGAGGTGTTGAAAATATTTTTGTTGGGTACGATCAGCAATCTAAGGGCCACAGATGTTTTAATCTGCAGAACAAGACGATCAACATTAGCCGCGGTGTAAAGTTTATTGAAAATTCATTCTCAGAACATAAAGGTAAGAAATTGAATGAACCTGAACTAATATTTTTCCCATTGACAGTCAAAGTTCAAAATGGTGAGTTGGTGCAGACAATTTCTTCGGATGGAGAAGAGGAGTATGAGAGCGCAGATGATGACGTTCCAGAAAAATGCGCAATGTCTACAAGTTATTCGAAATACTCCGATTCCAGAGGTTAGTCAAAGACCGGTACGAACGAAGGAGGTTCCTGACAGATATGGAGAGTTTGTAGCTGCTGTAAACAAATCAGTTGCTTACTCTGAATTATCAACACCACAAAATTTCAAGGAAGCACTAGAACGTGATAACCGTGAGCTATGGAGAAAGGCAAATTGACTAAAGAAATTTCACAGTTGGGAGAGAAAGATAACTGGGTTTTAAAGACCACAAGACCACAAGGCTATAAAATGCAAATGGGTCTTTGCGATTAAGCGACACAAGGACGGTAGTATTGAAAAGTACAAGGTCAGACTTGTAGCCCAAGGTTTCAACCAGAAGGAAGGACTTAATTTTGAAGAGACGTTTGCGCCTGTTGCCCGATACTCCACAATCCGTTTGTTGTTTGCAGTAGCTGTGGAGTTGGAGATGTATGCTCACCAAATAGATGTGGTTGGGCATATTTGAATGGACAACTTCATCATGAGATGTTTATGCAACAGCCCGAAGGTTTTGTGAGTGAAGAAGAAGAATATCCCAAAAATATGTGCAAACTTCAAAGGTCGCTATATGAACTCAAAACACTGGTCGAGAGTCGATTTAAACGCTGCATAAGGAGTTCGTTCGAATGGGCTTCGAGAGACTCAAAACTGAGAACTGTTTGTATGTAAGAAATGATTCGAATTTTTTCTTCTTCTCTGGAAGTTGTAATCTCAGTGAAGAAAGAAATCAAGAACAAATTTGATTGTGTGAACAAAGGTGCTCTCAATTACTTTCTGGGCATGGAAGTATTGAGAGAGGGGAAGAATGGATCTTTCAGAGTTACTCAGTAGCAGTTTATTCGAAAAATGCTGGAGGTATTCATCAATCAATTCTGGCACAACCTAATAAAGTGCGTGCAGTGTGATGGAGAATGTAAGAAGGTATATATTCCTATTTATCAATCATTGATAGGATCTCTTCTATACATTGGGCTGTGTACAAGACCGGATATTCTTCAATCGATGTCTAAATTGTCTCAGATGAATTCTAATCCTCACCAGGAGCACTTCACTGCTGCAAAGCATGTTGCTAAGTATTTGCTGAACACCATTGATTATGGCATTTCGTACGTTAAGCAAGCAAGGAAAATCACTATTCACTTTCTGCGATGCAGATTGGTCTAGTCAAACACAGAGTAGGCGTTCTTTCAATGATTACTTTTTTTGTTTAGCTGGTGGTCCAGTTACGTGAGAGAGCAAATAACAGCCTACAATCGCCTTGAGTAGTACCCAGGCAGAATATATGGCCCTTTGTTCTACTGGGAAGGAAGCTTCTTCGGAATATGCTAACAGAAATTGGACTTACATAGTTCATTGATCAACCTACAAAAATTCTTGCGGATAATCTTGGAGCAATCAAACTTGTTCAGAAGCCAGCATATCACAACAGAACAAAACACATCGATATCAAGATTCACTTTGTACGGGAGATTTTCGAGCAAAAATTAATCGATCTTCAATATGTTTCATCGGAAGAGAACATGGCAGATATCATGAAGAAGAATCTCAACAAAATCAAACATAGCTTCCATGTCAAGAAGATGAATATTAATTGAAGGGACGTGTTGGAGAGTCAATTAATAACACTAGTTTACAAATTTTGAACTTTGTCTCCCTGAATAAAACCCAACTTTTCTTATGGATTTGGACCTCCTGAACACGAATATCATATTCATTTTTTTGGATAGCTCTTGTTTTTGAGATATTCACGAAAAACCAATTTTTTCGGTGATCAAAAATGTTGTTTCGGTTTTTGGGTCTCATATTTTACAAAACAAACAAATTAAAAATATTAATGAAACAAGTGCATAGTAAATATGCCAACAAACATTTTGAGCTATATTTTGTAAAAATCCATTAAGGATTCTGGAAGTTACAGTCGAAAAAATTTGAACAAATACGAAAAATTCACGTTGTTTTAAAATTTTCCCATTTTCAACGCCATAAATTTTGAACAAATAAAGACACTAATTTTTTTTAATTTCTTGGAGCCTATAGTAGTTTCAATTTTCTTTCTTTTAAGCTAGAAGATACGAATATTGGTGCAGTTTGCACCAAGTTATTCAAGTTTTCCCAAAGAAAGTCAAAACTCAAAATTTGGAAAAAAAATTTAACTATAAGAATAATTTAAATTCTGCAGCATAATTAATTTATATATAAGTTGTTTTCGAAGTAGATCTAGCTCCTCCCACCTCGGAATTATTTTAGGAGTTGGAAAACATCAGTTAGTTGATTATGAAATGTCTTTTTTTGACAAAAGTTGTATTTTATTTGTATATTATTTTTCTCGAAATTGAGATTTTTGTGAAGTTTTTTGACATGATCTAGCTCCTCCCACCTCGGACTTATTTTAGGAGTTGGAAAATATCAGTTAGTAATAAAGATAGGCAGTTCTTATAAATGGGGTGATTCTTGTAGCAGTATGTATTATGTAACTTCCACAAATAAAACAAAATGAATTTGAGCTATTTTTACACTGGAAACTTCTTGACGACGACATTTAAATAAACTTTACACTTTACTAACAATTTATGTTGCTTTACAAGGCAGCTATCACAATTGATTTATTAATTTTTAAAAACAATACATTATTTAAAATTTATATTTGTAATATTTTTTCTTTTTTAATTAATATTTTCACTTGAATGTTTGGAATTAAATTTACCCTCACAGAGATTATATTTGCAACTAATCATACGACAATTATCTACTTAAAAAGAAACCTCATTAAACTAATTAAACAAAAGTTGGGAAAACCGAAAAACTATTAAAAAGGAGAGTAATGAAAAAAAGGGAGTAATTGCTTTCTTAAATTAAACTTAAAATGATCATAAACGTAAGGAGTAACACAAGGTGGGCGGTGATAGAAAAAATTACATTATAAAAACACAAAGAAAAAGAGAAAAAAGAAAAGAAACAAACCATACAGGTATTCATAGACATAAATAGGGGCTTAACTTTATGGTGCTTGAACTAACTCTAATAGTTCTGATGTTATGATGTTTTGCCTATCCTCACAATTCATTGTCTTTTGTTTATATTTTTCTATATACGTCTCATATCCATCCAATTCCCAACTTCGAAAAAAAAAATGGAAATTATACTTTACTATTTTAAAATAATTCTTTACTGATGTTTGAGAACGACTGAACTTTTAAAATTATTATTTGGCACAATAAATTAATTAAAAAATTATTTTTTCCAAATTTTGAGTTTTGACTTTCTTTGGGAAAACTTGAATAACTTGGTGCAAACTGCACCAATATTCGTGTCTTTTAGCTTGAAAGAGAGAGAATTGAAGTTACTATAGGCTCCGAGAAATTAAAAGAAATTAGTGTCTTTATTTGTTCAAAATTTATGGTGTTGAAAATGGGAAAATTTAAAAAAATCGTGAATTTTTCGTACTTTTTCGATTGTAACTTCCAGAATCCTTAGACCTTAATGGATTTTTACAAAATATAGCTCAAAATGTTTGTTAGCATATTTACTATGCACTTGTTTCATTAATACTTTTAATTTGTTTGTTTTGTAAAATATGAGCCCCAAAAACCGAAACAACATTTTTGACCACCGAAAAAATTGGTTTTTCGTAAATATCTCAAAAACAAGAGCTAACATAAAAAATGAATATGATATTCGTGTTCCGGAGGTCTGAATCTATAAGAAAAGTTGGATTTTATTTCGGGAGATTTTTCTTGTAAACTAGAAACTTTCTCGTAAACTTTTTATGCTTATGTTTTTTTGTCTGAAGTTTTTTGATTAATAAAATATTCCTTAATTCAATCGGTTGTTAAAATACAATTAAGGTGTTGAATACTTAACAAAACCGGGTGTCCAGAAAGTGATTTAGGAATTGCGTTTATCGAATTGAGAGTAAGACTAATTCGAAGGAAGGTTGTAAAACGAGACCATATTTATAGGTCATAATTTTTATGTGATGTATCGCAAAATAGAACGATTAATTATAGTAAGGAGGTATTGCGTTTTAAAAGGTGGCTTTTGCTTTTAATAAAACTCATTTTTTATTAGTGTATATGTTTTGGTTTTCAAACATTTATTGATGATTTTAACAAGTGATTAAACTAAAACGAAAAATTTAACATTCTTTTTTTTTAAGAAAATGATTTTCTTTACATTATTATAATATTTTGAAAACAAAACTTATATACAAAAAAAATACTTATTGATACTTCGTAAGTCATGTATTGGGGTTTGTTTGTTTTTTTCAGTTTTATAGAAAACAAAATAATTGAAATACTAATAATAATAAATTTGTTTATCTAAGACAATTGTTTAGGATTTCAAAATACGACTTTTATATACATATGTATTTATATAATAATTAATCTAATTAAAAAAGCATAGTTGTAAGTTGAGAGTTAATTGATATATTTAAATCATACCTAAAACAGAAAATAGTTTTTATGAACTAATTTTTAGTACAGTTTTTATAATAAATAAATTATTTTTTTATAATACTAACAATAATATAAGGTAAGTTTATATTCAATTTTAATATTTATAAGCGTCTAGAACGCTTTATATTTCACTGTTTTTTTTTTAACGATCCATTTATAACATCAAAGAAAATATTATAAGTGAACCATGCTAAGTGAAGTTTCTATGAAACGAAACGAACTAAATCATCTTAACACTATTATATTAAAGAAAAAATTGTAATAAATGTTTTGTATGCTTTCTCCACTATATACAGATCTTGCAGAAAAATCACTAAAGTAGAAAATGTTTTATCCACGACTACTAAAGAATATATGCTTTCCATGCGTATGTCTTCCATTGTAATTGTATTCATTCCACAACTAGTGAATTTGATTAAAATTCTTTAACAGCTCTATAGTTTATTAAGTATTCCCCTAACAAATTAAACAACAATCTTGTTTTGTTTTTCGCTATCTTTGATGTTTTTTTTTCAATATGGCGATAAAAATTTTTGCATGAAAACTGGAAATTAAACGAAATATTTTACAGTCGTGGATAAAATAGCATCTTGTATTCGCTTAGGATGATGGCAATTTTTCACTCGGATGATTCCCTCCACTCGCTACGCTCGTTTCGGGAAACTTTATCCTCGTGAAGAATTGCCTTCATTCTAAGCTCATACAAGAATCTACTATTAAAGGATCGCAGAATGCACAATCCTTTAAGTTAGGCTATTAACAATTTTTAATTGAAACTAATAAATTGAATTGAATTCTTCTAAGTTAACGGCAAAACGCTTGACTTTTTTAAGTTTGCAACGAATTTGTTGGTTCTCAACAACCAGCATATTTTTGTTGCAGCTGTAGATACTCTAGCATATATATTGAATAAGATTGTACATTTATTCCAAAATTCACCATTATTACACTTCGATTTGATTTACACTATATAACCATTTATTCGTATGGAATTGTGTTTGTTCAGCACTTCGACATATATTCGACATACATAACATAGGATTAGTTTCTTTAAAGATTAAAACATGGTCGACAGGCATTTTTTGATTTTTGATCTGTCTCTGGTAATGACATACGAGTAAACTTAAAATATCACATAACACTGGCAATATCAGTGAGATATCACTAGGCTGCACGGTAGCACGCTCAATTTTAGTAATGATTTATTCCTCGATGATGTCACGCTTTTGATTGCAGCAAGGAATAAGCCTCTATATAACTCTATAAGTGGGCTTTAATTAATGATGAAGGAAGTGCATCACATGCTCGAAGAATATACCATTTTGTCTTTGAATTATTGGCAACCTATTTTAGATTTGTTCTAGCAAATTTTTGGGCAGATTTCTTAAAAAATCTGCTAATTGCAATGTGCGTTATCTCGGTATTTCATAACACTTTTTGTTCCACACTACTACATATGATGAGAGCAGACGGAAAATCGAAATAGTATTGCTACGGTTTTAACAAAAGAAATATAACATAAAATTCTAGTCAATTCAATTCAACATAATTAGAGACAAACTGTACAAAAATAAATTCTTAATCATCATCATCAATGATTATAAAACAAATACAATTCTTGGTTTGTTCTATTCTTAGAAAGGTCAAAAAATAATCTTTTTTGTGGTTTTGTTTTCAACCTTTTTCTTTTACAGTTAAGATCACACATTTTTTTGTTACATATTTTGTTTTATGGAACGTTCCGTAAAAAAAAGGCTAGCATAAGGTAGATTTTTCTAGAGTGAACGGAATTTAGTATCTATGCAGGTATTCTTAGGCAGAATAAATAAATTGTAATCGAAACGCTGTATCGTGTACATAAAACCGTGTAAATAGAAGTTATTTTTAAATTAGTTTTTGTAAATAAAGTGTCAAGTGTATTGAGTAGAAATATTTTGAGTATTGTTTTGGAATTTTTACAATAAACCGTTGGAGTTTCAGAAGCTATTGAAGAATATTCTAGTTAGGAATATTGCTTGCTGTATTGTTATCCTGTTGTTGTAGAACAATTAAGGAGTTGAATTCTTAATAAAACCCGGTGTTTGTGCTTACTAATCAGTGATCGAACTCAGAAGGAGATTGGGAATTGCGTTTATCGAAATGAGAGTAAGGCCAATTCTTTTTGTGTTGGAGCTATAGTTTGGCGGCCGACCCTAGGAAGGCCGACAATTATAGATTAAACATAAAAAGTCACTTGAAAAGTCATAAGGTCTAGCGAATCTCCGAATTAAATACACTATTTTTTCGGCAAACGTTTAATTTCTAAAAATAAATATGAAATTAATACATCAAATTTTTTTCAAAACAATATGTTGTTTTACAGCCGCCGTAAAAAAATGAAAAGAAAATGGCGATACTTTACTACCGCAGTGAAAATATGAGATACTTTACTGCCGCAGTAAATATATGAAAGTTAATTTACTGCTTTGATTTTATGTCAAAATTGTCAAATGTCAAAAAAGTAAGACTGTAACCGTGTTCGATTGAACTGAAACAACTGAAAAACAACAACAATCGCATACAATTTTTCAGTTGTTTCAGTCAAATTGAACACGGCTTGTAACTTTCTCCCTAGCGGCCGTTAAGTTAAATTTTACAGCCGTTTGCCAAAACAAAAATTATATACATAACATATGAGATATAACGGAATTAGCGGCATTCTCTTGATTCCATTGTTACCTACAACAAAACTATTTTCGGGACATATTCGGCCGGGTTATATCTTGGATAAGTTTCGTAACTGACCAAAGGCGACGGGCGGTTAAAAGATTATAACCTTAAAAGTTGAATAAATTAAAGCGTTATAACGGCCATTTGGATTAAAATATTCAAATAAAGTTTACAGATATTGAATATTAGACATATTTCTATCATTTTTTAAAAAGCCAGTCATCTGTAATTACCAATCAATAATTTGAGGTACAACGGAATTTAACGGCACGACCTAAATCAAAAATATTTTTTAGAAACATGTGTAATCCGTTCACATATCTAACATAACTTTGGTAAATGCACCAAATCCGATCAGTAGTTACGAGGCTAGGCCTTAAAAGAAAAATTGATTAATACGTCATAACGACCCTTTGGATCAAAATATTTTTAAAAAATTTATAAATATTGAATATTTGGAAATATTTTCATCATTTTTTACAGATATCTGCATTAAGATGCTCCTGAGCAATCTGCTCCAACATTTTCTCAGTTTTTCTTTAAGTAATAACTGAAAAAGGTCAAAAGTCCTAATAAATAACGATAGCTTAAAAAGATGTTTATACTTCACTTGGATATAAATAAAGTTGTGGCGTTTCCATTTTTTTCGTAAACTTAACCTTTTTCAAAATTAAGTTGACAATAGTTTTAATTGATTGAAAAAGTACACATCTTTGATATTTTAAATTTAAGTAGTTTAGAAATTATTTAATTACTTTGTTTTAATTACAAAAACGCTGTACTAATTTAAATTAATTACTGTTGAGTAGAAATATATGTATTATATGATATATAGTAATAATGGTTATATCTTGAAAATCAGTTGATTGTGAAATATATTGTTAAAAATATTGTTAAATATATATTCATAAAATTGATTATTATATTAAATCCTAAAAATGTGTACTTTGTCAATCAATTAAAACTATAGCCAACTTAATTTTAAAAAAGGTGGAAACCCCACAAATACTCCCTTCCTAGTGATTACGTTAAAAGAAATTAATAATCACGACATTATGACATTATTTAGCATCATGAAATCAACTGTAAAAAATTCCGCTTCATTTTTCACTATGTTGGTACGCAGTTTGCCGTGAATTTATGTTGTTTATTTTTATATTTTAGAGACGGAGCACAAAAGTCTCCGAATAATATTTCACAGCAAAATAATGTTTTGAACAATATTTTACTGCGAAATTTTGACATTTAATTTGTTTTCTGCAATTTTGTTTAATAATATATATCTGCTTTCGCTGTTGACAACAATTAGTATTTTCGATTTATTTGGTGTCATTTGCATGGTGATTTTTTTTGTAGTTCAAAATAATTTTGTTTGAAATTTTCGAAAGCACAGTTTTCGACTTATTTTCGAAAATGTGAATTTTTTGTTGTCTCTTCCTTTATCTACGAACATTACAAAAGAAAAAATTAAAAAAACTCACGGTTGTAGGAGTTTTACTTAAAAGAAAAAAAAATTTTTTTGGTTGTTATAATTTCAAATGTCCTTTGGAGATGGTAGAGACTTGAGAGTAGAAATTTTGAAAAAAAATTATGTTTGGTCATGTTAAATGGGGTGTCATATGAGAGGTGATTTTTCTTTTAGTTCAAAACAGTATTTTTGTATTTTTCGACTTATTTTCAAATATGTGGAAATTTTTTCCAATTTCCCTTTATCTACGAACAATACAAAAGCGAAAAATGGAAAAAATTCAAAGTTATAGATAATGTTGTAAAGATTGAACGAAAACTATAGCGGTCGGCTCATCATGGTTTGAGAGAAGAGATTTCGAAATGAAATTAAATTTATTTAAATATTTTTTAATTAAATTTATTTTTGATCTTCATAAGTGAAAGGAGAATTTTTTTCAAGTCCAAAACATTTTTTTTTTAATTTGCGAAAGTGCCGTTTTGGATTTATTTCTATAATTGTGTTTTTAGAAGAACTGTTCTCGTAGAATATTATATACACTGAACCCTAGGCGAGTGAGTTATATTCGCACCTGTCCGACTGTTTTTTATTTAAACAAATTTGATACATATGATTCTACAAGTACACAAATCTTTCTAGCCAAAAAATCTACCTTTTTCTTGCGAATATCAGGCCGCGTGAACCATTTTAAACATTTATTTCTTATGCCCTCCATCTTATCATGCAATATTGGCCTATGTCATATGTTATATGATAGGATTTACTATGACCAACTTATTTTTGTTTTTTGACTAAAAAGATATCCGTTTTAAATGATTTTCGTTAAAACATTAAGTTAATTTAATTACCGAATTACCATTACCAAATAAATACGGCTTGTATTATTTGTTTTGCACAATTTCATTCACAGAAAAAAATATAAAGATAACAAAAAAAATGTTTCAGCCACAAACGTCGAAATTATAATTTCATCGGCATTTTCGAGAAATGGGGAACGACATCTTTACCGTTATTTGCCCTAGTAGCATAAAATAGCATCATGAACTTACCTTACACGACGCTAAATTGACTCGTAAATCGTGAACAAACATCACCAAAAAAAGCTAAGTTTTCATTTCTTGTAGCAAAATATGCTATATAGTAGAAAGTATCCCGATACAGTTTTTAGTTATATAGGAAATGTGGGATGTGTAGGAAATGTCATTATTGTTTATTATGATATAACCAATAAAATACAGAATTTTATATTGCCATGACTAACTACGGTCGCCATGACAACTCGTCAAATTTTAACACATACAACACTTGCGCATAACTTGCTGCATACAACTTTTTAAAATTATCTCCAATGATTTTTCTGGCTTAATCGTACAGAAAGTAAAGTGTAAAACTCGTACAGAAAGATATTTACTCTTAGAATTTTGAACCACTCGCTACGTTCGCTTACAAATTGTCACACTCGTAGAGTATTGCTAACATTCTGTAACCGTAATATCACTTAAATCTACGAAAGAAATGATTTAATATTAGTTCTATTTCGATGTTAAGTTGTTAAGATTAAATTTAAGATTTGTACAGAGAAAGCATCATTTTCACATAAACATTTATAACACCATGAATTGTTGTACCCAGAATCGTTTTTTTTAAATTTATGTTGTGATACCTGTTGTAAAGTAATATTTGTAAAGTTTATAAATCTCAACCCTAAATTTTTCAGTCAATTGAATACAAACATTTTCTTAATCAATAAAAAGCAAAAAAGAAAATTATATGTATAAAATATTAAGCTTATTTTTGTTTTGTTCAATCATTGCACTATTTAAATTAATATTATAAAAAAAAATTAAGCAATTAACAAAAAAAATAATATATTTTTAAAGTATTTATCTAATGAATTTAAATAATAATATATTCGTATGATTAAAATGAATAATAAATTAATATAATTGAAGTTTTTCTTTTTTATAAAGTTATTTTTTTTTCTAAAAATGATCGGTTTTATCGTTATTTTTTAATAAAACTTAAATTAATCGTTTGTATATATATATAATAATTTATTAATTATTGTATTTCGTTTTAATTTTTTGTTGGATTATTGAAAGTAAAAAAAAAATAGTTTTGGCTTATACGTACAAAAAGTTTTATTTAAGTTTAGTCAACCTTTTCACTTTTGTTATTTATATCAATAATTTTTTACTGTTAGACGGATTTACAGATGTCAATCTGTTTTTCACTAATTAAAATTTAATGATAAAAACCATGACGTAAACTGCACAGCAAAAAATAAATCCTACTTTTACAGGAAAATAATTTTATGTTTAGCGACGGTATATCTAGGATTTATTTCATTATGTATTTTTTTTTAAAAGGCACATTGACTAATTAAGGCAAAAATTAAATTAAAATTATGTAATCATCACAAATTAAGCGGGAATATTATGCAATTATTGGTTAGAAAAGGGCACTTTGATTATCAGAAGACTTATAATATAATAACAATAATTCATCACAATAATTATTTTTGATATTAATAAAAACAAATTAATATTAATTAAAACTTTTTTAACATTTTTTCAACAGCAATGAAATAAGTATTGTGGCAAGATGAACTAATGCTGATAAACTTTTTGATCATCTCAATTACTTTTAAAACAATTTTGATATAATAAAATTTAACGTAATTAAGTAGCTAAAAAATTAACAAATTGATATCATTATTAAATCAAAAGCTTTCTTAACGACTACACTAAAAATATTACAATTATTTATTGTTTTGCTCGAAGAATCAACTAGCGCGAATATATCTTACAATAATTTTTTTTTAAATTTTATTAATTATTTATATTGACATTTCTAATTTAATTTTAATAGTTTCAATAGCATCATAATTCTTTTTTTTTATTAATATTATAACAACTTTTTGTTTTATACATAAACTTGTGCGTTAATTTTAATGTAACAAATTCGTAATTTAAAAAAATTTGTTTTTAGTTTTCAGAATCGATTAATTCAAGGAAGAATTTTTTTTTATTTTAAACTTTTTGTTTGTTAAACATAAATATATAATTTTTTTTTCTTTCTCACTTTTTCGTTTATAACAAATACAAATAAAAATTAAAAAATTTACCTTATTAAAAAATTTTTTTTCTTTAAATAATTTTTGTTTTTTATTACTATTTCTTAATTATACTGTTATATTTTGTTTTACACTTCATCTGGCGCTAAACTTGTTTGATCGTCATTCGACACTGCAGATGAATTTAAATTCGATTCTTCGGCTAATTTAAAAATTTCAAGTTCTTTCTTTTTTTCTTCGGCAGCTTCTTTACTTGCGGCCTCTAATGCACGAATACGATTTTCATGTTTTACAATAACCGCTTTTAATTTACGAATTTCATCGGTAATATCTTTTAATTCTTTTTCCTAGAAAAACATAAACGAATAGAAATTAATGATTTGTGATTTTAAATTGAAATATTTTAATTATTTTGCTAAAATCAACAAAACCGACGGGCTGGACAATATCTTTACGTGTTGCGCAACAAAAGCTCAACAGTCGATATATTGAACTATTATAGTCCATCGTTGGAACAGCATACTTAAAAATAGATGAGACTCAGTTGTGAAATTAATTTAAAATTTCGGACTAATCGATACATTTCGACTTCATAGATGGCGTTTCTAATAGGTCTATTAATCGACGCTTTGTTTAATTTAATTTATATCAACGATTGTTTAATTTATATCAACGATCTGTTGAAAATTACCAATAACCCGATAAAAAGCTTTACAGATGATAGTATACTGCATAAGTTATTCGCTTTTATATCTTCAAAGAGTAAAATAATGCAACGTTTAAATCTCGCTCGAATAACACTATCATAAACGGAAATGGAGACCTATAAAAACTTCTCAAGATGAAAGGATCTGCGCCCGTTCGGCACCTAGAGCCGAGCAAGGACCATCACAATAATTTTGAAAAAAGGTGCTCCGTCGCTTTGTTTTTGGGTAAAGATGCAGTTCTCACTTATCTCACTGTTTTAGACTCCCCTGGTTATGGATGGTATTGGAAGAAATCCTAGACCAACAAAAACGTGGCATTCTGCAATATGCAAAAAGTCACTAAATCATTTTAAGGTAAGGAATGGTTTCACCTCAAAAATTGCTCAGACCTTATCATACACAAGCAATGAATCCAAAACTTCATAGCATCAAACTGCCAGTACAAACATAAGCTCGCAGCAAGACATAATGCGAACGAACACGTATCCGGAAATCCTCAAGTGATTTAAAAGTAAACGAATTAACCTTCAACGATCTCATAAACAAGATCGATGGACGATGATATAATAAACTATATGTGCAATAATAATATATTAGAATCACAATTCTTCATAAAAAAACAAATTAAATTTTAGATTCCAGATTAGAGATAGTATCTGGGAAGCAAGCTAGAGAGCAAATCATACTTGATGAAGTCTTGCGTTATCATTCATAAAACTGTTATCTAACGTACAACTACTTTACCTGTAGTACTGGGAACTGACAAATAATTGGGCATTACAATAAAATACGGGAACACGGAGATGACTCCAGTTAATATTTATATTCCTCCAGTAAGCAGCTATGATATAGGTTATAAATCTATAATATTCTAGGCCCTGATACGGAGCCACGTTATAATCATTGGACCTTTGTTACTATTACATATATAAATAAAATCTGCCCGGGATGCAATTTATCCCCACACGAATCTTGAGATTGGGAATCTCTTATTTTGTATCTCTTAGCCTGACATCAAAATAACCAAGTTAAAACACACAAAAAAAACTAAATTTCAATACTATTATAAAATAAAAACAATAACTTATCTTAAATTGTTGATTGATGATCCGGTTCTAATAAATTAATTTTATCAACTACAACAATTGGTGAACTATTATTTCCATTCTTAATTATGCATTTTGTTTTAAAGTTAGTTTCATTATAATCATCATCATCAATTGAATACAATTCATTACTTAATCTTTTTGGTTTAGCTACTGTAATTTGATTTGATATTACAATATTATGTTCATCGATAGCAGGTGTTTCCAAAAATATATCAACTTCACTACAATCCTGTTCGCATTGTTTAGTTATTCTTTTATCACTATCAACATCATCGACATCATCATCATAAGCACAATAATCATCATTTAAATTATGTGCAACAACATAATCATCAATGATTTCACGTTTTAATTCATTTAAACCATTTTCCAAAACACGATCATCATTTTCAACAATAATTGATGATTTAAACACACCACTTGAAAGATAAACTTTTTTTTGTATAAATTAAAAAAATTTCTTTTTAAAATCAAACTCAAATGTAATTAGTATTTATTTTTGATAAGTTTTATGTAATGTTTAATAACAAACTGAATTGAACCTTTTCTTTTGAAAAGCAAAAATGGAATGATTAATAATTTTTTCCAAATTAAAAATTGCAAAAAATGTGATTTTGCTTTTGACCTCTTCTAGTCAATCGTGTAATATCGGAAAATTCAGCAAATGATTAACAACGACGTCTGTTCATTAGCATTGGAAATAAAAATTTAGTACGTTCGTTTGCTTTTTATAGTATATTCAAAATTTAACTAGCAGTTAAGTTTTAGAAAATTTTAAAATTATTATTAATGTAAAAAATGAACGGAAACTAATGAAATGCATTTTTATTGAATTGAAAACGAAGATGAATTTGGTTTTATTATTGTTTCGCGATTATTGCGATCGTTACACCATGAATTCAAGGTAGAAACCAAGATTTCTACTCTTGAAATCACAAAAACGTCGCCATCCCCTCCATGACAGAAAACCACCGAACTACTTCCACTTATTAAACTGTATCTGGGATCGAGATACCCACAGTCACTGGCGTCAAGACCGATGACCGGTTCCAACACTCATGAAGTCCTTAAGAACTTCACTGAGTATTGAGACCGACCATCCATCCGAACGTCAGCACCATGGACACCCCGATACAACCAGTAAGTATGACCTGAAGATGTGAACCCCAGAGACGACAATCAGCCAGAGGAACAACCCTACCTAACGAAAAGACATCATTCCCTGATGTCTTTCGCGTGATGGACTCCAAGATTCTTACCGCTCATATCTGTGCACTCGTAGAGTACATTTCCAATCTTAGTCTTAATCATTGCAGGTAAGAACTTTGGAGCCAATTTTGCCGAGAATTTTTTGGTAGCGTCACTCAAATGATGTTGCCGTACAAACACACGTTGTTGTGGTTGAAAAGTCCGTAGTTTAGATCGCAGGTTGTACTGATGTTGTGATTTTTTGAAGGCTGCTTTTAAATTTTGTTGAACCCGGTTCCTAAGCAGAGTCAAATGATCAGTGCGTTCCATTTCCTCACCAGCATCTTCACCAAGCTGGTGTAGTGATCTCAACAATTGGTAAGTATTCCCATCCGAAACTGGATGTTGACCAAATAATAAATAGTACGGTGAGTACTTGGTAGCTGAATGTACTGCAGCCCGCAGTGCATATGCGATTTCACCAATTTGCGAGTCCCACTTGGTATGTTGACCTTTAAGGAACGCTCGAATTGCTGCTAGAACTGACCTATTGACCCGCTCTGACGCGTTACTTTGAGGACTATAAACACCGGTCCTAATGTGTTTAATGCCGAAATCTGACAAAAGACTTTGAAAGTTCCTACTAGTGAACTGTTTGCCATTGTCACTGTGTAGAAACTCTGGTACCCCATATGTAAGAAACACTTCATTCCTTAGAAAAGCATTCACCTTCGGTGAAGTTGCGTTTCTAAGTGGTTTCAGTAGTACAAACTTCGTAGCATGATCCAGAACTATCAATAACACCGTATTCCCAAGTGTAGAACGAGGATACGGTCCCAAAAAATCTATGTAGACTCTCTGCCATGGACGTGCTGTTTCGAATTGATATTGCATCGGAGGACGCAATATCTGATTCGTGGCTTTTGTTTGTTTACATGTGTCGCAGGACACAACATAGTTGTGTACCTGTGACGCCATGCCCGGCCAATAATAAAGACGTCGAAGTAATTCTAAAGTCTTTTTAACACCTCCATGAGCAGCAGTACTATCATCATGATGTTTCTGAATCATGTTTGAAGTCATCGGTTTTGGTACCCAGAGTTTCCACACAGGAACATCGTTGGGTATTGCATCAGGTCTTGGCTCAATACGTATGTATAGCTTATCATCCACGACTTTAACAGATGGAAAGTCCTTGGGAGATGATTGAACTTTAGCTATCATATCCGTATATTCCTTGTGCCGATAACCTTCATTGTCGATTTTGATGTCGTTAATGTGATGTGTTAATGCTTCCGTCAATTCCTCGTGTGTATCGTCATAAAGACGAGATAGAGCATCAGGGACTATATTTTGGGTACCTTTTTGGTGGACAATGGTAAAATCCATATGTTGGAGTTTTAGGCTCCACCTAGCCAGACGGCCACTCAAGTCCTTCTGTGACATAAGCCACTTCAGACTTGAGTGATCAGTCACAATTGTAAATCGGTGACCTTCAACATAGCCCCTGAATTTCTTCACACTCAGAATTGCCGCAAGACATTCAAGCTCAGAAACAGAATAGTTTCGTTGAGCTTTATTAAGTTTTTTCGACATGAAGGCTATCGGACACTCTTGTCCGTCTTCGTCGATCTGATACAACACACTACCTATCCCTGTCAGACTCGCATCGCATCTAATAAAGAACTCTTTATTATAATCAGGGTTAATTAATACCGGTGCTGTAGTCAGCAATCGTTTTAAATTTTCGAAAGCAGCTTGAGCTTCTAATGTCCATTTCAATTTTCCCGAACTCTTTTTTAATAAATCTGTAATTGGTGATACCACGCTTGCATAATTTGGTATGAAACGTTGGTACCAACCAGCCATTCCCAATAAACGTCGTATCTGTTTAACTGTAGATGGAGCTGGATACTCTGCTACAGCTCTTACCTTGTCAGGGTCAGTTCGTAGACCATCTTCACCAACCAAAAATCCCAAGTATTTCACCTCTCTCAGAACAAATTTACTTTTCTTGAGGTTTATTGTTAACCCAGCCGCTCTTAACAATGAAGAGACTTTGGACAGCAATTCCATATGTTCCTGGAACGTGGAAGAGACTACCAATAGATCATCTAAATAAACAAAGACATTTTCGTGATATTGATGTGGTATCACTTTGTGCATTAGCCGACACATTGTCTGGGGAGCATTGCACAATCCAAAGGGCATAACCCGGAATTGATACAATGGACGACCAGGCACTGTGAAGGCTGTCTTGTCTCTAGATGCTTCTGCCAGAGGAATCTGCCAGAAAGCATCTTTGAGATCAATACTTGAAATGTACTTTGTGCTATTTAGACGACCTAGTAAGCCATCAATCAAGGGAAGTGGGTAAGCGTCCTTTTTCGTTAGTGAATTGACACGACGGCTATCAATACATAATCTGTTTTTACCAGATTCTTTTTGTACCAGAACCACTGGCGAGCACCAAGAACTGTTACTCTCTTCGATCACGCCCATTTGAAGCATTCGGTCGAGTTCGGCATAAACCTTTAGTTGAACAGCCGGCGACGTGGGATAGTGCCTCTGTTTAACAGGTGCACTATCACCAACATCGATGACATGTTCAACTAAAGAAGGCTTTCCGAGTCCAGACACTTCAAATGACGGGAAAGAATCCTTGATCATATCCAGTTCTCGTTGCTGGTCAGTGGTGAGGTTATGTATATTAACAGTTTGTAGCTCTGTGCGAGTCAGTTCACTAACAAATGAAGGAACAATACCGAATTTCTCCCAGAAATCTATGCCCAGGTAGAGCTCTTCTCGTAATCCAGGGACTATATGGAACCGCATTGGTTTAGTGGAGCCATTCACAGTTATTGGAATTTCGATGTAACCCAAAATTTTTGTTGCAGTACCATCTGCCGTACGAATACACGAAGTGTACTTACGGTAAGTTGTACCTGCTGATTCCAATAATTCCAAGGAATTTCTTCCAAGTATTGTGACTGACGCTCCACTATCCAATAGACCTGAAATATGTTTGTCCAAAATCTTGATTGTCAATCGCGGCCGAGGATCCTTTGTTTCTGAAAGGATAGATGAAATACAAGCTTTACGAAATAATTTCCTCATCCTCCAATATCTGATGTTACGTTCCAGACGTCTAAAATATGTGTGATGTAATGATGGGAAATTAAATGTACTGGGTGATTTTATTCTGGTTTCCTGAGTGGTGATCGATCGTCCTGCGTTGCTACATCTCTCGTCGTTTTCTTCGGGCTCGTTGGATGTTGAACCGAGGGTACCATCCCCGAAGCATGTACTCTCGGACGGAAGTTTACCGACGGGTGACAATATGAACAATTTGCGTATATAACGTCCGGCTTATTACATTTCCAGCAGTGCAATTTTATTCTGTTTTTAGAACAATCAGGAGCTCGATGTCCATTTACCCCGCATCTAAAACAGACAATTGGTTGTCTGGATATTGATGGACCAGGTTGACTGTTGTCAAATGTTATGCTAGGTCGCTGCAATATCCGTCTCTGTGTTGAATCCACCGCATCAATATATCCATGTTGTTCTGCTCCAGCATCCACCTCATAGTCATCCATTTGTTGTACCTCGCTAATTCTTAAATTTGATGTTCTGGTTGGAACTGGTGTGGACCACAAACGTTCAAACTTCTGACATAGAGTCCGAAGTTCATCAATAGAATGTATTGTTGCTGCAAGTGTAGCATTTTTGAGCTCCACACTAAGTCCCTCCCGAGCAATCTCTAGCATTTCTCGGTCAGCAAATGGACGTGCTAAGCGACGGTTTAACGAACCAATCTCCACTAGATATTCGTATACGCTCTCCTTTGACTTTTGTTTGCGGTTCAGAAGAACGCGCAATATCGCCTTATCATCGGTAAGCGTACCGAAGGTTTGTAGGAGTCCCTCCCTTAGCACTGGATAGGTCACCACCTCATGTTCATGAGTTAAGTTCAAATAGTATCTGTCGGCAGCCCCCTTGAGATACCGCGGAACGATAGACCTAAGGTCGTCCCAATTCACGCGGTCCCTCCTGGCAGCCGCCTCAACTCTGTGAACAAACTCATGAACATCAGGAGAGTGACCATCTCCTGTGAAGGTTGGAACCCAATTTGAGTCATAACGACTCAAATTGTTCCCACGAACCCCTCGGTACTCCACCGGTGCTAACGCTGGAGCCGCGTCACGCCATACCTGAGGAGGTTGGTTGTATGGTGGTGGTGCTGTTAGTGGAGCTTGTGGATAATTTAATGATTGTTGTTGTACCAATGCTGGATTGTTGTGTATGTGTTCAGCTTGGAAAGATGGACCCAATAGTGGTATTGCAAGGTCCTCTGCTCTCAAACCTGATTGTTGAAAATAAGCCGGTGGTAATTGTTCCGACCGTCTCTGTTGTTGATGGTCTGTACGATTCAGACTATTTATTGTCTCAGTTATTGGCTGTACTGGGATCGGTGTGGATCTCTCACCTGGTCGAAAAGCAGGTGAAGCAGATGGAGCAGATGATACTCCTGGTTTATTTTGTATAATTGGACGTGTTGACAGTGATCCTATTATATCCCAGGCGCGTGACAATTGCGAGATAGCGTAGGTGCGGGCTTCTTGCAAGTCATTGCGAGGACCCAACCTATTCATCCTACCTGTATAATGCAACACTCGATTCGCCAAACCATCTAAGAAGATCTGATTAACCGGTGGTTGAAGTCGACGTACCTGATCTAAAACAACTTGTGCTGCCTGCACCACCGTTTGAGACTCAGCTACCAAGTCTCTCGCATGAGATACCGTTACTGGAACTGCACCATGATTTACGTGGTTTCGCAGTTCCTCTGCCCAATTGACCCCCCTGACGTTCACACCCCGAACCAGACATTCGATCTGTAGTTCGGTGGGTTCCAAACCATAGAACGGATGGTCAACGTCTAGTTGGTTTGACATTTTGATGGTAAAACCCGAAAAATTATGAACTCGCTAACAACAACACTAAAACCAATTCCCAACAACAAATGTAGTTAGTACGATGGAAAAATGAAAACAATGAAAAACGCAAAACGAAAAAAAACAACGAACACCCCAAAAAAAAACAGAAAATTTTTGTAAAAAAAAACAAACTCGTAAAGGAACCAAAGGAAAGACCGTCGTAGTTAATCCTTGCTGAATCTGTACAAAAATTCCTAAGATATTGTATATATAAAAGTATAATTTATTTATTTTAATTTCAGATATGCTGAAATTTCAGAATTAATTATATACCTAAAATTATTTATTGACGACACACCCCTATGGAAAAAATATTTATTTATTTTAAAATTTGAAAAAAAATATTTAAAGATGTTTATTTATTGGGTGGTCCTCTTAACTCAAAATATTTATTTAATTTTTTTTTAAAAAAAATAATAGATATTTATTTATATCTTGATGTCTTGCTTATTTAAAAAAAATTTATTTATTTAGTTACCTAAAATTAACTTAAATTAAAGAAAAATTATTTATTTAATAAAAAATATTTATTTAGTTTTTTTGAAAAATTTGTTTGATTTATTTTATTTTTATTTAATAAGATAAGAGATTCCCAAAATCAAGATTCGTCTGGAGACAATTTAAAAAGTAAGTATGGTACAATATCCATTTTGTTCAAATTTAAAATATCGCGTTCGCGAGCCCACTTCAACAATGCATGTGAGAACTGACTAGAAAAGCCCCTAACGACCAGATTCTACAGAACAGATTCTCCCCAATCTAATAAAACAATCACAACTGTCACGATTAGACACTAGGTCCATTTCTACTGACCCAGTTGTGCTTGTTTAACCTACAAATAAATTACAACTAAACCTAATGCGAAAGTTGTAGAACGCTCCCGAGCACCAGACTTCAAATCTTAAACTCTATGAAAAATTGTTCTATTGTAAAAGCTAAATGGAAAAGTGGAAAAGTTTTTTGAATTTGTATGAGGTGAAGCCTCTGATCCTGAAAGCAAAGTACAATTGGTTCTTCTCTTCATTACACCGAAGAAGCCTCTGAGCAAAGAATGGTACTACTGGTTTGCACCTAAGTACAAACACAGCAACACCACTCCTCGTCCCTGAGGACTTCCTCGCCGAATGAAGAGAAGAAACCAATGTTCTTCGATCGCATAACCCCGATGGCCATAGGCGATCTAAGAACGACATCAATGTTAAGGGGATAAGCCCCATGGATGGCTTGTTAGGCCTACCGCTGGGAAAAGTGAATCAATAAACCTAAATAATATATAACCTATCCATAATCTAAATAATTTCCCACTTAAAAAGTGCTAAATCGAAACATGAAATACATAATATGTGTCAACAAAGTTTTACACGAAATTAATTAAATCTAATCTTCAGACTAGATAATAAATTGGTAATTTATATTATAAAAAAAATTACGATTATTTTAAATTCAAACCAAGCTTACTAATTTCCAAGTTATTAACTCTAATATATTTGTTTAGGTCAAATTTTTCCGCTTTACTTATTGTATTCAAAACAAACAACAAAAATAAATGTTAGCTAAAAATAATTATTTCTATATTTATCTTATTTTTTAGATTAATCGCAATAAAAAATAATTTTAAAAATGGTAACTAAACACTTACTAAATCTAACCATAATCAAAAAAACATACAATTAATTTCATATATAAATTAATTGCATCATCTAAAAATATGTACAATATATAAACAATTATATGTACAATATGTACATGGTAGCATAAAAAAATTTCAAAAAAAAACTGCTTCCCCAAAACGGTTTTCTTTTTTCCAAATAAAAAACAATTAGTATTACTAAAAGCAGATGACAGCACAAAAAACGATCTCCAAAAAAATTGCTATCCCAAAACGGTTTTTTTTTTCAAAATTAAAAAAATATCAAAATTCAAAATATATAATTTCCTAATCAAAACCAAAACGAAACCAATAACTGGTTTATTTCAAGATAAACAAAAAGCTGATTGACAACCATGGCCCAAACCGGTTGCCACCACCCTATTACCAAAAAAAAACCACAACTGGTTTATCCTAAAACTTACCAAGAGAAACGCGAAATTCTTTAAATTTTTGAAAATATAAATTTAGAGTACTTACGATAAATATACACATGAACACACCTTAGTAACTAAACCTTTATTTTTCCCTCTAGCTTTTTAACAAAATTTAGCCAAATAAACCAACGCGAAAATAAACTATATAAGGATATTAATTAATCTAAATTGAAATGATCAATTAATATATAAATATATAAAAATGTTCCACAAAAACAAGTTTTTTTTTCAAACAAAAAAACCGGCTTGCCAACGCCCAAACTGGAAAATATTTTCCCACCAAATTATTTATATATATATCTAAAAAAAAGCTAACGGGTCCCTTTTTGTTCGGCGCTACGTATAGTATTCTAGGCCCTGATACGGAGCCACGTTATAATCATTGGACCTTTGTTACTATTACATATATAAATAAAATCTGCCCGGGATGCAATTTATCCCCACACGAATCTTGAGATTGGGAATCTCTTATTTTGTATCTCTTAGCCTGACATCAAAATAACCAAGTTAAAACACACAAAAAAAACTAAATTTCAATACTATTATAAAATAAAAACAATAACTTATCTTAAATTGTTGATTGATGATCCGGTTCTAATAAATTAATTTTATCAACTACAACAATTGGTGAACTATTATTTCCATTCTTAATTATGCATTTTGTTTTAAAGTTAGTTTCATTATAATCATCATCATCAATTGAATACAATTCATTACTTAATCTTTTTGGTTTAGCTACTGTAATTTGATTTGATATTACAATATTATGTTCATCGATAGCAGGTGTTTCCAAAAATATATCAACTTCACTACAATCCTGTTCGCATTGTTTAGTTATTCTTTTATCACTATCAACATCATCGACATCATCATCATAAGCACAATAATCATCATTTAAATTATGTGCAACAACATAATCATCAATGATTTCACGTTTTAATTCATTTAAACCATTTTCCAAAACACGATCATCATTTTCAACAATAATTGATGATTTAAACACACCACTTGAAAGATAAACTTTTTTTTGTATAAATTAAAAAAATTTCTTTTTAAAATCAAACTCAAATGTAATTAGTATTTATTTTTGATAAGTTTTATGTAATGTTTAATAACAAACTGAATTGAACCTTTTCTTTTGAAAAGCAAAAATGGAATGATTAATAATTTTTTCCAAATTAAAAATTGCAAAAAATGTGATTTTGCTTTTGACCTCTTCTAGTCAATCGTGTAATATCGGAAAATTCAGCAAATGATTAACAACGACGTCTGTTCATTAGCATTGGAAATAAAAATTTAGTACGTTCGTTTGCTTTTTATAGTATATTCAAAATTTAACTAGCAGTTAAGTTTTAGAAAATTTTAAAATTATTATTAATGTAAAAAATGAACGGAAACTAATGAAATGCATTTTTATTGAATTGAAAACGAAGATGAATTTGGTTTTATTATTGTTTCGCGATTATTGCGATCGTTACAAATCGTCCAAGCAACATTTATTTTATACCAAACACTGTCTGATATTCGGAGATGTGAAAGCACACTGCTATCTATGGGACTCTAACCTGAACACAGATTCACGAGGTGAAAAAATTGCTGATAAAATTGATGGCAAGAGTTTCAGAATCATCTGTGTCCTGGAGATCCCCCAGATGTTGGCTTTGTCAGCATGTCAATTGTCTCTAATGTCAACCGCAGAATGAAGAACCGAACCTCCATTGGGAGCCAATCAATCAAAAAAAAAAAATTCGCCAAGAAAGTCTACATTAATTTTAACAAAGCGGACTGGAATAATGTTTAATAATTTTACATAATTGAATTCATTAATCATTTTTTACCACTTTCACCTTCTCTCGGTATAAAATATTCAGAGAAAGTTTTAATAAAGGGAAAGGATCACGCTACATTCCAGCCGATAAAATTCAAAATTTTAAACCAAAATTTACATATGAAGGGTGCGCGCTAGCCAACCAAAGAGAGGGCTTATATTCGCAAGGCTGGTTCGACTGACCTGAAGCCCGGGACCTTAATAAGTAAAATAACAGATTAATAACAGGACACGAAAGAATTAAGGGAAGAACTAGAAAGGAGATAGTAAGCAAATCAAAGGCTTGGTATAAGTAAAAGATTAACACATAGTTTATAGAAAAGCTACGTAAACATTAGAATAGAAGGAAACCAGATTAGTATTAAGGCATCTGCGCTCACTTAATGCTGATAACTTAGAAAATATCATATTTCATCAAAATTGGACCCGATGTCTCTCGACAATAATCCTTAAGGAAATTGGAACTAAAGGGATTGAACTACGCCACTACTACACATCTCTAAATACTCTCAAGATGATACCAAGCATCTGGAAAACGGACAGAATTACTCTGGAAACTTGAAGAAAAGAGAAAATCATATAGACCGATCTTCATTCGTTCATCAGTCCAGTTTTGCGACTTCGAACATCCGCTCCCTTGACTGACAAGATTTTCCAATTTGGCGTCACATCAACACGACTTTCGGACAGCACATAGTACAACTACAATCCAAAACCAAATCAATGATGCTGTGAATCACAAACGACTCTGTGCTATAACAATCTTAGTTGCACTCGGCTTATCAAAACCTTTCGACACAGTGTCGCACGCTGCTTTACTTAATGATATATTCAATCTCAATCTGACAGGTATAGTACAGCACTGGTTGTGCAACTTGCTTAGAGGTCACCAAACATACACTGAGTTCCGTACCTGCAAATCCAAGGTGAGAGAACTCAGACAAAGAGTGGGGTCGGGTTCTCTCACCTTCATTATTCAGTCTTTAATCAGTTTACTCCACAAGAAGCGATAACCATCACGTCATATACGGTACTTGCAACAGGAAACAACCTGTTACAACGCACAAATATTTAAATGATTACTTGAACATCTTGAATGAATCGCTTAGAACTAGAAAACTAGAACTTTCTACTAAAAAGTTTACTTCTACCTTTTTTAACAAATTACGCCCCAAATCGAGTTCTTAACAGAAAGCAACCACAAATCGCTGCCGAATAAATTCAAATCTCTCGCGGCACTAGATTCACTCTAGTGCAACTAGGATACAATTGGTCAAGCATCCTAAAAAAACTACATGAATTGACCCTGAAATTATTAACAAGTATCCCACATGATGTAAACCAATTATTCAAATATCCAGAAAACTAAACCGATTTGAAAAAAGATAATGCGTCTCTGTTGGATTAGCTCAGACTGCACGTTATCATTTCATCTATAAACAAGGCTGCTACGCGACAAATAGGAAATAATGTATTGTTGCACAACGACGCACCATCGCTGCAACAGTGAGATTAACGATTCATTTGAAAGTTTCAATGAAACATTGGACAAAATACTATCTTTAATTATTGATGGAGTTCAAGTAATCCTATCTGAATTTATACTGCCAAAAATAACAAATAAACAATTATTAAGTGATTCCTTATGAATAGAAATCAAACCTTGTAAGAGAACAAGGCAACCATCCTAACACTCGACCCGACGACTCGAATTAATATTACAATTTTTGATAATTTGTACAAAAAATTGAAAAAATAATGAGGGATATCGTTTTTATATTTTCTTCCATAATTTTATAACTTCATTATTTTTCTATATAATACCAAAAAATTTAATTTTTGCGATTTTGTTTGGAAATTGTAGAAATTTTTAATAAATTTTTACCTTTAATCCATTTTTACATTTACATTTTTTTATAATTTTCAAAAAAAAAACCGCTAGAATCAAAGTCTTTAGTATTATGTAGCAAAATAAAAGCGGTTTTCATGGAAACGTAATTGTCTTACCGACCATGACCCTAACTTAGCTGCGTTATATTTTTCGAAAGCTATTTTTGAGGACATGCGGAGATTTATTTCTAATAGATTAGCCATTTCTAAGGCTGATCTATGGTTTTCAAATAAATGCAAAAAGGCGATTAATATTAAGAAAACGGCATTCCAAAAGTTTAATCAAAACAAAACCGATGAAAACCTTAGACAATACCGAATTGAGAGAAATATATGCAGGAAACTAATAGATGCAGAAAAAAATCTCATTAATCGTAAAAAGCTTCCATATTTGCTGAGCACCCTTCTGGTTCACGTAATTTCTTTAAAGCGGTTAATGCTGTCCAAGGTAATTTTTGTAAGTCTTCTCTACCTCCTCTTATTGATAGAGATATGCCGGTCATTCACCCAAAAGAAAAAACTAACCTTCTGGGTAATAACCTTTTCTAAACCTTCTCTAACGTTCTCTAAAAATTCTAAACTAAGCGAACCCAATTTCTTATCTAAGCCGATTCCTAGAATTTCATACATAATGGGGCGTATAATTTTTCGTAAAAACCTCATACGGAAAATGCTTTTACAAATAAATACTAACAAAGCATCTTGTTCCTCCAATTATTCTTAAAACATTTGTTAGGGAGCTAGCACCAATCCCCATCTTTTATTTGTCATATAAGAAAGGCATTTTTCCCGAAATATGGAAAATAGCAAGCGTATAACCAGTTCCTAAAAAGGATAGTAAAATGATCCAACAAATTACAGACCCATTTCAATTTTATCGGTTGTTTCTAAAAATTTTGAGATATACATAAATTTTAATCTAATTACTTTCTTAGAGTCTTCAAAACTACTCAATGAAAAACAATACGGCACTCATGTCTGGAAAAAGTCGCTTGAAAATCATGGTGAAGCTTTCGGTGTTGCACTTGATATATCCAAAACATTTGACAAAGTTTGGCACAACAATCTTATTTGCAAATTAAGATGTTATGGTTTGGATGAGCAACTTATTTCTTGGATACAAAGCTTTATTTCCGAGCGGAAATTTCGGGCCAACGTTGATGGTGTCTCTCGGAAATATTTTCAACTAATGCAGGAGTTTTTCAGGGTTCTCTCTTTCTTATTTATATTAACGACTTGTTGGATTCAACAGTTTGTCCTATCCATAGTTTTGCTCTTAGTTATATTCACCGTTTGCGCTTAATGACTGTTGATCAAATATAAAAGATTCATTAAACAATGACCTTAAAACTATTTCGGATTGGGAGGTTTGCTAATAGTGTTGAATTCAATACGAGTAAAACACAGGTTTGTTATTTTTCTAGAATATTCACACCTAATCCGTTTCAATTAAAGTTCGACTCTAAAAATCTTGTAGAGAAAGAATCTGTTAGACTTCTAGGAGTAGAAGTGAAAATAATATGAAATGGAATTCTCATATTTTTAACCTAGCTAAGAACGCAGTTCAAAAATTAGTTATTTTTTATTTTATTACTTTTTGGGGCGATGTCGTTAGTTTTTCAATAGCGAACAGCTTCTTTTAATATACAAATCTTTTATACGAGCTTGCATGGAATACTATTCTCACATATGAGGTGGAGCATATTTTAGTAGTTTGAAGTATCTTGGTTCTGTTCAGCGCAGAGCTGTTAAACTGATTGGCAACTGAACTCTTACTAATGAGCTTGATCCCTTACAGCACAGACGAAATGGCTGAACAATTTTCTACAAATACATTATGGATGAACGAACTTCCACAAAGATTGAATCAATTTTACCTGAACTAGCAAACTTCTGGCGTTTTACTAGAGCTACTACTGTGGCCCATCCTTTTACGGTTCAAATAAAAAGGTGCAGAACTGTTGCTTATCATCGAGATTTTTTCAACAGAGTCTCTCATCTTTGGAATACCTTACCTGCATGGGTTCTCCCCGATGACCTTTGATCCTCAAAACTTTAAAGTTGGCTTTCATAAATTTCTTAAGGAAATTTAAATTATTGAAACTATAACCTAATCCCTAGTTGGGATGGTATCTTCGAATATTCAGAGACATTAATTTATAATGTATTATAAATAACACTAAACATTCATTCATCAACCGGAGACAGAAGAAGAAGATTGTTTCTAAATTTTAAAGAAAAAAATCGTAAAAAAAAGAAATAAAGAAAAAATAATCGAAATTAACAAAAAAAAAATAAGTAAATACATTAAGTGTGTGTTAGTGTTTCTTAAAATCTTCTTTATTAAAAAATTATTTGGCATTCTGTATTTACTGTTACCAGGCGGTAGACCGGTAAAAATTTTACCTTTTATTGCTTTGATGTTATTGCTTTGTTATTATTGCTTTGTTATTATTTTAAAGCATAAATTTGTTTTGTATTGCCTAGTAACAAGAAATATAGAATTTCGTTTCAGTTATTAGTAGGAATTTCGAATTTATTGCTTTATCTGTACTCTTCAATTTTGTTAGTGTCTTTTGTGTTCCCATTTTTTTGCTTTTCCCTTATCGTGCAACTGTTGCATGAAACCTGCTATCGTGTTTTTGAGACTGAGATACCCAGTTTTTTGTATTGTTTAGTTCTGAAATTTAGGCCTGGTCGAATTTCAGTATCTATACCTGCAATGGCAAAGAGTCCATGTCTCAACAAAATGGCACCAGAGTGAACCAACAGCTTAGCATTGACTTCGCCAACATAAGAGGTCTCTATTCGAATCTAAACGAGGTTCATCACTACATCGAAAAAAATAAACCTGACATATTGTTTCTTACCGAAATAATTGTCAGTGGCAAAGCATCGAAGGATCTCGATAAATACCGGATACCTAGTTATGAATTGGAACACTCTTTTTATAACAAGAATGGTGTCTGTGTATTTATTCGAAATTCACTTTCATGTATGAGAATTAAGGCTTACGAGTTGAACATTAAGCACTATAATTCTCTAGCACTGAAGATCTCAGGTGTTGATGAAACTATGTTTATAATAGGATTATACAGATCTCCAAATTCCCCCCAGGATGTCCATTTTTCGATCAAATATCGGCTAATCTAGACAAGATTACCACGGACTACCTCAAAGCAAGACTGGCCATTCTTGGAGACTTTAATATTTATAATAAAGAATGGCTTAAGTATTCATCGCGCACTGACGACGTAGGAAGACAAGCCGAACTGATACCCGCAGATTATCACGGTTTGACGCAAATGATAGTGTCCCACTAGAATCCCAGATAATTCACATTATAACAATAATTTGCTGGATCTGTTTTTGACAAACGAACCAGATACTACGAAGACAAAATTTGAACAATCCCTCAGAACATCAGACCATTTACTAATATCAGCAATAGTGCAATTTATATCCCCGAAACAAATTAAAGCAAATCCTCGTCGCGTTTGGAATTATAAACGCGCTGACTGAGAGGGACTGAGAAACTTTTATTATGAAACACCTTGGAAAACTATCTGTTGTGTTGATCAAGATCCTAGCACATCGGCAATAAGAATTTCTGAAATTATAAAAGACGGAATGCGGCGGTTTATTCCAAATCGATTGATCACTCCTAAAACTGAGCCTTGGTTCACCCGGGATGTTGATGAGGCAGTGAGGAATAAACGCAAAGCATTTAAGACATATAATTCAAATAAAACACCTGAAACCCATAGCGTCTATAAGAAAGCCAGAAATATTAGTAAATACAAAATAGACTTGGACAAAGACGCGTTTATCCAGAAGAAAGCAAAGAAATTCGCCGAGCACCCATCTGGCTCACGTAGTTTCTTTCAGGCAGTTAAATCAGTCCAGAGCAATTTTACTCGATCCTCTATTCCAACCTTAGTTCTGAATGACATTCCCGTGAGCGACTCAAAGGAGAAGGCGGATCTTTTGGGTCGTATTTTCGCAGAAAACTCAAACATAGTTGAACCTCCCCATTCTCCCACACTCATTTCCCCAGTTGTAACGAATATGAAACCAATTATTTTTCGTTGCAATATTGTACGGAAAATGCTTCTTTCTATCAATATCAACAAATCTGCTGGCCCCGACGGTATTCCACCCCTCATTCTTAAAAACTTTGCTAGGCAACTAGCTCCAATTTTAACAAAAATTTTCTATTTATCTTATGAAACCGGAATATTTCCCGATTCTTGGAAGCTGGCCAGCGTTCAACCCATATAAAAGAAAGACAGCAAGATAGACCCTTACAATTATAGACCAATTGCAATTCTATCGGTTTTGGCTAAAATATTTGAAAAATATGTTAACTACAATCTATTAGATTATTTGGAAATGTCGCGAATTATTGATGATAAGCAGTATGGTTTTCGTAGAAGTCATGCAACAGGTGATCTGTTAGCCTACGTATCCCATCTCTGGAACAAATCGCTGGAAAACCATGGTGAGACATTAAGTATTTCACTTGACATTTCTAAAACATTTGATAAAGTGTGGCATAAAAATCTCATTGCTAAATTAAAATCTTATGGCATAGGCCATCTTACTGTCCCATGGATTCATAGTTTTCTTACAGGTCGCCAATTTCATGTTAATTTAGGTATCACATCCAATATTTTCACAACCAATTCTGGGGTTCCCCAAGGTTCTGCACTCTCACCAACCTTGTTTCTTCTATACATTAATGATTTACTTATTTCCACAATGCTCCCAATCCATAGTTTTGCTGATGACAGCACATTGCAAAAGCATTTCAATCCCGATCAAATTTTGCTAATCTTCAAGTCTTTATTCGTCCATGTATGGAATACTGCTGTCATGTTTCGGGAGGTGCCTGTCAGTCAACCATAAAATGTCTAGACTCTGTACAGAGAAAAGCAATACGGTTGATTGGTAATACCAAACTGACGGACCAGCTTGATTCGCTCCAGCATCGAAGAAATGTGACTGAATTGTCAATCTACTATAAATATAACTTTAGCGAATTGTCCTCTAAGGAAATTCAAAATATCCTTCCACCATGTGCGGTCTGGAGGTCTTTAAGGTCTACTTGTAGCTCCCCATCTTCGTTTTGAATAGCAGTTGATCTAGTTTGAGGGCCCTTCTTTAAGATTTTAACCTGTTGAAAGAAGTTACGCGATTGATGTTCCTTATTGAAGCTTTCAATCTCCTCACACTGTCTCTTCCACCATTCTCTCTTCGTTCGTCTACATAGCTTTGTAATTGCTTGTCTTGCCAGTTTATAGTTCTCCTTTGTGGACCTGGTGTTGCGTCCTTGTAGACACTTCAGATAGCAATCTCTTTTGTATTGAATAGCGTCAAGGCATACTTGACCTATCCATGGCTTCTGGGAGGGGTTCTGTGGTCGTCCAAGTATTCCCACACCAGCGCTTAAAACGGCATCTTTGAGCGAATACCATGACTTATCGACGTCTCCATTAATGGTTTCTGATTTATCCAATCTTTGGGCAATATGGTTTTGATATCTCTCTTCTGTTTCAACATTCTTTAATGATGAGATGTTAAAACGTTTCCGTTGATTGAATTTTGGAATACCTGGATTTGGGAAGTGGAACCTTATCGTTGCACATACAAGGAAGTGGTCACTTTCAATGTATGCACCTCTAAAGGATCGAACATCCAGAACGCTCGAAAAGAAACGTGCTGTTACTAGAACGTGATCAATTTGATTTCGAGTGTTTCCATTCGGTGAGACCCATGTCTGTTTATGAATCGATCGATGCGGAAAGAACGTACTGGCAATTCTCAAATTATTTGATAATGTAAACTCAGTCATTCTCTTACCATTATCATTCGAATTCAAATGCAGGCTGTTGGGACCCACCACTTTTCCATAAGAGATATCTCTTTCAACCTGTCCATTAAAGTCACCAAGAACCATAATGAAGTCGCGTGTTGGTGTTTGTTTAATAACCTCTTCCAGTGCTATGTAGAAATTATCCTTCTCGTCGACGGTCTTAGCTTCAGTAGGTGCATGCACGGCAATAAGAGAAATATTGTTATATGTACCGCGCACTCGTAGGTAGCAGATCCTCTCACTGACCGGGTTGAATTTCATCACGGCTTCTTGTATGCGTGCACCAACAAGAAAGCCAGTTCCAAATTCTTTTGGAGAAGGATGACCACTACAGTATAGAGAGTGACTATCCAAATCTTATTTTCCGATTATCGGCTGTCTAATTTTTTGTAGAGCAATAATATCCATCCTATACCTCTCAGCCTCTGTTTCTAGACTTATAAGAGCATCAGGAGCGCTTAGGCTGCGTACGTTCCACGTTCCGATTCGGTAGTCTGGTCCTTTTTCACGTCCAGGTAAAATACTGGTTTTTGTCCGGGTCTGTTATTCTCTTTCTGATAACCAAATTTAACATATTAGTTTTTTCCGGGGTTAGGGTGCTAACCTTAGGCCCAACCCAAATTGTCGTGAATTTCGTGGGTCCGTTCTGCATATTAAGGTCACCAGAAACAACCTTTTTACACGTTTATATAGCGAGCTGCTTGATTCGAGACAGACACTCGCTCTAAGCCGCCCCTGACATGGAGAACAGACGCTTGAGTCGCATTGGTTGTAAGGCGCCAATTCGCCGTGATGTAGCGTCATTGACTAAGCAGTTTTTACTCTGCTTGTCTCCAATACACCAACCTAATTCTGTCAGCATTACCCAGGCAGCACGGCGAGAAACGTCGAATTTCGGATTTCGCTACCCTTTGCGAATAATAGCATTAATAATTTTAGAATCAATAAAATTTTTAACAGGTTTATTAAAAATTCTGATAATTCTAATAACAATTTTGTTTTAATCCCGTTTTATTTTCCTAATGATTATTTCTATCAGAAACATTTTATGAATCAGAGACTAGACAATTATTATGGACGGATGCACTAACTGATACAGTGTAAATTATGATAAAATTCATTTTGAATAAGGTGAAAAATATGCAATAAAAAACAAATCGAGTCGAATCATCAAAATAAATATTTATCTAAAAAATAATATGTACTTACACTAACATTAGATGTTTGTTCTGCTGATGAATTTGAAACATTATTATTTGTTACATTTGATGAAATTGTTGAATTACTTGTAGCATTAGATGTTTTCGGTCCTCGTGGTGGTATTTTATTCAAAACATTTGATTTTTTATCTAGTTTTAGTTGTTTTCCTTGTGACTGTGACACATACCCGCCCTGTACCAAAAGAACACGATCCTTTTTAGGCAGTTTTATTTCAAGTTCAAATATTTAATTATAAAATACTAATACTAAATTTTGATATTTTCTTTTTTTTGACTTAACTAGTTTTTTTGTCTTAATTTTTAAAAAAGCATAAAAAGCCAAATATATTCACAATCCAAAAATTTGAAAATCAGTATTATTATATGTAATCAATTACCAATAGATTTTTTAAAAAAATGTTTTGTTGAATTTTGAAACCATGTTTGAAGAAGAATGAAGAAATTAGAATGAATTTATATTAAAAAATAGCTACTTAACTAATGTAAATACTTCTAAATAGTAGCTCCCAAAATAAATAACTTTTAAGATTAAGCCATACCATAAAATAAATATAAGCTAAAATTTTTGTTTATATAAATCAAACCAAAACTAATTATAGTGAATACATTTGTTTACCCGCCACCAAAATCAAAAAAAAGCAAATGCATTTAAAAAAAAACAAACAATATAATTTGTTTTTTTGCTATTAAGCAAAAATCTTACTTTTAATGATGCTAAAAGTGGATCTGCATCAGCTCCACCCATCCATTCTTCTGCTGTTTGGGCTGCTTCATCAGATAATGTGTCAGGATATAAATCTTCTTGAAATAATTCAGATTTTCTAGGAACAGTCATTGAAACTACTTGGCAGAATCCATTATTGTTTAATCGGTAAAACTTCGATATTTCATGTGTATTTACATCGCAACCACGTTTTGGCATCATTCCAATACCACGTTGTGCATCATTAGTTTGATATGTGTTGATATAATGTACAAATGGTGGTTCAGGTGTTACCTTAAAACAATTTTTAATATTAAATAATCAGATCAAATAAAATAAATGAATTTTAGTCTACTCGAATAAAAGAGACAAACTCCAACTATTTCGTTATTGTATCTATTACGGCTAACTGAAATTGGACATCGTTACAGTACACCTTCTTTTATGATAAAAGCAAATGTGACGTGTGAGTTTTCTTGACACAACTACACTATTGGCAAGTGTTTTGACAATTTTTGGATTTAAAAAAACAAGCGTTAGGTGAGCTAAAGGTTTTTGTAACGGATGTTACTACTGAATGATGTTCTGAAAGAGAGCCAAATCATGCAAGTTTTGGCTATCATGCCAAATCATGCAAGTTTTGGCTAAAAGGAAAACGAAAATTAAACTAACAAGTGATAATCATATGGTTAACATTGAAAATTCGCAAAATTATGGTTCAGCCTACACTATGAAGGGTGATCCAAAAATATACCGCATAAATATGACATATGTATTTCGAAACTGTTAGTTCTATTTTAAAGGAAAATTTGACTCAAAAGACATAAAAAGAATAAAACTAAATTGATAACAAGAAATGAGATGAAATCAAGGAGTTAAAAACTCGAAAATAATTTTGAAGGTTACCATTTTGAAAAATGAAATTTAGCGATAAATTGCTAAAATGGCAATATCTTTAAAAGTACTTTACGATGCGTATCTAAAATCATTTAAGTCATCGTCATCAAACATACGTCATTAAATACATCTAGAAAAAACGTTGTTATAACAAATAATTATTAACTTCGCACAAATTTTGAAATTGATCAAAATTTCTGTTAAATTAATAAAGGTTTTTTGTCACAGAATTATAAAAGAGCAGTTTGAATTTCACAGACTGCGCTGCAAACCAAAAAAATATGTTGTTAAACGTAGACGTTAATTAAAGTATTAAAGCAGTTCACTTGGCAGAAAAGAATACATTTGTTTTTAATAAAATGTGTTGTGTAGGAATAACAATATGTCACAACAACACAAAAACCTTGTAAGACCAAGGTTCCCACAACAACATGCGTTCTAAGGTGTTGATGGACGCAATCCTATTACCAATGGTATGTGATATCCCACGTTAACTCAAATATAAATAGCAGGGACTGGATGGAGTACGCGGGGTTATCACACCCGTAGATCAGAAATTAAAAAAAATTACAAATCCTCAAAAACTGATGGCAGCATGGAGGTGCAAAACTTTGAAATCGAAATTGCTAACAGCAAGCGATAAAATTCATTGTAAACGAAACGGTGTATCGCGTACATAAAAAAGTGTAGAAATAGACAAGTAAATTTTAATTGTGAATAAGCATTTTAAGTTATTAAAAATAGAATATAAATATTTTCTGTATTATTTTGGACAATGTGTTTATATTGCCAATTTCTACAATCAACGGTTGCAGGTAGATTTGCATATGAAATTGTCTTAAAACTGTAATTATAGCGTATTATTGCTTGCTTTTGTTCACCTGTGTGTGATGTCATACAGGTGAACATTGTTAAGTTATGTAACCAAATTCATATTAAGTTTAAACAATCGTTGTTAGTTCGTGTCTTCAAAATTTTATAAATAAAAAAACTTACTTCAAAATACCTAATAACTGAATCTCCTTTACCACATAAATAAACTATATTTGTATCTGGATCATATAATGGAAACATAACTCCATTCGATGTATCTAATTCAACCATAACAATTGGTTCGTTTAAAGCATCCGGCGCTCGTAACGAATATTGTCTTTCGGATGATCGATTAAATCCAGTTGTAAATATAAGACCATGCCTTAAAAATATCGCTCTTGTTGCTTTTGATCCATCATGACAAAGCGCCTCACTTTCAACATCTCCCGTTCGTGGATCAATTATACGTATTTTTTTATCTTTACAAGTTGTTACTAATTTTGAGCCATCCCAATTCCAACAGGCACTATAAACAATATCAGGATGTGAATCTATGTGTACAAGAACCTCACCAGTTCCTACATTCCATATAACAATTTGATTATCAGCACCAGCTGTTAAAAGCACATTCAGCGCTGCTGGATGCCATACTACAACTCCGACACGTCTTTGATGGTACAGTAAATCAACAACAGGATCTGTTAATGTTCTGGATAATCCACTATCAGGAATTTCCCAAACTTTTACTACGCAATCTTCAGAACCTGATGCTATTACATTATCATTATGCGGACACCATGCTATATCTAATACTGGTCCTTTATGTCCTCCAACTAACGGATGGTCTGCGGGTATTCTTCCAACCTAAAAAAATAAAAGAAATAGTTTTTAAAATTAAATCTTCAAAATATAATTAGCTTTTCATTGAAGTGTTATGTTTATGTAATAGACAATAATGGCTTTTAAGAGTGTGGTTCTACAACATGTTCTATTTAAAACTAGATTGAAGGGACACGGTTAGGACATTCAAAAAGGTATACCGAGAACCAATATAAAAAAGCAGCACACAGAAAAAACTTTAGGGGTGTCCAAAGAATTTTAATAAGTGTTGTGTTATAGGAATTACAATATGTGTCACAACAACACATAGATACCTTTTAAGAACTAGGTTCCATAACAACATGCGTTCTGAGGTGTTGACGCACGCTTTTTCTAAACTTTCGTGGATTGAACGTCCCCGAGACCCTAAAACAGGGAAAAAGAATATGTTTGAGGCATAATGGATCTGATTTCGTTCGAGCACTTCTGGTGACGATATTTATAAAAAACAACGAGATCAGCAACAGTCCAACGGTGTTGTAGGGAATCAAGATTTTATGTTAAATTTCGATCACCCACACTTCGCATAGCACGCTCTTGTACAGAGTCAGAAAGAGCCTGGATGGAAACAGGTGCAGCGCCCAATCTTGCCATCAATACTCCATACAAGGACGAATATTGGACGTATAAATGTGAAGTGATTGATACGGAGTGAAATATTTTTTACATCTATTGAGGAGGCAGAGTTTTTTTGACACGCTGTTTGCAATTGCCATTATATGATCGTTCCATAGTAGCACATTGGAAATTGCGTCTCCCAATAAACGAACGTTTTCACATTCGTCTATTTGATCGTCACACATACTAATTGAAATATCATTGGCGAACCCTTTGATCTGGAAACAATCAATAGCTGTGTTTTGGTGGAATTAAATTGACTAAATTTTTGTCAGGCTTTATTCGTTTATGCATTTTACTCTTTGAAGATAGGGTGGCGAATATCATGTGCAGTGTACTATCATCTGCAAAACTATTTATCGGAAATCTGGTGAATTTCTAGATTCGTTGATATAAATTAAAACTAGAGTAAGGAATAAAACTGAGTCTTACTGAGGGGTACATCAGCGTTAATTAATTTAGACTCAGAAGAAAATCCATCGATGGAGCTTTAAGAACGTGCGGTGAAATCCTACGCAACGAACTTGTTGATCAGGCATGCCAGATTCGATCAAATGCTTTTGAGATGTCTATTGGGATAACGTACGTTTCACCACCTTTATCAAGTATGCTGTTCCAACGATGGGCTACAAAGTTCAATTTGTTCCTTTTTTTTGCGACGGGCTAGACATTGGCTGACAAGCACGGAGGGAAAATACCAGATTTATAGAATTTGTAGAAAATTTTGGTAAGAGTAAGTGCAAGTTCTTTTGAAAATGTTTTTAGATCTATAGGGAGGAATGTTGTCCAGACCAGAGGCGTTGTTGGTATTTAATGCTCTTAAGATTTTTTCGACAATTTTGGTTTTGAAATCAAGATTTTTCATACTAACTCCTGACGACTGGATTTGGCTTATTTTTCTAGGTGTTTCCAAAACGATCGAGTTCAAAACAAAGCGTTCCGTGAACAATGTGGCTTTTCTTGCTGGGTCAGTGACCATTAAACCACCGTTAATAATAGATGAAAAGATTTGGAACCAGATTTTAAAGGATTAATGGCATTGTAAAAATTTCGTGTCTAAGGGTCAATCTGGCTGTCTTGGAAGACAAATATTTTTGTTGGGGTTTCATTATTGTGAATGGAACGAACTTATTGATACTAAAACATATTGGTCAAACAAAATTTTTAGTATATTATTATTATATTATTATATATTTATTTTCACTCAGATAATATACCAACCTAGGAACTCTGGAAGGTTGGTATATTATCTGAGTGAAATAAATAATAAATATTCCTGGCGAAAGTAGTGGATTTTTTTGACAAATGATCTTTCGTTGGTACAATTAAAAGTATCAGAACCTTTAGTTGGGTCAGATCATAATTTGATTTCCACACCTCTAAATTTACAAGTTCTTAAACCGTTTAAAACTAACCCTGGTCTTGTTTGGGATTACAAAGATGAAGATTGGCAGGGACTTAGAGATATGTTTAATTCAAACATTTCTGCTTCTAATTTTTCAGAAATTATACACCTGGGTATGCGCAAGCAAAGCACCCAACGCAATTTTAAAAAAGCCATTAGTGGAACCTAATCCAGTTCCTGTAGTCTCTATCAAAATGGGGCGGATCATTTTTCGTAAAAATATAATTTGGAAAATGCTTATACAAATTAATACTAATAAGGCATCTGGGCCAGATAGTATTCCTTCAGTTATTTTTAAAACATTTGCAAAGAAATTAGCATCAATCCTTACTAAAATTGTCTATTTGTCGTTTAAGAAGGGGATTTTTTGAAAAAATGAGTAGTGTACAGCAAAAAATGTGCCTAAAACGGATCCAACAAATTACAAACCCATATCAATCTTGTCGGTTGTTGCTAAATTATTTGAGAAGAACATTAATTTTAATACTATGAGCTTCTTAAGTCGTCAAAAATAATTAAAGAAAGACAATGAAAGATAGTTTTGCTTATGGAAGCACGCCTCATGTTTCTCATGAAACACTTAATCTATACTCACCGGTAGCGCTTAATGACACTTAGTCAAATTTCATAGGGTCATTAAACATTGATTTAAAAACATTTATGGATTCGGGTATTGCTAACAATGATGAATTCAACACGAGCAAAACTAAAGTTAGCTGTTTTTCTAGGTTATCAACGCCTAATTCGTTTTCATTAAAGTTTGATTCTTGAAGAAAAACTGATCTTGAAGAGAAAGAATCTGTTAGACTTCAAGTAGTTGAGGTTGAAAATAATATGAAGTGGGATGTTATTTAATCGTCCCTGCGAGGAATATTGTTCTCACCTAGAAAATGCAGCATACATAATTACTAATTAATTTTAAAGTGTCTTGATTCTACACATTAGAGCTGTTAAATTGATTAGCAATTCAAATCCGACTTGCCAGATTGCTTGTATGTCGCTGATTTGAAGGTATTTTACAAATTCATTAAATATGTGAATGAGCGTCTGTCTGAATCAAATCGATTTTGACTGAGCCTGCAAACTTCACACGTTACACCAGAGCATCAATAGCAGACCATCTTTTTACTGTTCGAGTGACAAGATGTAGAACTGCCGCGTTTCAAAGCGATTTTTTTCACGGAGTCTGGAATCTCCGTAGGTCTTCCCTAATAATTTTAATCCTCGAAACTTTAAAATAAGCGTTAAAAAATCCTCAAAAAAATTGATCAATTCTCACAAACCTTAATTCCGTACTTAGCATCGTATCTTCTGATATTCAGAGATGTTAATCTTTAATTTATTATGGATACACTTACAAATAATTGTTTAGGAGGCGGTCCGGACCCGAACCCACTTTCCTTGTGTGCGCCCCTGTAAAAAATATTTTTGATTGCGAGCATTTTTTATATTGATCACTAAGCGCCGTAAAAATGTTAACGCTATTTGTTAGCAAACGCAATCTAAAAGTTAGTAAAATTTTGCCACAATTCGTTGAACGTGAAAAGCAAATCGGAGGGAAGTGTTTTTTTTTATTTTGGATATATTCAATATTGTATGACACAAAAACCAATCAGTGATGAACTGGGAATATAAATAAAATTTGGCAATTTGACACATGTGGAACACGGGTCAGATTAACCATGGTACTTTGTATTTCTATTCCACGGTTAGTGGGTTTTAGTCTGTAGGTGAGATTTTATCGAATACTTCGTCAGATTAACGTTAGATCATTACTCCTTGACCTTTGTGTAGTACATAAATTCTATGAATCACTTAAATCTTTTTACAATCAAAAAAGAGCTTTTCAAAACGGAACTTCATTCTTGGTCCTCTAGAAAAACATGGGCTAACAAAAAGTCTGAGTGATGAATGTATTATAGAAATATAATATAAATCGATATAATTGTTGTTTCCTGGATGGTTGTTGGCCATTTGGAGTGTTTTTTTTGTTTTTCGCGTCACTGATATTAATTTTTATAAAATACAAATATTAAATTTTTCGTCAAGTGACGTATTTATTTATAATTTTTATTATTATTGTATAAAATAAAATAAAATAAAAATATAATTTTCCTAAACGCGTTTCGACAAATTTACTGTCATTATCAATAGGAGAGTTAAAACTAAACTTAATATTACGAAAATTATTTATTGTGATGAAGGATTAGTTTTGAATTTTATTGCCGTTTCGTAGAGTTCGTTGTTTTTTATGGGTAGTTTGTCATTTAACAATATGTTGTTGTCTTTTTTTGATGTTTTGTATATATGGAATTCTTCGATGGTGTCCATAAGCTTGCCTTTTTGACATTTTTTAATTACTTCGAGGTCTACTTCAAAATTGTTTGTGTGTGTGTTGTTCGGTAATTAGATGGGCTGCAAAGTTTGATTGGTTGTTGTTGGTATTGTTGCTAGGTAGGTGTTCCTTATACCTTTTTATTAGTTTTCTACCTGATTGGCCTATGTAGAATTTTTCGCAGGTGTTGCATTTTAATTTGTAGATGCCGGTGGAATTTTTATTGTCTATTTCTGGTTTGTTCTTTATTTTTACATCATCCACAAGAACACAAAATAACAGCATATAACAGCTTCGTCCACCGTCTACTCACCATACCAATGAACAAGCAGGATTACAACCAAGAAATTAGTACTATCAAACAAATCGCATCAGCCAATGGATATGACACCAAGATGATAGAAAAATTAATAAAAAAACAAAAAAGAAAAAGAACAGCCTCTCAAAATTGTTAAAAACAGAAGATGAAAACAACACACAATACATACCAGCCGAATACCCCAACTTCATACCACATGACATCAAAAATCTCTTCAGAAAATACAATTACAAAGTTCAAAACAAACAACAGCATCAAAAATAAATTAAAGAACAATCCAGAAATAGACAATAAAAATTCCACCGGCATCTACAAATTAAAATGCAACACCTGCGAAAAATTCTACATAGGTCAATCAGGTAGAAAACTAATAAAAATGTTTAAGGAACACCTACCTAGCAACAATACCAACAACAACCTATCAAACTTTGCAGCCCATCTAATTACTGAACAACACACACACACACAATAGTAGATTGTCCCTCCCTGCGGTCGTGCGGCAAACTAACTCTTGTTTGGAAAACGCATTCGCACTAGTAATACACACTATTTTTTGTAACAAGTGCGTAAAATTTATAAATATTTATTTAATTGTTCATTTAATCATTTAGTTAGCAAAGTTATAAACAAATTTAAGCTTTTAAATAATTAAAGTGCGCCACCTTTGTTGTAATATTTGTAAATTATTCGAGTTCGAAAATATAAACACACAATCCAACTAAAACAACACATAGGAATCCAACTAAGCTGTCAAAATAATAAACTTTGAAGACCTAAATAAATTGTTTTTTCTTGCAATTTCAATGATGCAATGTGTTTAAGTTGTTTTTACTATATGGTAAGTTATTTAAATTATTATTTTGATATTTTAGTGCTATAAAAATATTATATATAGATAGATATATGGATAGATTTAACTACAAATCTCACATGCAGGCGGCGTGCTAGCCCGTGCACAAAATATTTTGTAGTCACATGTGGCGAAAAGTAGTTTTTTCTTGTATTCTATTCTAGTACAAAATTGAATATTTTGTACGCATGTGTTACAAAAACAATTTTGAAGTAGACGTCGAAGTAATTGAAAAATGTCAAAAAGGCAAGCTTATGGACATCATCGAAGAATTCCATATATACAAAACATCAAAAAGAGACAACAACATATTGTTAAATGACAAACTACCCATAAAAAACAACGAACTCTACGAAACGGCAATAAAATTCAAAACTAATCCTTCATCACAATAAATAATTTTCGTAATATTAAGTTTAGTTTTAACTCTCCTATTGATAATGACAGTAAATTTGTCGAAACGCGTTTAGGAAAATTATATTTTTATTTTATTTTATTTTATACAATAATAATAAAAATTATAAATAAATACGTCACTTGACGAAAAATTTAATATTTGTATTTTATAAAAATCAATATAATAAATAATAGAAAATTTTGCTATCTGCTAAAGCTAAAGTTCACAAGATTCCAATAGTTAGTTCAGCTTCAAGTTCATTACATATACTCATATATTATAACATATAATTACAACGATTGATCATATATCGGCTTTTGATTTATGATTGAAAACATGCAAATAAAGACCTACAGAATGGTGACTAAATAGAAATATCCCACCTTCAGAATCCACACACAGTTCTGACAAGAAATTTAATACAAAAATTCCCCAAAGATATTATTAATTAATTAATCCATTCAAATTTTCTGACCAACCACTGAAATTCAACTTTGGTGTCGAATAAGAATAGTTTTTATCATGGGATTTTCAATCGACGTTTTAAGAAAATCAATCTAAGAGGAATTCGAAACTTAACTGTTGACCACGTCTATATGTACTTGTTTATGTATGGACTCCTGAATTTTTTTATCTTATCGGAATTGTGGTTTTTTGGTGATTCTAATATTGAAAAAATTCATTGGAAATTTCTGATCCCATCGATAACCACAATTAAAAACTTACCAACAATTTCTTCAGGAATATATGTTAGTTGAATGATTAAATTTGTTTGGGAAACTAGTTAAAGGAGTTGTAGCTTACACTTCTTGCCGTAGGCTAATGGCGTAATTTCTTGAATAACTTATTTGTTTTAAGCGCATTACCGAGCGTATGTATATTTATTTAAAAAAAAAACAAACAATTTAATTTTATTTTAGATTGCTCCATAGTCCATATATTTTGTCTTTTCAGGACATACTCCTGAGGATTTCTTTAAAAATTCAATAAATATTTATTGTAAAATGTAGCTCAAAATTAGGATTGGGTGTATAACCAACGCTATCAAGAATGAATGTGTGGAAGATGGCAAAAAACTATATTTGAAATTTAGTGATTCGACTAACGAAAAAAAAAAAATTTGAAAAATTCGAGTTTCGGTAAGAACAACAATTTATTATATTCGAGATGATGTTGCACATAGTATCGATTACTATTCAATCCACGAATGTTTTTATTTCGAATTTGGATTCAAACATGCTTTCCCATTGCAAATTTAATTAGCGGGTGGATTGGACACATGTGCTTTCAAAGCATTGTCAAATCAAAATTTTGTAGATTAAAGAATGAATAAGCAATAAATTCTTATCATATAATGAAATACGACATATACTTATTTTTCATGATAAGATGTAAAAAAATAAAAACAATATAATAGTCCGGTAGGAATAGACATAAAAAAGGGCTAGGCTTACAATTATTCCCATAGAGCTGAAAATTGGTACAGACCTTAAGTTCTACATTATAAATAATATGTCAAAAGTCCCCAGCGATCCCATGTGTGCGTAAAAAGTTATTCAAGGTCAAAGGTAAAAAAAATCGGTTTTTTGCGTTTTTCATGTCAACGGTAAATATTATCGCCAAAATATGTGAAATAAATCTTGTAGATCATTAAATTCTCTACAAAAATTGTCCTGATACTTTTTTCGTATGAATCACCCCGTTTAAGAGATATCGCGGTTTTAAAAGATAAAAAAGTCGTATTCTATAGAATATGCACACATTTCCGCACCACCCCGTGCTTGGCGCTTTTTTTTAACGTGGTTTCCCCGGCAGAAATATACCCACGACCTATTGTGAGCCCTTATTATTAGATAAAAATTAGATAATTAACCCTTTTAGTCATCACAGGTTAAAGTGGCCATAGTGTGATTTGGTTGTTTAATGGGCTCACAATAGTCGTCCAAATGAATGATTGCAAAAGAGAGATGACTAAAAAGGGTTCATTAAACATTTGAGCATGTTTGGCCTTGACAGTTGGTACATGCTACTGAGCAAAGCAATCCAACTTTTTTACAGCCACAGCTTGCAGTACAACCTTTTTTGCAATTGTAAAAAATGGTTTTAAGAAGTTTCTCTGGAGCAGGAGTAAGCATGACCATTCAACATCTTGTTTAATGAAATTAAATTAAAGAAAGCACCTCTTTTATGCCACTTCCTTGCATAATATAACCAACGGCTCCAAAAAACGACATGAGTAAATGAAATCATCCCAGTCTGACTATGATTTTCGATAATTCAGATCCTTCAGGTGCTGCAGATACGATTTGTCGAGCTTCTGCATACAGAGACTGATCAAAAGTAATGACGCATACATCGTGGTCATAACGTTTTGCGTTCTCCAAAGCACAGAAAAAAGTTGTGTACACAATGCTGTAGTTACTTGCTGGTTGATGAATAAATGGTAAAAGTGAAATTTTGGATGTGGAAAAATTTATAATATTACTCGTTAAACGTTCAATATAACCATTCCATCCAGGTAACGATAAATTTTTCCATTCCCCATAAAACCTTATCATATCAATTTTTTTAAGTGAAAATACAGCTGCTTCATTTTCATTATAAGCAAGATTTTGCACATATATTTTACTATAACCTACAACACCATTGTTTTGATAGATTTGTAATTGCACGTGAGCTTTTTTGAACGAACGAACTTCATTTATGCGTGATATAGACTCTTCCAATTTGACTGAACTTTTTGGAGTAACAATTTGAATGATTCCCATTATGTGAAACGTGTTATGGCCATATAAAGTATGCACATTGATGTCTGCATTGTTTTCTACAAATTGAATAAATGTGCTAGTTTCTGGTGGTAAAATATGAGGCGATTGATGAAAAACTGCTGCTGCTTCAAACACATCGCGTCGTAGAATGCACACAAACCATAAGACGACAAAATTTGAATGAGACGTTTTGATCCAAAATGACGATGAAAAACAACGGAGAGACCCAATTGCAAATTTGATTTAAAAGACCTAGGCCGAACAGCAGTCATAATACTGTGGCTGATATTTGTACACACTAGTTTTAAATGTTCTAAATTAAATCGTTTAATTTTTAAAATTATTTGCTCCAAAAAATAATTTAATGATTCTGGAATATCACTTCCAATATCTTCAAACATTCGATTAGGCGGGGTATTCATTATTATCAAATACTAAAGACTCCTCTCGAATGATTGCTGCCGCAGTTTTCAATATTCTAAACCGTTCGTCTTTTTCATTTTTTTTTCTCATACCAAGCTCTGTTGAGAATATCATGCTGATTATCAATAAAACAAATACATAATTGTTAATCTTCTTGCTTTTCACTGATAATAATTTTATTACCATACTTCATCTTTAATCGTGTCTTAATAGGTCTACTATCTATACCTGGATTTTCACAATTATTATTTAGTTCGTCTAATGAAAACTGGCAATCATCACTATTTTCAATGTATGTACATATTTTATTCATCGCAGAATTTGTAGATTCATCTTGAGGACGACGATTTTACCTCCAGTATTGGGTTTCAAAAAGGAATAATACCAATTACTATGGTACTTAGCCTCAGCAGCAACTAAATCAAATTCATAGTCGATGCGTGCAACAAGATTTTTTGCTACATCATCAGAACGATTTCGAGCTATCTTTCGAGCTAAATAGATTCTTTAAATTCAAGTGTAGCTATTTTATAAACTTTACGCCGCAAATGTTTTGCTTTTTTTATTTCAGCCTCTTCACAAAAATATTGTTTATTTTGCGGTAATGATGCGTCATTACCGCAAAATAAACAATATTTTTTAAAACAAAAATCAGACTCATTTACCCGCATTCGAGTAGGAGGTGGACTATTTTTAGATGTACTTGCTTCTTCCGTCTCGTGCTGCCTTTTAACTGCAGCAATTGTACTCTTTCGAGTATAAATTTTACGGCAATGCTTGTGGATTGTCACAGATTTATTGTTTTTCAAATACTCAAGAAATCCATCATTTCTTGCAGCACTTGAATCAATCAAAGTCTTTATTCCACGATCAACAACAAAAGTTTCACTTTCAGTCAAAGATTTACTACAAATTAAAAAAAATTCGACATTTTCTAAACTATTGAACAGCACAAATTATTATAAAAAATAATAGCAATAAACACGTGTACACGCCGCAAGGTAACGTTAAACACTAAAAGTATAAACGAACGACCAACTTCATATACATCCTTAAAAAGCAGGTATACAACCGTCGTCACTCGAACAAAAGAATAGCAAACAGATGTTTCTCAAGGTTATACGGACGAATGAGATTGGGGACTGAGTTTCTTTTAAGTGTGTATTCATTAATATTTTATATTCTTGATTCGTATAATTTGTATGTGTATGTGTATGCATAATAGACGACGAAGACGTGTTTTTTAGTATTTTCATGTTTTGAAACCGCGATATCTCTTAAAGGGTGATCCGTACGAAAAAAAGTATTAGGACGATTTTTGTAGAAAATTTAATAATCTACAAGTTTTATTTCACCTACTTTGGCGATAATATTTACCGTTGACGAGAAAAACGCAAAAAACCGATTTGTTTGACCTTTGACCTTGAATAACTTTTTACGCACACATGGGATCGATGGGGACTTTTGACATATTATTTATAATGGTGAACTGAAGGTCTGTACCAATTTTCAGCTCTATGGGAATTATTGCAATTTGGAATGTCTATTTTAGTCCCTGGGCCTTCACCTACTTAATTTTCTGATTACCACATATTTTATACTTCGTAAGGCGCTTGTCCCTGACGAGTCCTACAACTTTTTTATCTGCCATTTTCCTTGATTCGGCCGCTTTTTCCCTCGGGAAACTCTGAAACATGGCGATTTCCCGGGGTCTTGTATATTTATTACCATAAATTTGTTATTTATTAAAGGGGGTGGAAATTTGTTTTAGAAAACGAGGGTAAATTTGTCCGATAAAAAATTGTCTGGTTTTGTCGAGTCCGACAACTCAACTCGCCAAAATACCAGGGTATTGAAAATCAATCACCACAAAACTAGTTTTCACAGGATTGTTTAACAAAAATTAGTGAAATTGAAGGATCATATAGTCCGACAAATTTTCGGCCGCGTTTTTTCAGTCCGACGACTGGAAGTCGGAATTCTGGCGGGGTAGTGTTTATTGATTACCACATGTCAGACAAAAATGAAACACGATAAAAAACCATTTGTTATTATAAAAAATCGAGTTGTCCGACAAAAATATAGCCGCTTTCGGCCAGTCCGACAAGAAAATGAGAAAAATATTTCAAGAGAACGATTATTTTTGTTTCTTTGTTAAAGTTGCTAATATTTATGAACAAATTTAATGTATACATTTGTGACGTAACTTTTTTTTAATGAAACACCGTTTACAGATGGCACTGTATAAAGAAAATTAGAACATTTTTGTAAATAGAAAGGCCCAGGGACTATTTCTACCGGACTAAAGACTAAGACTTTTAACCAAAGTACAATTGTACAATTTAAATACAAAACAAAATTGTTTTTATTCAACCACAATTTACCCTGTTCAATATCTCAATATAAAAACTACTGTTTTCAAGAAAACGGGTCGAAGATAAAAACAAAAACATGAAATAAAATACATGCAAAACCATGACGATGATTTTCTCAGAATGTGTCATTTTTTTTTGTAATGATATTTTGGAGTTACCAAGAATATTCGAGAAATTAAGTAAAATGTATTTAAGGAATTCCTTTTAAATCAACAAAGAGACTTGAGAATTATGTTTTTAAATTGAGAGATCGGTCAACTCGAGAAAGATGGCCAGTTGCATGTGATATCTCACGTTAACTTATACGCCAATAGCAGGAACTGAAATTCGCGATAATGTCACATTGCCACGCAAATCTTTTCAAAATAGTTCGAAATAACAGTTGTGTAAACAATATATAAATCAAAGGCGAGTTTTTTGGGCGAGTTGATAATTACTTTAAGCCTTAAGGAACATAGTTTTGTCATTGCTTTCAATTACATATGAAACCTATTGAATGAAATTCTAAACAAAAACAAAGTTCATTAAAGGGTTTGAGTTCAAATTAACATATCCATAAATAAAAGGGTAACAATTAGATCTAATAAAAATTAAAATTCTTAACATACGATTTTGAATAAATATGAATGAGTTTCGTTTTTTTTATAAAATTAAATTTTTACGTAGGTTAAATAATATATTGTATAATGTATATGTTACCATGTGTTTTAATGATTTTAATCAAGAAAAAATACATTTTTTTGGCACACTCATTTAATGAATCATTCATAAGATTGGGCAGCTTCAAATCTACGCAATGTTTAGTTTAAAGAAAACAAAAGTAATTATGTATTCTGAATTTTAATGACTTGATTATTTCGCTACTGTATTATTGTTTTATTTTATGTATAGGTTTTGTTTTATGCATTGAAAGTTAAATTAAATTAAATAATTAAAAAAAAACAATATTTCGTTTTGACCTTTCAATTTTATTATGCAACTACAGAACTTTTAAGAAATTATGTTCCAAACGTATTCAAAATCAGAAGTGAAACGGCACTGTTGGTCAAAGTTGGACGCAAAGAGTAACAAGCCCGCATACTCCAGTCCATGCTATTGACATATGAGTTAACGTGATATAGCACTACTGGCAATAGAGGTGAGATATCACTAGATAAGGTAATATCTTAGGCTCTTAGGCTTTGTTAGCATGACAGATGAACTCTAATCAATCAAAGGTAGCACGATCAATTTTAATTTCTTAGAAATAGCGTCGCATCAGTAAAGAAAACTCCTTTTTTTTAATGATGACACGCTATTTCTTTCTCAAAGAAACGAGCCTTCATACAGCTCGATATGTGGGTTTTAATCATTGAGGAAGACATCCTGACCCGATCAAGAAAAATTCTACACGCTGAATTATTGGCAACCTAATTTTAGTTTTGTCTAGTTTTGTTAATAATTTATTATAATTCACTAAACATTTATTACTTTGGATAAACTATACACTCCGTCCGAAACAGTGAGAAATGCTTTAAAGTTTAAACGTTGAACGATTGGATAAAATCACACGAAAACTAATCGGTAGAGCTGTTAATTGTCTCTTTTTGGCGGATTAGAACAACAATCTCTAGAATTGACTTTTCATTTCAAAGAGTTTGTGATACTAGGTAGAGTGGTACGAGGAATAATTTCAAAAACGTCACCGTCATTCAAAATATAAAGTAAAACTGGTGTTAAGACTTCGGTCTGCAGTTGGCATAAGAATTTGATTTGGTTCGATTTAATTACTTTTCAAACAGATAGCTGGAGATAAAACGCAAACGATTTATAAAACAACGCAGTGATTTGTTAGAACATTTTATCAGATTAGGGAAGATAAACTACGATAATATTGTCAAAAATCGGTTTATCCTTTCTCGAGTGCATCTGAAGAAATGCAATTAGAAATGCAGCTGGCGAAGACTGATGACCCTATTTTTATGCATATACATAATGCCAAATTATGTTCAAACTAACGAGTTAGAAATGTTTCGTCTAAGGAAAGACTCCGGAAGTAAAGCTGCCAATGATTTGCATGTAGATGAAAAGTAATCAAAGTGAAAATATTTGTTGCTTACAGAAGATATAATACAAGAAAGGAAGTAAAATCACACATAACTAATTGGCAATAGTCTCAGATCAACTTAAAACTTTTTTTAATTCATCAAGAAAGGTATGCAGAAGTACTTTAAACAACTTCTAGTTTCCGGACTTGGCACGAAAGTGGCCAATTTTTTGATTTTTGGTTAAAAATAAAACATTTTCAATATTTCGGGAGAAAGTTAATGAATTTTCATAAAAAAAGGTAGGAGGGTTTTTTGGGTCGCTGAATATGATTTTAATGTCGGATTTTTCTAGAACACCCTCAAAACTGCAAAAACTACCCCTTTTTAGGGTATTTTTTTCTATTTTGTGGACGTAAAGCTAAGATTATAAATAAATGCAATTTTCAAGAATATTTGAGAAGAATTTAAATTTATTTAATTATATGGCAAAATTGGGTTAAGTGGGCTAATAAAAGGGGGGTTAAAACTACCCCCAAAATAAAAAAAAATTAAAAAAAAATGATATGAAAGTATTTTTCTTACTTTTTAATTTTTAATAAAGTATTTAAAAATTTTTTCACTGTAATTTTATTTAGGAGGTGAAAACTACCCCTAAAACGAAAAAAAATTATAAAAAAGTTAATAACCTTTTTATAATTAAATAACCTTTTTTTTAAGATTTATGTTTTATGATCGATAAACTAGAATTATTTTTAGTTACAAAAATTGTTCTCTTCCCCCCACCACCCCCAGGGAGTGGAAAATACTCTGAAATTGATAAAAATATAAAAAAAAACGTCTTAAAATTGTCTAGAAAAATAAAAGCTGATAACTTTAAAAAATATTTTTGAATTATTTTAGTAAATTTTGGATAATTTGGTTTTAAATAATGACACAATTACGTTTTTTATTTAATTCTTATTTTTATTATACAAATTTTATACATCTGAGTTATTAAGTGAATTATTTTTAGGTTGTGAATCAATTCCCAAAAAGAAATCATTGACTTCATTACCAATTTACTCGTCACTTTCGCTGAAAATTTCTTGTTCTGGAGGAGTAAAATTACTATTATTTCCTTCATTTTCTTCATTTGTTGCAACATCATTTTCTTCATTTATTGGCGAAGAGTTTGTACAACTACTTCAACAGCAGTGAGTACAGGCAGTCGAACATTCTAAGTCTTTCTTTCTGTAACCGCAAGCTTTACCACAACCTGTTTTACAGCCACAAACAACAACATTTAATACACTTTCAGGAGCAGCGGGATTATTCATTTTAGTAGGTTGCCTTTGACATTTCTCCAACCATAGTCTTCAGGGTTTAGTGGATTATTTGTGTAACCATTCCTGGACTTGGTAATATGTAACCCTTTTAATATGTTTACCTACAGCATCAGCTGTCGGGGGTAACGTAGCAAGATCTACACTTTTTGATTTTTTTGTTGTTGATTTTTCTGGTGGAATAATATCTTCTTCTGTCTGGGTTGAGGTAGCATCATTTGCTGATTTTTTTTCTTCGGTTGGGATTCCTTAATTTTTCGGTATTTTTTTTCACAAAAGTTGTGTATCCTATTTTTATGAAAATTCATTAACTTTCTCCCGAGATATTGAATATTTTTTATTTTTGACCAAAAATCAAAAAATTGGCCACAATTGGCCACAAAAGTTGTTTAAAGTACTTCTGCACACCTTTCTTGACGAATTAAAAAAAGTTTTAAGTTGATCTGAGACTATTGCCAATTAGTTAATGATTTTACAAAAAAATTTACTTCCTTTCTTGTATTAATATACAAATCATTGAAAAAAATATTAGAAATCGTTTTTCCTGTTCCCAAACTAAAAAAATATTAGAAATCGTTTTTCCTGCTCCCAAACCCTGTCCTATTGGAAGTGTAGAACAGAAAGTAAAGGTGCAGGTTGTGCCAGATTTTCTGACATTTGGCTGAAATCAACATGGTGAATCTAAAAACCCAAATTTAAGTTCAATATCATTCAAACTTATGAAGATATTAACGTTTGGTATATGATAAAGTGCTGCGAGGGACGGAAAAGTGAGGATTCACTCTTGTTTTCATCAGTTAACCATCACATGCAAGCTAGTTGTAAACTGAGAATCTTGCCAATGGTCATAACATGCACACGTGTCAAAATATGGACACGTAGGTATTGAATGCAACTAAAAAGCTGGCAACCTAGAAAGGTGCAGCAACAACTTTTACCAGTCCAGCACCCGTTTATTTCCTTTTATGAAATCGGAATAAACACAATCCTTCTGTTCAATATCGTATAGAAAAAACTATAAAATGTTGACAACAGTACTAGTAGGACACTTCAGGTTAAGAAAACACCTCGAGACCATTGGGATTTAAGTAGAAAACGAAATAACGTATTCCATTCCATAACGTATTCCATCACTAAGATGGCAGATACCATGACACTTTCTCAAAAATAATCGAACTCAGATTTGCAATCGTGGGGATTACCTGAGACGGAAATGCAATCAATTTTTTCCCATATCCTTGGATTCTGAATGATTTTTTAGACCGTACAAAATTATGCCTTACAACGTCTTCCAATAGAATAAAAAATTGGGTTTTAGTGGACAAGATTATTCAACAGATGCGATTGGGTGTCTCGTTAAAATGCTCGGTAGCACTCAGTGTGTTTGTCACTTACAACAAATAGCGGGAAGAGAACTTGAACTAATAGGTTGTCTAATGTCCATATTTAATTTGTCATAGAATAAAAATCACAAGTAGCGTTATTTTTTGAGAAATTAAATATAGATTATATTTTCGGTACATAAGTCATAAGTGGAATAACTATGATGAGTTTTACTAGCATAACGCGGGTTTGTAAAGACGTAGAAGCTTTAATTACATATTTTTGTTTAACGTGGCATATCTCTCGGATGAACCCTAACCAGTCTACTACTATCGCACATCTTATTCATAATTTTGAATTTCTTTTGAACTGGGAGAGAATGGCAACCTAGTCTTGCAAAAACTTACAACCTACAACTTCAAATCCTTCCAGGAGATTCCAGAATTTTAGATTGTGTAGGGTAATGTCAATAATCTTCTTTTATTGCATCAAAGTAGTATTCTGAACTACCTACAGGTTCACCCAAGTTAAACTATGTGGAAACCAAAAATCGTTTTCTTGACAGTTTTTTCAAGACGTTTACACTACCCGTCTGTACGTTTCGTAGTATTTAAATGACTATAAAAATAAACAACTTGGGATCTGCAGTCCAGTTTCTAATTTTAAAATTTGTTAATAGCCCAGCCTTCATTTTAGCGATCAACCTCGGAATTGGGATAGCTTTTGTAACGACGGACTATTTTCAATTTTTACTCTAAAATAATTGTATTCATATTTAAAGAAATTCGCTAATAATTTATTAATTTATTTCTCTTCAATTGTAATAAGCATAGGGACATTTGTTTGTACTACTGTGCAATTAAACATTTTTCTTGTTAACGGTTTAGTTACGTCACTCAATGTCAATTAATAATACATGTTTTGCATAAATGATTGTTTAATTTGTAAAAAGTAGAATTGTTGTCTGTATTGGAGAAAATTGCTTATTAAGATACTGGAGAGGGAAACAGGAAAAACCTAATATGTGTATATAAACGATCAAATTGTTTTGATCGAAAATATTTATGTAAATTTTAATCAAAAGAAAATTAATCATTTTAGAAAAGAATTGTATAACAAGTGTGACAATATAAAAGAAATATTACTTATAAATTAAATAAATAAGTTTAATTGTGATTTAATAAATAAAAGAAATTTTATTACTTTTAAATTCTAAAATGGCTTGTGTTCAATTAGTTAAAATCTTAAATATATTTTACTTCTTTTTACTAATAAACGGAGATCAGCAACTAAATGTTTTCAATGTAATAGTCATATAGATAAAGATTGTGATAAAGTAAATGTTCTAAGGATGAATGTGACGTTACAGATTTTCATATAAGTGATTTTTTTTTGGAATGAGTTTGTGAAAGCCTTATACAATCAACATTTGTTCCACAGGACGGGAAGAATAAAACTATTAATGTAAGCCTTTTGAATTAATTTATATAATTTTTGTGTTTTAGTTCTTTTTTGTATTAAATTATTTAGTTTTTGTTATATTCAGCATATAATTTAATTTTTTTTATATATACATTATTTTCTGATTCATAAATAAGAGATTTGCAAGTCTAATTTGTTTAAAGTAGATTCAGTTTTCCGGTTTAATATTACAGTTTGGTTTACAAAGTCCAATTTTCTCTACACTTTTGCATAGGAGACAAAAAAGTAAAAACTCGCATACTAACCGATGGTAGTTTACCACATCCTAAACAAGGTTGGATGCTCCAACATCCATTTTGTTAAGCTGCTTCCCAGAAATCAGTCTTAATTTCCCAACTCATACATTACGATTTGCAAAAGAAAGAGTTGAACTTTATGAGAGAAAAAACAATACAAGACCAGATGGTTGTGAAAATCCATTGGTGGTTTAATCTGCAAAACAAAACAAGTAAACTGGTAATGTCATTGAACACTATTCAAACTGCTAACAAGAAAAAGTCCGCAAAAAAATTCAATAAACTGTTCACTCCACATAACAAAATACAAGTTAAAGTTATATAAACTCCCTTAGTAGAATTCACAAGTTGCCACTAGACATTTACACGCACTAAAGATGAAGTTAGCCGAGCAATCAAAGTCACGAAAATCTTTAAGGTCGTGGATCAGATAGTTTACAACAGTTATCGTAAGGGCTTAAACCTAATCAACATATCATACCATTTACACACCAGTTAAACTCCTCCTTCAACAGTTTAGAAAACTCTAGTCTGTGTAAGCGTAGCTGAGTTAGAAGGTCCGTTTCTTTTAAAATGTTTCCAGGAAAAGTACAGCTCAACACTTGTACAAACGATTAAAAGATGGAACTATGTAAAATGTAAATGCGTGGGCTGTTCCAAATTTATTTACTATTTATTTTAATCGATCAATAAAAGTAAAATAATCTAATCGCTATACTTAGGTGTTTCCAATACAGCAACGGTATTACCGTTAATACTGGTATTGGCTCTAAAATCTCATTTCGGTATTACCGGATTAAAGAAAATCTTAATATTTGCACAGTGAAAATTCGTCACATTAAATAAAATCCATAATAAAACTAAAAAACTTTGCTTGCAACTTTAATTTTAGGTTAACTACTGATGACTGTCAACATAAAACATGATCATTTATCAGAATGACACACTTAGACCAAAATACGTCTGTTGAGATACCAAAACATCTCTTGCCCATACGCGAACCATTTCGAGCTTTTAATGAAGCTAAGTATTTCCCTAATTTTAAAATTACTCAGCTCGGTGGGAATTTTTAATGTGTGTGTTCCAAAATGGCTGTCTATGGCCCAATTTTGGACACGTACAAAATAGATGAAACTTTAATTGTAACAACTTATATTTTACAATAGTAATTGCTATTACTTTTTTTCTTATTTATTGAAGCGTTTTTTATAAGTTTATGTGCAGAACTAATTTTTATAAAATTGTTTGTAATTAATATTTTTATTGAAAACAGTAATTAATTTAAATCTTTTTACTAATTAAAGTAAAATAAATCTTAGTAAAGACTGACCAATCTCAATATTGGGTTTATACTGTCTATTCCGCTTAATCGGGACACATCGGGACTAGTGCAATTTGTCCCGATTAAGCGGCTGGCCCAATTATCCGAAGTTCCACAAAAAGTTTTAAAAGTAAAAGGATTAGTAATTTTTAATGTATTTTATTTCATAAATTGCACAAAATTGAAAAAAAATCTCAAAACTATACGCATCCATACATATGTAGGTATTAAAAAATTATGTATGTACATATATGTAATACATTGTTAGAAAAATAAGGTTTAAACTTTAATTAAATTTTTTGAAGAAATTCGTTCAAAGAGGTTTGCTTTTGTTTTTGCTGGATTGTAGCTGAACAAAATCAGAGCACAAATTTAATGCTGACATGGGACTCTCGTCATTTCCATATTGCATAAAATGACGCTGTAATCTGTCAACACATTAACTCTTGGACTCTGTTCAAAAGCGGGCTATACGAATTGTAGATGATCGAGCTTTGACATCAAAACTTGATTCCCTACAACATCGTCGTACTGTTGCTGATCTCGTTGTTTTTTACAAATATCGCCATCAGCAGTGCTCAGATGAAATCAGCGGCATCATGCCTCAAACTGATTCTTACCCCCGTTCCCCTCGGCAATCGGCTACCGCAACCAGTGAAACGGTCGAGATCCCGCGCTGTCATACTGGCAGATTGCAGAAAGACTTCTTTGTCCGAACTGCATCCAAATGGAATAGTTTGATGGAATCCTTAGTCTCAGGTAGCTTCAACCCGCAGAGGTTTAAAAAACGCGTTCATCAACACCTTAGAATGCCAGTTGTTTTGGGACCTAGGTCTGGAACTAGGTATTAAAAGGTATTTATGTGTTGTTGTGACACATATTCTAAACCCTATTACACAACACTTTTTATTTAAAAAAAAATAAAAAAACACATTGTTTTGCCTCACAGTTAGTTACGACCACAGGTTCTTCATCATCACTGTCATCGGATTCCACCAATGTTTGATATTTTGATTTGATTGTTGCTACAATTACGTCCTCACAATCCTCATTCTCATCATAACACAGTAAATTGTCGTCAATTGACGAAAATTCTATATCAATACCTGGTGAAATTTCATTTAATTCGTCGCTGTGCTCTGCAATCTCCATAGATTTTAAGCCGCAACTACCAAAACAATTTTGTATTGTGCTGGTTTTTATTGCTCGCCAACTGTCAGATACAAACTGTATTACCTGTAAAATAGTTATTCTGCTACTGATTTCCCTCGCTGTTGACGTACATGTAAGTACATTTTCATCAATGGATTCCAATATGTCATCGAACCGACGAAAAAAGTCATTCCTTTTCTTCTCTTCTCATTTATTTTTTATTATTTTTGTTTTATATTTTAATTTTTTTTCTATGTTTACTATGATTAGTAAATTTTTTTTGTATGATCTGTCCCGATTAAACGAAATATTGTCCCGAAAGAGCGAAGTAAATTTGTGTTATTTGCTTGGTTTTGTTTCCGTTCTTTAGGATTTGTCCCAATTAAACGGCTGTCCCGATTAACCGGTGTCCCAATTAAGCGGAATCGACTGTATTTATTTTAATCAATTTTTAAACAAAAATGCTCCAAATTGTTCTATTTTTGGAATATCGGTATACTACCGGTAATATCGTGAGAAACTTAGATCGGTATTGACGGTATTAGCAAAAACGGTAATTTTGGAAGCCCTAGGCCTATACTCTGTTAGTCACTCTAAAGTTAAATTTAAATTATTTGTTATAATTTATTTTAGTTGTTTTTTATTAAAATTTATTTAAATTGTATATTATAATTTTTTACTTTTTAGCAAGTTAAAGTATTATTTAAACTTAATTATTTTGACTTTTTTAATGAAACTAAAACTTTATCACTTTAATATTTTATTTTATTTTTCCAAATATATTTTCGATCTCTAGGAGATCTTCTTCAGGGAAGAAGTTTCGATAAAGTTTAAAAATTTTAAATTTAATATTTAAATTGTATATTAGGGGGTAGCAATTTGTTTTAGAAAACGAGGGTAACCTTGTTCGACAAAAATTTGTCTCCTATTGTCGAGTCCGACAACCCAAACATGCCAAAATGACAATTATCGAACTCGGCAATAGGAGACAAATTTTTGTCGGCAATAGGAGACAAATTTTTGTCGTTTTACCCTCGTTATCTTAAACAAATTGCAACCCCCAACAAAAAAATAAAATTGTGGTAGTAAATTTACAAGATCCTTGGGCAATCGTAATGTCCCAGCGTTTGTCGAACGAAAAAGCGGCCCGAATCGAGAAAAATGGCAGATACAAAAGGCGGACTCGTCAAGGACCAGCGCTTCACGAAGTATAAAATATGTGGTAATCATCAATTGAAACCGGCGAGGGCCTGCTGACTATTATTGCATGTAACGAAATATTAGCTTGTCAGATATTACAAATATTAAAATCGAATAATGTACAAGCTACTTTAGCAGAATCATAGTTAAGTTAGTCTAGAAGTTTTCTAATAAAATCCAGTGACCATTACCAATTGAGAAAAATTTTACAAATAAGAATTGACATTGAAAAACAAGTTTAAAATATTATTTATGATCTAACATATCAACAATTTCAAATGTAAATTATCAGTCTAATTTTCATGAAAACGAAAACACATAAATTTTCATCACCTACAAAAACGGAGAGGAAAATTAATTTCAAGTTTTATATAAACAGCAATATTTATCTAAAGAAATAGTTTTGTTTTTTAATAATTTTAAATATATTTTGACCTATTCTCAAAACCTTGTGGCATAAAAACTTCGAAATCACAAACCAAAAACATCTAAATCACAAATAATGTGTGGGTAATACTGTTTGTAATACATTGCATTTTGCGAATTTAATCTTTGTTCAGGAGTGTAAAAAAAGAAAAGAAAATTTTATAATTTTCACTTTTTTCCTTTATTAATACTTTTCTTTAAAAATACACGAATCGTCACCGTTTAAAAATTTTCTATGTTTGGAAATAAAATTAAAAAAAAAAATGAAAAATTTTGTTTTGTTCCTAACCGAAAAAAGAAAAAGAAAAATTCGTGCAAAAAAAAATAATTTATAAAAAAATATATTTAAGAAAATTTAATGATGTGTTGACCTATTTTTAATTTTCCATAATCTAAAAATAATAAAATTTATAAAATGAGAAATGAAAATAAAGAAAAGATATCAAATGGAAATTTGCCAAAATATTTCATAATCTGGGTATTTGTAAGGTTTAATTTGTATTTTTTCTCATTTACCTATCTATCTATAAGAATATGAAAACTTTAGTACTTAGATTTTAGAGAGAAAATTAGTTTCGTGTTTTAATATTTTAATTTAAAGAATCCATTATTCGCTTCAATCAGTTTTTTGATTCCGGTAATGTAGGTAGGGTATAGTAAACGAACACAAAAAATGCAAATTTAATTAATTTAGAGTTACACTTAAAAGTATTGGTAATATATAATTATGGAGAGTTGAGACGAGAATTGCGACTTTAGGTTATAATAGAAATTATCATCAGAAATAGCCAGGCCCAAGAGTGAAAATCTTCTAAAAACCGCGAGTTAAGAAGGCTTTATTCGTCTCAGCAATGAATATTAATCGGCTGGCAATTCGGTAGCCCATAAGAGCTATTATTGTTATTAACAAACATTTTCTGATCTACATCCCCTTATCAAATTAAGAATTTTACTATATACATAAATACAGTTATCATTTAGATAAACATTTATTGACAATCCCAATAAAATAGCCAAAATTTCAGTCAAATACATAGCTTAATCTTAATTAACTCAGTATATTCAGAGAGAATTCTGAGGTTGAGTGGGAAGTGGCAATTCAGATAGTGAGCAAGGTGAGGTAAAAGAACGCCAAATCACTCAATGATTCATCTCTATTAAGATAAACTGAAAACAAACAACGAAAAAATTGGAGAATTTGTTATACTGACCAAAGAACTCTAACGTCACAAACAACTTAGCTATCGGAACCTGAATTATAAACATATTGATTTGAAGAATATTGGAAATGCAAGTTTTAATTTTTTTGTAAAAATACAAGTTGGTTAAATTTCTCCATCCCCAATATAGAGACAGCGTTATGCTCCCCATAACCATGGACATCAGACACCATTTTTTTTCAGTTGGTCTCTGTTATGACGATTTATCAATGTCTAGAGACAAGAGAAAATTCCAAGGTGTCTCTTAACCAACAGGTGCCTTTCCAATAGAATACAGATTATTCGCATATACGAATTTTCAAGTACTTTAAAATCACCATCAATTTGTTCGAATGACTTTCCTCTCGAATTTTGACTGGATTCTATAATAGGTGAAACGTTCACGATTTTATATTTGACAGCATCCAATCCGCAAATTGATACATTTGTCGTTGAACGGTTGTGGCGAAAACCACACTGATAGTAACTGACGATATGTTTGGCGAAAGAGATAAAATAATCTAGTACAGATAATCTAGACATTAATGTCATTCGGTTGTCAACAGCAAATTTGTCGAGATCCCACACTGTTATAATGCAAAGGGATTGTGTCCAAACTGCATATAAAGGGTCTGGTTTGCTGGAATTAATAATATCTCTTGATTTCAATTCACAAAAGTTTAAAAAACGCATCTATCAAAAAACACCTCAGGACGCATATTGCTGTGGGTATTTATTATTAAAACAAAGTTAAAAAAAAAAACTATAAAAAAACATCAAACTATTAATTGGTTTGACATCAAACTATTAATTGGGCATTTTCGGTTGATTTGTCTGATTCTCGATTTTGCTGTGTTGAATGGCATTTTAAAAAGGTCCATTTTAAAATACTGTCCTCCATTTCTTCCGTATTTTGTAAAAATCAAATAAATAAATAATAGATCAGTTTTATGATATATTTTTCCAAATTTATAGCATAAACAAAACACATATACGCATTGACTTAATTATGTAAAATTTTTGACTCATCGCGATGTGCAATATCATTGATGTTAAATAATACTATTCTTCTACACCATCTCCCGTACCGAGGGAGCGTGAAAATAGAATATTGCCGTAAAAGGACAAATCAGAATTTAATATCAAATAAAAACCGAGTCAACAAAAACCTGCCAACAACCCAAACAGCTAGTAGGCGCATATACGATCACCAAAAAATAAGTCACATAACATTGATCGTCCCTTAACCAGCTAAGACGAAAGCAAAACATTACCTAGTGTATCGCAGAGGTGGTCGCTCTATGGAACTAATAAAGAATGATATTTAGCACAGTCAATAATTCCAGGGAGCATAAGGTTTAAACTACTAAAATAGTCTCAACTCTTAAGCGCTACCAAAAAGAATTACGTTAATAGGGAAGCCCGGTGACTTTTGCATGAGAACATAGAAAAATTGACGATGGTCCGTAGTTTCAGCAATAAACGTTTAGGCAAATTTTAAATCGAATTGTGTCTGAATCACATCTTTCCAATGGCTTGGTCAAATCAGATGGCTACAAAAAGAAGCATTGGAACTACAAAATAAAGTTTGATTAATCAAAAGACTTCCTTTGGATAACTAATAAGTACAAACCATTAATGCCAGTGGTTTTTGCTGAAATAATTCAATCCTGAATTAAAGCTGATTGTGTGTGATGAAAATGATATTGAAAATCTTCCATTGAATATCTCGTCTCATACATCTCCATTATAGTCACAATTCAAAAGTCTCCATGCGAAGAAATTTTCTAATCGCAAAGACAACAAAGATAAAATGCATATTATGAATTCGATTAAAAAACGAAGAATGTACAACAAAGCATAGCCATTATTTGCCGCCTAATTTAAACGCGTTGGTATTCGAAGCACAAGCAAAATACTTTGGCGTTATCTCAAATATGAATATGAAACTCAATTGAAAGCAGAACGAACAAAGAAAACACCAGTTGCTCTCAATAAAATGCAAACCGATCTGGTCTGGTGTATGGCACTATCGTCTGCTGTTAAATAAAAAAGAAATAATTCTTTTGTGCGGAAATCCAAGCAAAATGATTACACTAGTTAGCAAATTTTGAACTTTTTTTGTCTTCCTGAATAAAATCCAACTATTCTTATGGATTTTGACACGAATATCATATTCATCTTTTAAGGTTATCTAAGAAATTTTTTTACTTCACCACAATTTTAAATTGTGTGAAGTAATGCAATCTATCGTGAAAAAAAAAATCTTACATACCCCAAATTTTGTTTTTTTTTGTTTTGTTTTGGACCATCCTCTATCTAAATAGCCAATAAAAATTTTGGTGTACGTCTGTATGTGCGTGGGTGGGTGTGTGGGTGACCTTCCCGCATAAGATCTTGATGAAAATTTAGTAAATGATACAGGTTCACTTGAAAAATTTCAAATTTGGATAAAATGGCGGGGAGTCTCCCGAACACTTCTAAATTTAAATCTTGAATAACTTCTAATCACGGTTTATGATATTATTGAAACTTAGTATATAAGGTTTTAGTACAGTTTCCAATATTTCTGCATACCAACTTCCGGTTTGTCACTTCCGGTTGAAAAGTTTTTTTTTCAAGTGTTTATCCCTACTGTAGCCTACAATTACCGATCGATTTTCATGAAACGTTGGTAAAAGCTTTCAAGTAACATGAGAAAGATTTTATTAGCTTTTGGAGTACATTGGATAAAGGGTTCGGGGGTCCGCCATACAATAGGTGGTTTTTACCCAATGTTTTTTATGTTTGTTGGAAGCATAAGACATTCGTTCGTGAATGAATTTTGATGACACTTTGGAAAAAGATGCAAATATGTATGACAAAGAACTGATTAGTTTTTGGGCGATAGTGACCAAAGTGGTGTGGGGTCCCCGGAGCACCTGATTTTTTCGAAAGCTCAATAACATCTGTACCTGGTAATCGAATTGAATGAAACTTGGTACATCAGCATTTAGTATGGTTGTAAGGATAATGGCCATAAGATAATGGCCATAGGATAATGGCCATTGCATAATGGATACCATCCTTACCAGAAATTTACCTACTTTGATTTCAGGCGGTCATTAAAGCTCCGACGTAAGCTCAGGGTTAGGGTGTGAGTATTATTTGAAATCAAAAGTAGGTCTTGATTGACCGCAGGAACTTAGGAAAGTGGAGACGACAAACTGGGATCATCATACATACTTACCTTAGCCTACTTCATCTCAATCCCGATGTTGCAAACTCTAATTAATCCATCACGAGAAACCAATCAATGTATATAAGAAAAGAAAGACAATCCTGCCATTTATACAAATATATATTCCAAACAAATTGTATCAAAGAAGAAAATTACAATGAAATTACCGTACCGTATGATACATTACATAAAGTAAATTCATTCATTTACTTCTAAAATTATCATAAAATAATTAATAAACTATAAGAACTGAATCTAAAAAATTATGGTGCAAATTATGAAACTTTTTGCAATCCATACAATTTTAGAGCGATCTAGTTTCGAACCAATGAGAAAATTTTAAACTTTAAAAAAGTTTATCATTCTCATCAGGGCTAGCCGACTAGATAAACTCTACCAAAAAATGTCAACGCTAATGTATATAAACCAAAAATTAGGTTACAACTCTAGCGAAGTGTAAAAACAAAAAATTTACATAAACATACATTTAATAAATTCAGGTTTAGTCAATTTATTTCTCTGGTGATCACTGTTTTGTTATACTCTAGACATTCTAGTATTGAATAACAAACTTGTATCGGTGAGAGGAAGATGACTAGTCTTCACTTGTGTCTATTGACACATGATCAACAATTAATTCAGTAAATTATTTGTGATATAACATCACCCCGATGGAAAATCTCCCATCAAGAATAATATAAGAACTGAATCTAAAAAATTATGGTGCAAATTATGAAACTTTTTGCAATCCATACAATTTTAGAGCGATCTAGTTTCGAACCAATGAGAAAATTTTAAACTTTAAAAAAGTTTATCATTCTCATCAGGGCTAGCCGACTAGATAAACTCTATCAAAAACCTGTTAGACGATTAAATGAAAATTCACTAAATTCCTAATATCTTTGGCTATAATAATTAACTCAATTACAAAGCAAACTATAATCTCTAAATCAAGTAGTAAATGAATAATATCTAAATAGTAATAGTATAAAATAAATAAAAATAATAATATCTAAATCAACTTAGCTTATGTAATTTCCTCTATTAATCCTTTGTAATAGACTCCAATACTTCGAATTGTCTTTAATCTTCAGTCGAACAAAACCCGGACATTCAATATTTCCCATATAACAGGTTCTTGGTAACGTTAATGTAATTCTCTTCCCGCAAAGGAATAATGTTTTCTAGATACAACTCATTAACAATATCTTCTTTTAGGTTTTATACAATTATTAATATTTTCTTGCCGGTAATTAGAAACACTAACGTTTCTTTCCTCTTTACTTGGTTTTAATTTAATAAACCAAACATATAAATAAATGTTTCTGATTTCGGTTTCAATTTTAAATAAATTTCGTGAAGCAATTTATCACCAGCACAACACAAAAACAAATTTACAAACTATTGAAATATGAAATAGTTATTTAGCCCAAAAAAACAGTCTCTAAGGCACTTCAAATTTAATTTATATTTAATCAACTATTTCAATTAAAATTTTCATTTTTAATTATTTTAATCAACTTTTTCAGTTAAAATTTTCTTTTGCTTTTATTTAATTAAGTTCTACTCAGTTTAAAAGTCTTCACTTCAATCCCTAACAAATACAATTTTTTCGATTTCTACCCAAAATTTTATTTCAATTCTATAGTCCATCCCGTTAGAAGATCATGTTTTAATCAAAAAAAATGAAATAACAATTAAAATCTGCATAAAATAATAAAACAAAATTAGCAGTGGTGCCTTAAATGTAAGGGTAAATAAAACCTTACATGGTTCACAACAGTTCTGCATCCCAACTTCCGGTTTTTCACTTCCAGTAAAAATTTTTTTTTTGTAATTTTTCCATTTTTTTCAGTGTCTTTATGCACACTACAGCCTACAATAATGAAGTGATTATGACGAAACTTATGGAAAAGGTTCCAATTAGTGTGAGAAGATAATTATCATCTTTTGGGACACATTGATCAAAGTGGGGGAGGGGGATCTACCATACAAATGCTGACTTTTTACACTTTGTTTTTAAAGTTTGTTGGGACCATACAGACTTCATTCATTAATTTATTTTAATGACAATTAGAAAAAAGATGGAGACTTAAATAACAAAGAACTGATTAGTTTTTGGACAATATTGAAGTGAGTGGCGGGGGGCTTCCCGAGCACCTGTTTACTGTGTCACAATTTTTTCAATGTTTGTTGGGAGCACATAGCATTCGTTCGTGAATAAATTTTAATGCCACTTTGGAAAAAGATGCAACTATGTATCTCAAGGAACTGATTAGTTTTTGAGCAATAGTGAACAAAGTGGTGGGGGCTGTTCCATATACCTGTTTTTTGAAAGCTCAATATCATCTCTACCTGATAATCGAATTAGATAAAACTTGATATAACCATTTAGTACGGTTCACAACAGTTTTGCATCCCAACTTCCTGTTTGCCACTTCCGGTTAAAATTTTTTTTTACTTTTTCTCGTACAACAGAATTTATGTTTGTTGGGATACTACTGCTTTCTTTAATATTTTTATAATTAGAATTACGCGAAATCTATAACATTGGTTAGCTTTTAAGTTTTAATTAAAGTATTTTATGAATATTAGCTTATTATATATCCAGAACACTATGTTTTCAGAGCTGCGGTGAAGTCAGCCTATGCATCAGCGTCGCAATAGTTTTTTATTGTTTTTGTTTAGATAACATGTATCCATAATGCACAGTAAAAAATTTTACTTTTATTGTGAGAGAGTTAGTTTCATTATGTTAAGCTTAAACTTTAGAAGGTTGTAACTAGGTGGAAAAAAATGGATTTTAGAGAATTCATTAGAATGGATTTTAGGAAAAAGACGAGCCATCAAGCGAGCGCTCATGAAAGTTTATTGACGATTGACAAATTGACGAGTAGTGCCCAAGAAGAGCAGGGGTCGTGGATGCATTGCCGCTTTTATCTCAGCTGAACACTTACTATAATATTATTAAAGTATTTATAAAATACACAGAGGGCTTCTATATTGCGAGAATGCGCGAAAAAACAGTTATTCCGGTTTTTGGATTGTACAAAACAAACAGTTTGTTTCCCAAAACAGTTCCAAATTTGGAAAACAAAAATTTTTGCTAGAATAATTTTAATTAAAACGCACGGTCATAAGAACTCCAAAAATAAATAAATTAGGTCTGTAAAATTTAAATATTACTTCGGTCTGAAAGACCTTAGTATTACATTCATGAGCTCAAAGTGAAATTCTTACCCCCACTTTTTTTAGCATTTCTCGACGTTTTAGGACCTACTGATTCTAAAAAAGCAAAAATAAAAATGTATGTCTGTATGACGGCCGGCCGTCCGGCCGTCCGTCACAACCTACGAAATCTAGAAAACCGCTGGACGGATTTCAAAAATTTATTTTCTAAAAATAGGATTACTCAATGGGAAGAGCCGAAAGGACGATGTGTTCGATAACTGTATCGGAAGTGTGTCAAAAAATCGTCAAATGTGTCAAAAAAACGAAATTTGCATATTTTTTTGCTTAAAAAACGTTCATTTTAAGTGATTACGAGTAGGAACATTGAATTTGGAGAAATCTTGATGGTCGGGATTGGTATGTGAGACCAAAATCTAGATTTTTGCATTATAAGTTTGTTTAAAAAGTGTTGTCAAGTGTGTCAATAGAAAGATTTTTATTTATTTTTTTACCCAATTTTTTGGAAAAAAATAAAATTAATTGTTTGTTTGAAACGAAATTTTATTATTAGTATTGAGAATTATGGCATTATAAGTTTGTCAAAAAAAAAAGTCAAGTGTGTCAAAAAATGATTTCATTTATGTTTTTAGCCAATTTTTTGGGAAAAAAATGTAGCTGTTTTTATGACGTAAATGTAATTGAAAATGAAATTGGACATGGAAATTTTTGAATTTGTTATAGTTTTTGAAATATTTTTGGAATTTTGAAAAAAGTTTGTATTTTTGATTTTGTAATAATTTTTTGCAATATTTTTAGAATTTTGGAAATTTTAATTTTTGATTTTGTAATAATTTTTGCAATATTTTTAGAATTTTGAAAGTTTGAATTTTTGGAATATTATTGGAATTTAAAAAAAGTTTAAAGATTTGATTTATTCTAATTTTTGGAATTTTGAAAAAAGTTTGATTTTATTTAACTTTTACAATATTTTAGGAATTTCGAAAGAAATATGAATTTGTGATTTTGTAATATTTTCTCGAAACGCTAAATGGCGAGGTTTCTGAGTAGTTTGGTGAGTGTATCATCTTTTCACTAAATTATTTTAATTTATGATCTGTTATGATTTTCCAGCAACGTATTGATGTTTTGTGTTAATTTTGTAATAAATTTCTAAACAGAGATAAAAAAATACTTGTACTTTAACAAAGCCCAAAACTAAAAACAATGTCCTCATAAAATATTTTTGCCGAAAACTATATCAAAATTCTTAACCCAGACCGAAGTCTTGATATCTCAGAGCTGTGAGATTTCAGCCCCTCCATATTTTGTTCTTGTTAAGTTTTAGATAGAAACAGAAATTTTTTTAATTTTTGCAACGTTTTGGTTATTAAATGTAATTGGTTTTTGTCATGCACATAGCCATATGTACACATGTGTATTTATTTACATAGGAACAACATACAAACATCAACAAAATTACAAACAATATTACCACATACCAAAACATTAGAGGAAAACCTTCACTACTCGACAGCAGAGATGAAGGAAAACCAATCATTCTGAGCAGGGCACTTTTATTTTAGTTTTGGTTTAAAAGTTTAATGTGTTTTCTTTAACTCTAGCTACTCTATATAGTACGAGATCCGGCTGCAGGATTAGTGCGCTCATCGATTTTTTGTTAAAACCAAATTTTTATGTATATTTATAATTAGGAGAATATATATCTACCAGGTTGCCTATCAAAATTTGGCCGCCAGTATTTTTAATTAAATTATTTTTAATTGATTTTTGGGAAAAAATTTCGTTCACTTGTTTTTTAAATAAAATGTCGTCTACATCACGGCAAATTATATAACGATTCTAAAAAATCACGGTTGCCGTTGCGTACCTGGCCGCACCTCTTCGCAGCCAGGCGTATACAGGTATGATTTCGATACATCTATACGTTCATAACGTACATTGATTAATTCTATATCAAATTAAAGCTAATTTTTTTCTATTTATTATCATATATGGTTGCCTAATTAAATCCGGCCGCAAATAAGGGTTGCTGGCTGTTAAAGATGAAAAATATTTAAGGTAGAGTGAAAGAGAGTTAAATCAATATTAATTTTTTGGGAACATTCCTAGTTTATCCCCCCAAATAAATTTACGTTTTTTTTTTCAGATAAATAGAACGATTAGGTGCTCTGCATCCTAATTATGAAAAAAAAAAATTTGCGGAAATGAGGGGATCAAAAGTTATAAAGGATCAAACTTTCAATTTTACCTTGGCCCCCCCCTGTGGCGCAGGGGACGCATAGGCGGAGGAGGGAGGGGGTGGGCGCACGTAGGGGGGGCGGTGCTATTTTTGATCGAAGTTGTGCAAGGTCGCAGAAGCAAGTCAAAAAAAAAAATCAAAAATCAAATCAAGTTACTTCTAAAAACTCAAAGGGGGGACCAAGGTATTTTTTTAAATTTTAATGTTTTAGTGTGATAAAATATAAATAAATAATAAATACAAATAAGGAAAAAAAAAAAAAAAACTAAAAAAAACCAAAGGGGAGACCAAGGTAAAATTGAAAGTTTGATCCTTTATAATTTTTGACCCCCTCATTTCCGCAAATTTTTTTTTTCATAATTAGGATGCAGAGGACCTAATCTTTCTATTTATCTGAAAAAAAAAACGCAAATTTATTTGGGGGGATAAACTAGGATGCTACCATTTTTTGTTGTAATTTTTAAATTTGTCATTTTGAAAAGGAAGACATTTTTTTGGAGTATTTATTAAGTCGTCTTTATTACTCCCCGGTGGTTGAGAACAGTAACATTCGACGCTTGCGCAATGGCTTAAGAGCGTCGCACAGCTGGTAATCGCTATCCTAGGCAACCATATATGATAATAAATAGAAAAAAATTAGCTTTAATTTGATATAGAATTAATCAATGTACGTTATGAACGTATAAATGTATCGAAATCATATCTGTTTACGCCTGGCTGCGAAGAGGTGCGGCCAGGTGCGCAACGGCAACCGTGAATTTTTAGAATCTTTATATAAATTGCCGCGATGTAGACGATATTTTATTTAAAAAACAAGTGAACGAATTTTTTTCCCAAAAATCAATTAAAAATAATTTAATTAAAAATGCTGGCGGCCAAATTTTGATAGGCAACCTGGTAGATATATATTCTCCTAATTATAAATATACATAAAAATTTGGTTTTAGCAAAAAATCGATGAGCGCACTAATCTTGCAGCCGGATCTTAGACTAATACATACCGATTCAATTAAAAATTAAAAATCAAATCAAGACTTCTTGATTTTTTCTTCATATTTGAACAAATTTATGCTAACCACAGAATGGTGTAATTGTGCGTAAGACTTTTTTCCAATCGTGTTATTAAAATAAAACTACACCTATCTCCCGATTTTGACGTTTTGGAATGTAAACATCATACGCATAAAAACGGAAAAATAAAAAACAGAATAGCAGAGAAAAAAAATTTAGTGAGCTATAGAATACTTTTTTAAGAGTTGGACATAAAAATGAAACACACAATATTCCTTACCTACAAAAGAAAGCATACAGGTCAAACTATTCTTTTGCAGTCGTTTGTGAGACATTTAAGAGAAAAATATTATTAACATTCACTAGACCCTTGACTGCATGTTACAACGAATGAACTTTGTGTGATTTAAAGATAATCGCTTATGTGGAATTAAAGTGCTATCGAAATCTTCGGTAAAGCTTTAATACAAAATTTCTGCTGGCGTCTTAATGGCTCTAATTGTACAATGGTTTTACACCTCGGTTGTCGAATCAAATTTATCATACGGGATCATTGTCTGGCAGGGGCGCACACAGAAAAAGTTTTAGGGGAGGGGTCCAATAAATTTTTTTTTAATAAAAAGTGCTGTGTAGGAATTACAACAACACACATAGATACCTTTTAAGACCTAGGTCCCACAACAACATGCGTGTTGAGGTGTTAATGAACGCTTTTTAAACCTTTGTGGATTGTACGCCCCCGGGACTAAGCATTTCATTTGTACGATGTAGATCGGTGTGTTTCGATCGGTTGTTGATCTTTTGTTTCAAAAAACGTATTGGCTGTCAGATTTGTCTTCCAAAATTTTTTATATGTGTGCATCAGTGGTGCTAGACTTTAAAAAATAAATTTCCCGTTGCCGTATCAAAACTTCCCGATTTTTACCGTTTCTTTAAGGAAAACTTCCCATCAAGCTTTCAATTAAAAAAAATATACATATATATAAATTCAATTGTTTATATGGAAAAAAACTTCAAAAACCACCACTATAACAATATTTGTTTCGATTCTTCATACACCTTGTGGAATAAGATAGTATTCCTATGAAATAGAGCATTAAATCTATCAAAATTGCGAAAGACGTTTTTTAAAAGAAGTAAATATGCCTTGATTTTTTTTTTTTTTAATAAGAAGTGTTGTGTAGTAGGAATTACAAAATGTGTCACAACAACACATAGATACCTTTTAAGACGTAGGTCCCACAACAACATGCGTCTTGAGGTATAGGTGGACGCTTTTTTTAAATCTTTGTGGATTGAAGGCACTCGAGACTATTGATTCGGGCAAAGCATTCCATGCGTACGATGTACGCACAAAGAAATCCCTTTGCATTCTATTACTATGACAGTGAGTAATCTCGACAGTCCGACCGCCCGCACAAACCGATTGACGAGTAAAACGGGGAAAAACATATGTCTGAGGCATTATGGACCTGATTTCATCCGAGCACTGCTGGTGACGATATTTATAAAAAACAACGAGATCAGCAACAGTGCGACGATGTTGTAGGGAATCAAGATCTAATGTTAAATCTCGATCACCAACAATTCGTATAGCTCGCTTTTGAACAGAATCCAAAAGAGCCAGGATAGTAACAGATGCAGCGCCCCAAACTTGAGAACAATACTCCATACAGGGACGAATATAGGACTTATAAATGTGGAGTAATTGATGCGAAGTAAAATATTTTTTACATCTATTGAGGAGGCCGAGTTTTCTTGACGCGCTCTTTGCCATGGCCATTATATGATCGTTCCAGAGTAAGTCATTGGATGTTGTTTTCGATTTCGAGGTTTGCAAACAATTTTAAAATTGCAATACCTCTTTTTCTTTACGTATAATCAAAATAATGATACAAAACAGCCCAATTTTTTAATATGTTCAAAATACATCGATGCATAGAGAGGACCCATCTTGTAGTTGCAGGTGATTTTATTTTTCGTGTCGTAGTGTGAAAATATTCCTGAAACTCAGAAATATGTAATTGCTTTAGGGATTTTCGAAACGTTTGTTTCTATTTCCCTAAGAAATACCAGAACATCAACATCTGAAGGCTGAAATTTCATCGATTTTACTGTATACTATAAAGGCGATGAATGGCAGATTCATTTAAACAAAATTATTGAGTAATCAACATCTTTCTGGAAGCATAGTAAAGAAATAGTGGTTAGGATCATTTTGAATAAGTTTAAAATTTAAAACGCTTCTAGAATTAATTGTGAAAAAGCCCGCATTTGCCAAGTTTTTGCCCGTTTTGCTGTTTTAAATGAAATATCCCATAAATGGGAAAAAAAATCACCCGATCTGGCATTACTGCTGTGTATTAATATAATGCTCATATATTTTAGATAGAACTGAGAGCAAGGGTATAGTGATCTATAGTTTGAAATATCACATTTTGTTTCGTTTTGGGGATGGGCTGGACATTGGCTAACTTCCAGCACAAAAGAGAAATATCAATCTATAGGACTTGTAGAAAATTTTGGTAAGAGAAGGTGCAAGTTCTTTTGAAAATGTTGTTAGAATAATAGGAGAAATGATGCTCAGATCGGAGACTTTGCTGGTAGTTAACCCTCTTAAGATTTTTTTTGACAATTTTGGGTTTGAAATAAAGATCTTTCATATTAACTCCTGAAGACTGGATTTTTGGGTTTTCTTTAGGAGTTTCTAAAACAGTCGAGATCACAGCAAAGCGTTCCGCGAACAATGTGGTTTTTATCGATGGGTCAGTGACGATTAAATCACCGTCATTAATAGGAAAAAAAAAGAGTTGGTACCAGACTTTAAAGAATTAATGGCACTGTCACACTGTTTGTCAGAAATTGACATGGTAGAAAGTTTTGCCGCTATCGCTCTGTCAATTTCTGTTTTTTTCGTTTTCGTTTACCTGGTTTAATATACTATTGGGCTGTATAGATATTAGGACTTAAATCGTTAAGGTATTTTTGTTATGGAACCAAATATTAAATAATCTTTGTTTGTTTCTAAGGGCCAATTTGTCTGGAAAACAAATATTTTTGTTGGGGTTTCATTATTGAGAAAGGTTCAAATTTATTGATACTAAAACATTTTAGTCAAACAAAATTTATACTACATTATTATTATATTGTTACGAGTACAGAAAAATCTAGACGATTACGGTCACTTCCAAGAAAATCAAATCACAACAAAACGCAACAACAAATGAATGAAATGAATAGTGTTGTTGTTGTTGTACATATTCTTAGAATTAAGGTCAACATAAATAAATGATTTTATGAATTAAATGAACGTAACGTAAAATAATCGAATATTCTACTATTTTCTCAAGGTTTCTAAAAAGTGACCTAGAATTTTCTAGAAATTAAGCAAAACAGTACATAAGAAATTGTCTGTTGTAAATTAATAATTAGTTTTATTTTAAACCTGCGATAGTGAACCTATAGGTGGAACCATTAGGTGGTTCAGACCATAATTAGATTTCCACTCATTTAAATTTACAAGTTCCTAAACAGTTTCAATCTAATCTTATTTGAGTTGCAGATTGGCAGGGGCTTAGAGATATATGTTTAATTCAAACATTTCTGCTTCTAATTTATCAGAAATAATACACGTGGGTATGCGCAGATTTATTCCGATAGATGGTTCTGAAGGCTGATCTTAAGGTTTTGGGTAAATGTGAAGAAGCAATAAAATTTAAAATAAATGCTCTTTAAAAAATGGCCAGTATACAGCCAATTCCAGAAAATAATTAAAAAAAACTTTATAATATTTAATTTTATTCCACAATACTACCACAACAATAGCACAATACTTAGTATTGTGGAATAAAATTAAATACTATAAAGTTTTTTTAATTATTAAAATGCATTTCCACCAAGAAATTACGGTAGAAAGTGTAAATTCCAGAAAAGATGCTAACACGAATTCAACAAATTACAAACCCATATCAATCTTGTCGGTTGTTGCTAAAATATTTGAGAAGTTCATTAATTTTAATATTATGAGCTTCTTAAGTCGTCAAAAATACTTAATGAAAGAAAATGCGGTTTCCGTAAAGGAAAAGCGACCTGAACTCCCCCGCTCCCTTGTATGCGCCCTTGCAGTCTGGTAAATTTTTAATAGTTTAATCTTTAATCGTCCTACTAATACTCAATGTGAAGCTAATCACACTCATCAACTAACCGTCTCGCACTTTTTCTTCTTTTATGCGTTAATTGTTAATAGACGAAACCAATTTATTATTTGTTGTCTGTAGTAGTTATTGTACTAAATTATTTTATTGATGATAAGACAAGAGAAAAATAAATACAATTAAAGTATTTATGATGATGATATAAGAGTTAAAGTATAAAAAAAAGAGAAAATAAAAATATATAAAAATTTACAACATTAAACAGATATTTAATCATAATTCTGAATAAAATGATAAAAAATATTTTCATAGAGAAAACCCTATGTGATTGTAGTTCGGTAGTAATTGTATGTTTTATATATTTAAGAATAATTAATTTAGTTTATCTAATAATTGTTAAGATCAAATTAATTGTTGTTAGTTCGGCGTAATTTAATAGTAATATTTGAATTATTTTAAGTGATTGCTTCCTGTTTTGACATTTTCGACCTGTGATATAGTCTAAGATCCGGCTGCAGGATTAGTGCGCTCATCGATTTTTTGCTAAAACCAAATTTTTATGTATATTTATAATTAGGAGAATATATATATCTACCAGGTTGCCTATCAAAATTTGGCCGCCAGTATTTTTAATTAAATTATTTTTAATTGATTTTTGGGAAAAAATTTCGTTCACTTGTTTTTTAAATAAAATATCGTCTACATCACGGCAATTTATATAAAGATTCTAAAAATTCACGGTTGCCATTGCGCACCTGGCCGCACCTCTTCGCAGCCAGGTGTAAACAGGTATGATTTCGATACATTTATACGTTCATAACGTACATTGATTAATTCTATATTAAATTAAAGCTAATTTGTTTCTATTTATTATCATATATGGTTGTCTAATTAAATCCGGCCGCAAATAAGGGTTGCTGGCTGTTAAAGATGATAAATATTTAAGGTAGAGTGAAAGAGAGCTAGCGCGTAACATCATTTGTCAGACGAGGATATACGATTGCCATCTGTGCGACGCTCTTAAGCCATTGCGCATGCGTCGAATGTTAGTGTTCTCAACCACCGGGGAGTAATAGAGACGACTTAATAAATACTCCAAAAAAATTGTCTTCCTTTTCAAAATTACAACAAAAAATGGTAGAATCCTAGTTTATCCCCCCAAATAAATTTGCTTTTTTTTTCAGATAAATAGAAAGATTAGGTCCTCTGCATCCTAATTATGAAAAAAAAAATTTGCCGAAATGAGGGTTATCAAAAGTTATAAAGGATTAAACTTTCAATTTTACCTTGGTGCCCCCCCCTTTGGTTTTTTTTTAGTTTTTTTTTTTTTCTTTTTTTCCTTATTTTCATTTATTATTTATTTATATTTTATCACACACTAAAATATTGAAATTAAAAAAAATACCTTGGTGTCCCCCCTTTGAGTTTTTAGAAGTAACTTGATTTGATTTTTGATTTTTTTTTGACTCGCGACCTTGCACAACTTCGATCAAAAATAGCACCCCCCCCCCCCTCCCCCCGTGCGAAATATAACTTAACCTTCGCGTGAACGGAAATTTTTAGCGACTGATATGAACAATATCTACCCCGGTAGATATTACATAAATCATAATATCAACAAACGTAACTGTGTATTTATTTTACTTTTGTGTAACCATACAATAAAAGCATATATTTTAAAATAAAGTTACTTGTTTTTCACATTGACCAGTAAAAATTTTCATATAAGAAAAAAGGAAAAAAATATCTACCCGGGTAGATATTGTTTTCTTACGTAATATCAACTTACATAATATCAACAAACGTGTAATAATATCAATCGTGTATTAATATCATTTTGCTTTTGTGTAAGCATGCAATAAAAGCATATATTTAAAAATAAAGTTACTTGTTTTTCACATAGACCTGTAAAAATATTCATATAAAACCCAAGGAAAAAATATATACCCGGGTAGATATTGTTTTCTTGCGTAAAAAAAACCATAAAAATCCAAAAAAAAGTGTTAAAAGGAAGTCCAAAATATTTTTTTTCTCAGATTTTGCGAAATCAATTTAAAAATTAGTCATTAGCTGAACAGGCATGATGATTGGTTAAAAACTCATAAAGTTATTGAATTACAAAAACCGTGATATCTACCCAGGTAGATACTGTTCACGTGAAGGTTAACCAAACTTAAAATTTAAATAAAAATTATGAAAATATTTATTTTATGGTATTTTTTATTATTTTTTCATTTTATTGTATTAAAAAAATTGGTAGTTGATAAATTGATTTGCCAGGCTTGATCCTAGTCTGATTTGCCAGGCTTGGCCCAAGTCTGGTTTGCCAGTCTTGGCCCCAGGACATCATCCCAAGCTTGGGCCGTTTGAAAATGTTAAGTCTGGCCCAAGCCCCAAAAGCTGTGGCGTGGGCTTGGCCCATTAGCTAATTCTTACCCGGCTTGCGGCCGGATTTAATTAGGCAACCATATAACCATATATGATGATTAATAGAAAAAAATTAGCTTTAATTTGATATAGAATTAATTAATGTACGTTATGAACGTATAAATGTATCGAAATCATACCTGTTTACGCCTGGCTGCGAAGAGGTGCGGCCAGGTGCGCAACGGCAACCGTGATTTTTTAGAATCGTTATGTAATTTGCCGTGATGTAGACGACATTTTATTTAAAAAACAAATGAACGAAATTTTTTCCCAAAAATCAATTAAAAATAATTTAATTAAAAATACTGGCGGCCAAATTTTGATAGGCAACCTGGTAGATATATATTCTCCTAACAGTGGCGAAGCGTCGGTATAGACACACTAGACAGTGTCTACCCAAACATAATATAAATATGAAACTTTATTTTCATATTGTTCGCATAATGTCGACTTAATACTATTTTGTCAAACGTTCTAAGAAAATCATTAAGTTTTAATACAATAATTAGAACAAAAACAATTCAGCTATGTTCCCGAAACTTTAATACAAACGTTTCCCAGTTTCATGTACAAACAAACAAAAATGTTTTTCTCACTGCAGTAGACATTTCAAATTATGACTACCAAAATAAGCAATAGCAACAACAACAAATTTTCAACTTTTGTTCCTTCTTGGATAGACAGTTTTGTTTCTGTCTATTTGGGTTTCCAAATTTGTTGAGAAACATCAGTAGACGTTTCATATTATGACTACCAAAATAAGCAATAGCAACAACAACAAATTTTCAACTTTTTTTCCTTCTTGGATAGACAGTTTTCTTTCTGTCTATATTTGTTTTGTTTCCAAATTTGTTGAGAAACATCAGTAGACGTTTCAAATTATGACTACCAAAATAAGCAATAGCAACAACAACAAATTTTCAACTTTTGTTCCTTCTTGGATAGACAGTTTTGTTTATGTCTATTTCTGTTTATATATTTTGTTTCCAAATTTTTTGAGAAACATATTACGGGAAATATTTTGGACAAAACTTGTAATTATTAGTTAGATGTTTCTTGAGCAATTTTTTGTGTGATTGTGAATTCGATTCTACGACTTCTGAATAACAGGAACAGTTGGAAAATAAATTTGAATCTTTGATTTTGGATTAATTTTTGGAATATTTTTAGAATTTTGAAAAAAGTTTCAATCTTTGATTATGTTATAATTTTTGCAATATTTTTGGCATTTTGGGAAAAGATTGAATTTTTGATTTTGTTATAGTTCTTGCATTAATTTTGGAATTTTGAAAATAGTTTCAATTTTTGATTTTTTAATAATTTTTAGAAAATTTTTGGAATGTTGAAAAAGTTTAAATTTTGGATTTTATTATAATTTTTGGAATATTTTTAGAATTTTGAAAAAGTTTATTTATACTTTTACAAAGAATTTTATGTTTAATATTCATCGCTCCCTAAAACTTAAAACAATGTTTTTGTTAATCTACAATATCCTTTATCTTTTGTACAAAATATTTTTATTTCAAAATTTAAAAAATTTTTAATTTTGATTTAGATTGAACAATCTTTTTTTAAATATTTTGCTTGCCGCAAATAAAAAATATAGTATATGATGCACGGAAATGTGGGTGCAAATCTCGGTTGGCGCTTCGACTCACAAACTCCACATACGTCCAAAAACCTTAGCTTTCGGTCCTCTTATCTTAATATACTATAATTAGTTTCTACTGGCAAATTAATAAAACTTTTGAATATGTCTACCCTAGTTTCAGAAGCACGCTTCGCCACTGTCTCCTAATTATAAATATACATAAAAATTTGGTTTTCGCAAAAAATCGATGAGCGCACTAATCCTGCAGCCGGATCTCGTACTAATAGGATAAGGCAGATCAACCAGTTCATTGTGGGGTGTAAACATTGGTACCTTCACCTGTTTTATCAAATTTGGAACAATTCTTTGCTTGAGTTTCACTTGAGAAGTTTATTTAATCCATTATTTTTTATATAATTTTTTGGGTAATTTTTGGTTAGTTGAAAAACCAAACTACAACAGGTTTTATTACAATGTCAATTACAATGTATGTCCACGAAGTCGAAACATTTTCGGCTTTCTGTAAATCCCCTATTTTTCCAAATTACTTTTGTTTCAATTGACATTTATCGTTCTATCTGAGTATACGAGACAGTCAAGTACTAGTCTCCCAAGTCTCCCAGAATAAAACACAACTTTTCTTATGAATATTGCTGAACACGAATAACATTTTCATTTTTGTAGGTTAGCTATTGTTTTTGAGATATTCAGTGAAAAAAAAAATGTAATTCCGGTTTTTGGATCTCATATTTTACAAAACAAACGAATTCAATATATTAATGAAACAAGTGCATAAAAAATATTGTTACGATTCTACATAAACGCAATGAAATACAAAACATTGTTTCCAACCTCAATTTTCGATATTTCAATAATAATTTCAAGGTTAAATTCTTTTCCAAGAAAAAGAGTTAAAAATACACAATAACAACATGAAATACAATTCAAGTTACTTTATGAATCAAATCAACATAACGTAAAATAATCGAATATATTCTAATATTTTCTCATGGTTTCTAAAGAAAGTGACATCGAGAACTTATGCAGAATAGGAATCCCTCTTGCAAAAGGAATCCCTCTTGCAAAATTGAGTTTGTTTTATTTTAGACCTGCGATGTCATAAAGTTATATATAATTAAAATTTTTTTTTTTTTTTTTAATAAAATGTGTTGTGTAATAGGGTTTAGAATATGTGTCACAACAACACATAAATACCTTTTAAGACCTAGGTCTAGACCTGGGTCCCACAACAACTGGCGTTCTAAGGTGTAGATTAACGTTTTTTTAAACATCTGTGGGTTGAAGCCACCTGAGACTAAGTGTTCAATATATTCAGTTAAATTGCGATAGTTTAAGTGGAATATGAATCGAATTAATTGTAAACGAAACGTTGTACCGTGCATATTAAATCGTGTAAATAGAAGTTATTTTCAAATTAGTTTTTGTAAATAAAGTTTTAAGTGTTATTAAGTTGAAATATTTTGTGTATTATTTTGGACGCTGTGTACTGGACATTTCTAAAATAAATCGTTGGAGTTTCAGAAGTCGTTAAAAGAATATTCTAGTTAGGAATATTGCTTGCTGTATTGTTTTCCTGTTGTTGTGGAACACTTAAGGAGTTGAATACTTGCTAAAACCTGGTGTTTGTACTAATCAGTGATCGAATCCAGAAGGGGATTTGGGAATTACGTTTATCGAATTAAGATTAACGCCAATTCAAAGTAAGGTTGCAAAAATATGCTAACAAACATTTTGAGTTAGTTTTTGTAAAAATCTATCAAGGATTCAAGGACTCAAGTGTAACTAAAAAAAAAACGCTAAAAAAACGCTAAAAAAACACGAAAACACGTTCAGTTTGCATCAAATTATTCAAGTTCCAAAACGATTCAAACTCAAAATTTGGAAAACAAATATTTTACTAAGAATAATTTAAGTTCTGCGACATAATTGAATTCAGATTTTCAAATTAAAATTGCCAGTTATTTTGAGTTTTTCTTATTTCAACCAACTTTTCTATTAGATATAGGTAATTGTCGTAATGGTCATGAAATCGAAATCGGGAACAACTGAAAGCATTTGTTAACTCTAGTTTATAACTAAACAAGTTAAATGTTAAAATATATTAAAATTTATATCAGGGTTGTTAATATACACGTATAAAACGTTTTATACGTTACACGTATAATACGTAACGTATAAAACGTATAAAACGTATATAACGTATAAAACGTATAATATGATTTTGTTTTTGAAATTCATTCATAAAAAATTAAAAATGCTTCTTACTTCAGATATTAATTATATTTTTAGTAAAAATATATATATTTTAGTAAACATATAATTACGTAGTTATAAATTATTTATATATTTTATAATTTATAACAAAAACTATTTAAATTCTAGATGTTATTTGAATGTAAATTTTTATACTTTATACGAAAGACTATGTTACTGTACATTAAACTGGTTAATAATCTTTAATTCACTAGATTTGAATATTGAAAATTTTGAATTATATATTAGAGATTTTTTTTGAGCACAACTCAAGCAATTAAATTATTTTTGAATTTTTCAACACGTAGGTATACTATATGATTTTCTTTCATTTTGATTCCAACATTTACTTAATGGGAAACATTTTGGATTAGAAACATTTGGCACATGAACTTAATTATTTGGCATCATGAAATGTTATTGAATATATAAAATATGATTCAATTCAACTTCAGCTCCTCCCATCTAATAAGAACAGCTGGGAAATATTATGTTGTTGCAGAATAAATGTCGTTTTTTTCATAGCAGTTAGGAAAATTATTAGAGATTATTAGAGAGATGTTTTTAAAAAAAATTTGTTGTGAGAATCCGGGTTGCACCACTTCCAATTAATAGACACAGTTTGAAAAAAACAGGCTCTTGCAGATCAAATCTTCTTTTTATACAAAAGTTGTAATAGTTAAAATATAAAATATTTCTTTGGTTTTCATTTATTTTTATTTTTAATACAAGGGAACGCAATAGAATACAAGACAGTATACAGTTAAAATATGTATTTACGTCAAACGAAAAAGTTTAGTGAGAAGTTTATTGAGTAAATTCAATTTTGGTCATTGATGAATAATAGGTATGGTTGGAAATGTCAACTTATTGCAGACTAAATTTGTTTTGAAAATAAATAATTATATTTTGAAAAGAAGCATTTACGTTAAATGTGGAAGTGTTCTGAACTAATAGGAATAGTTGGGTAAAAAATTATCATGACGACGCTATATTAGTCCCGAAATCTAGGCTTTATAAATATTAAATATCACGAGTACGATGAATAATACGCCCGCGATAATGTTATATAGATGTATTTTTATTTATTCACCATTTTACTTTTATACGGTATAAAACGTAAATAATTGTGTGTTTTATACTGTACGTTTTATACGTTTTATACGTACGTATAATACGTGTTTTATACGTTACCGTATTATACGTTACAACCCTGATTTATATTGATGATATGTTTAACAAAAAAATTTTTTAAACTCAACACAAAATCTCAATACGACAAAAAATTTCCTCCCACCACATAATTCTAAATATACAGACAAATTAAAATTTTTTTCTTAATAAAACACCAAAATGCAGTTTAAAGATATTTGAAAATTTTTCAAAGATTTGATTTATATTCTAGATTTTATTTTGAATGCATATTTTATCTAAAAGACAATGTTTATGTACATTAAACTGGTTTAGAATTTCTAATTCACTTGGTGTTAGTAGCCATCTCCACTAACTGGAAATTGTCCTCCAAACTCGTAGATCACACAGTTATTAATTCAATGTTAACATAGTGAGAGTATGATAGTATGAAAATACTTTACACAAGTCATTCGTCTCCCTATATTGAAAGAGTAAAATGCATGAAAGAAACCCGAAGTAGGTTAATGTAATGATAATTTCAACTTCAAAATACTATCGCCGCGGTAGCGTAGGGATAGCATGTCTGCAACACTACGGGAGACCGTACCTGCAGGAGAAAGAATAATGTTCTTAATATCAATGATGAAACTTTTCATTACACCGGGCAAATAATTTTAATAATGAAAATTCCCAAGTAACACCACGCCTCTTATGTAGTCCATTCATGGTCATTTTTAGTCGAATTAAGTGGAAAGTTAGACATAGAGTCCTATTAATTCCAATCTTAGTCATAAAACGTGTTTTAAAATAATGGTAAACAAATTCGAATTGTGACAGTTTAGACTAAAAGTCATTTATTTGTATCGAAAAAAACTTAATAACTGAAAATTAGTTGATCAAGTTGCGAACAATCCTTTACCAACGTTGAGAATTGAAAAGAAAAAATATCAAGGGGCTGAAATCTCACAGCTCTGAGATATCAAGACTTCGGTCTGGGTTAAGTATTTTGATGTAGTTTTCGGCAAAAAACTTTTATGAGGACATTGTTTTTAGTTTTGGACAGCTATGTATATCAAACATAAAACTCTTTGTTAAAGTACTTGTATTTTTTATCTCTGCTTAGAAATTTATTACAAAACTAACACGAAACATCAATACGTTTCCGGAAAGTTATAACAGAGCATAAATTAAAATAATTTACTAATTTAGTGAAAAGATGATACACCCAGCGAACTACTCAAAAACCTCTCCATTTAGCGTTTTAAGAAAATATTACAAAATCAAAGACTGAAACTTTTTTCAAAATCCTTAAAATATTGCAAAAATTATAACAAAATTAAAAATTGAAACTTTTCCAATATTCTTAAAATATTGCAAAAATTACAACAAAATCAAATATACAAATTTTTTCAAAGTCCAAAAATTATAATAAAATCAAAAATTTAAATTTTTTCAAAATTTTAAAAACATTGCCAAAATTCATAATTCAAACAAACTTTTTTCAAAATCCTAAAAATATTGCAAAAACTATAACAAAATCAAAAATACAAACTTTTTTTAAAATTCCCAAAATATTTCAAAAATTTCATGTCAAACAAATTATTAATTTCATTTTTTTCCCAACAAATGAGTAAAAAAAATGAAAATCGTTGTTTTGACACACTTGACAACATTTTTTTGACAAACTTATAATGCAATAATCTAGTTGTTGGTCTCACATAGCAATCCCGACCATCAAGATTTCTCCAAATTCAATGTTCCTATTCGTAATCACTTAAAATGAACGTTTTTTAAGCAAAAATATGCAAAATTCCTTGTTTTGACACACTTGACGATTTTTTGACACACTTCCGGGACAGCTATCGAACACATCGCACTTTCGGCTCTTACCATTGAGTAAACCTATTTTTAAAAACAAAAAATTTTGAAACTCCTCCAGCCGTTTTCTAGATTTCGTCGGCAGACATACATTTTTTTGACTTTTTAGAATCAGTAGGTCCTAAAACGTCGAAAAATGTAAAAAAAAAGGGGGAAGGGGTGTGTTAGGAATTTCACTTTTGGCTCGAGAATGCAATACTTAGGTCTTTCAGACCGTAGTAATATGAAATGATAAAATAACGATAGAATTCTGTTAATTTTGTACTCCCACTTAGTTATGGTAATGACTTATCAATCCATCATTTTAAATCGGAAGAATTTGAATAAGATAGAAAGTAACGATTAGAGAAGTTAACGTTTAGTTATTGACACGGCATTTATCATATTTTCACACTTATTATCCCTATTGTACCATTACTATTCAAAAATAAATAAAATTAAATTTTTAAGAAATTTAATTTTTTTTTTTTTTGCAAAGTAGTAATTTAAGATAAATTATTTTTGTATGTAGATTTTTGTTTAAAGAGAGTACAAAAGAAGAAAACATTAGATTGTGTTACATATACTGAGTTTTTAACGGTTGACTCATTCAGCGTGAAAGAAATTTATTATTTATATGGATATATTTGGTTTATTACAATTATATATGTGAACGACTGCAGCAAGTGTAATATATATATTTTTTATTTTGATTAATAAGATAATAATAAAAAAATACATAAAAGTAGTATTGTAATAAACAAGTATTAAATTAGATCATAAATTATATCATACAATTGATTCAAATGAGAGAATGTCTAAAATGGTTATCTCTTGTACACAAAATTATGAGTTAATAACTTAATCTGTTATTTAAATTATGAATTTTAAAATTTGATGCCGCATTTTTGCTGCAAGTTTTAATTTTTGTATGAATTGTAATTGTAAGATATGTCGTTGAAAAAACTTTAATAACCAACCATAAATGGGTGTTAAGTGGTCTAACGATAATGTATCTGATTTTTTTTTAAAAAGAACCAGCACTCTCACGGTCGCATTTGTGGAGTCAGATCAAAAAACCTGGTCTAAAAATGAGTGTTTTATTGCCTGGTTATTTTGAAGTGTTTTCTCACTAGGTGAGATAAATAGTGAGATAAAGAAATTATGTTTAAATGATTTCTTTTATCTAATATAATCGATCAAAGACAAATATTTTATCTCACTTTTTATCTCACCTAGTGAGATAACACTACAAAATAACCACCCAGTTCGTAAATCAGCTAAATCCGACACATGGTTAAGAAACTTTATACTAGGAAAAAAGACACTAGCCACAAGCCTTACTAGCCACTTGAAAATTAATTAAGCCGTCTTCATGTGTAAGCTGTCTTGCCAAGTCTGGTATTCGGGACTTTTCCTGTGATATTGTGGAACCAACATAACAAAAATAAATACAAATTCAAACAAAACAAGTTTTTAAAGTCGAAGTGGGAATTGTCGACTCCGAGTATGGAGCACACAAGCAGCAGACCACCTCATCAGACCATGACTTATAGGCAGCCTATCTTTTATTTTTTAATAGTTCGGGTAAATCACTTAGGTTATAAACCTCTAATGCTTGATGCACGCGTTAACTATAGGAAAGTTAATAGGTTGGTATTTAAGGACTTGGGATAGGACTGGATCGATAATGCTGATTTAAAAGCTTGGATTGTATGAAGCGGGGAAAACAGTTTTTGGTAATCGATTCCACCAGTATATGAAACGTGAAAGGAAGGATTTACTAAAGTTAGATGTTCTCACATATGAGACCTCTAGGGTATGTTTATGGGAATGCGAACTGCGAAGATTGTCGTGTGACTCGTAAAGATCTACGTAATGGAGGTATTAAGTTATTAATTTCCTCAGAGTATATACCCTAGTAGTATTTGTAAAACAGTGTAAGAGCTTCAGCAACTCTTCTATGATGGAGCAAATCCATACCTGATGTTTACATTGGATCATCAATTAGTTTCAATGCACACCTACGAAAGCTATCAACAAAATCTAAATTGGTTTTTGGTGTTGCAGCCCATAAATGGGAGTCGAATTCGAGGATCGGTCGTAATATATGATTTATAGATCGTAGTAATTTCCGATAGAGAGAAAAACAGCGACGTAGGAAGCCAAGTCGTTGGGACCACAATTTTGCCACGGAAAGAAAATGATCATGTCATTTCAGTTTGTGATTGATATAAGTGCCCAATAGTTTGATGATTGTAGGTTAGTTTAATAATGGTTGTCTGGAAAACGTTGCGTTACCTCGTTTGCGAGGTTTTATAAGACAAAACGCACGACTTCGTCTTCATAGAATTAAATGTTACAAGATTCCGTTTACCCCAGTTCAGGATTAATTCAAAATCTACATACAAGGATTCAACCACTTTTCTACGAGACAATTAGAAGTTAGACTAGATGCGGCTGTTTTTTAAAAGAATAGGAATGGATGAATAGTAAAAGGAAAAGAATAGGAATAGTACTGTCATCAGCAAAGCAATATATTATGGTGATAGATCACAAATCGTTGATAAATAAGATAAGATCAGAAAAAGGGTTGGTGATAGAACCGAACCCTGAAGAACACCGGCTTGAATTGAGAATTTAGCAGACATAACACCATCCAATCCAGCACTACTCTGATAGATCTCTGGGATAAAAAATCTTATAACCAACAGATCAAGATCTTACAGAAACAGACCCCAAATAAAATTAATTTATTGTTAAAAGCCCGATGCCAAACTCTGTCAAGCGCCTTGGATATGTCAAGGGAAATGATATGAGGCTCACCAAAGTCATGAATTGCTTAACCCTATATCTCCGTAAGGACTGACATGATGTCATCAGTATACCGTGTTTTACGAAATCCATATTGGCAGTCGTGAAGAAGATTGTTGTTTTCGAGGTATGCCATTAGATTTTTTTCATAACTTTAGCACGTATCGAGGTTAGTGCAATGGGACGACAGTTTGATGGGTCAGACTTATTGCTCTTTTTCGGTACTGGTTGAACATTCGTCAGTTTCCACATTGATGGATAAGGACCCAAGCTTAAATACATAAATTAAGGAAAAATGAAATAGACATTTAAATGAAATAGACTAATAAGTGGATAAACCAGGGTATTAGCCCAACGTTTCAGTACAATACCATCTGGACCAGCAGATTCGCTAATATCTAGATTATGCAGTGTTGACCCCAAAATTCTTGGACGAAAGTAAATTTTGCTCATTGATTGGAAAGGTGGAATGATCGGCGGATATATACCGCAATCATCGACGACAGAGTTAGCAGCAAAATTTGCGGCAAGTAGATCTGCCTTCGGCTTGATTTCGGTTACATGGTTGCCATGGTTATCCATTAATGGTGGAATAGAAAATTTGATAGTTATTGTCAACCTCTCGGATAAAGTTCCAGTATGATCGACTGCCTTTAGTGACGAGTAAAATTTTACGCTTAGTATTGGAGTTAAAAAGAAATTTAGCTTTTTTAAATATACTATGACAGTTGTTTCTAGTCCTGAGCTGATATAAAGAGATCTACTGCTGGGAGTTATCACTCTGGTATTTGTCAAACGCTAACATTTTGTATTTGTGATATATAACATTCGTCCGAAAACCAGGATTTGGACCCATTTCTACTTTTCACAATACTGGTTGGTATAAAAATGTTCATTCTCAGTAGAATAATGAACTGAACACGTTGCAGTTGCTTCAGTCGATTTCGTTGTAGAATTTATTAAGTTTCTGCCAATTGCATCTATTGTAATGCCAAACCTTTCGAGGAGGAGACAATTTTGGACTTGTCGTTTGAGAACTTATTTCGAAATAGGCCGAAACTACACAATGCCAATCTGATCTGCCAAGAGGAGCATCGACTGAGCAAGCATATTTGGCAGAATGAGTTGTCATGAAAAGATCAAGTAGGTTAGAAGAATGGCAACGGATTGGAATCAGCAATAAATTTAGTATATTGCCCTTCTCAAGATGTCTTGGTTAAGAAAAGTGGCCAATCTTTGTGGTGGACGTTAAAATCACCTGCTAATATAATTTCTGCATCAGGCGCGGTGATGAAAATCATCGATTGTGTCTGTAAGAGAATTAAATGCTTGCAATGTTCTGATTATGGTGGCAAGTAGGACGGTATAAATAACACAAATATATGTCATGTTTATTTACGTTGATTTTGAGCCAGATGAAGCAAAATTGTGAAATACTACTTGTTTCATACTGAAGGAGCCTTGTATATTTAACATCATTGCGTATATATATATCATTACAACAATAATTGTTACAGTCGAATCGTGCATTATCGATATTTGAAACTTGAGTTTTACCTACTGCAAGTAAATGAGGCTTCTTTTGGTTGAGATGGTATTGAATGCTAAGAAAGTTTTTTAAGATACCCTGTGTTAAACACCATTCCATTCGACAAGGTTTCAAGTAGGTGTCGGAATTCGGAAATGCTCAATGTTGCGCGCAAAATTTAGAATAAGGAACTGGGACAGTTTTGCGAATTGTTGATGAAGTGCTTTCTTTCAGATATTATTACTAGTCAACTGGTACCATACATATTACCACCACAGCCGAAAGTATCCGTGGCGAGGTATTGGTGACATCGGCATGATTCGCAGACATGGTATAGTACGGATACAAACCGACTTGTAATATCAAATTATGCTGACTGATAGAGCTGTTACAATGCTAATTTTTCTATTATACTGTTAAGCTTAATGCTTTAATTATATTCATACGTTACTATCACCAACTCTATTTAATCAAACACTCGCTAAGGCTAGCTCGAAACAAAAAAAAAATTAAACCCAATAATGTATCAAATTTTAAAGTGCAATAATCACCATTCTTACCATTCTAAACAAAACAAATCTTCCAGTTAGTAATCCATAATATATAATGAATTTCGATTAATAACTCTTAAATAGATTTGTAAAAATAAAAATAAATTTTATTTTAATACACAAGAAATTAAAAAAAAAATTATGAATGCACGCCTTGAATAAATTCCGATTTAATTTCATTTCCATTTCGAGTATAGTTTATAGTAAAATTCATTGAACAATTTTATTATTATTACATGTATTTCATTGTCGCGGTTATTTTATTTTTATTGTTGGTAATGAACAAACACATTTTTATACACAAATTACAAACATAAAAAATAAATTAACTCATCTATCATGCTATTATAGATTACAAACTGATTTGACTGACCACTCCCAATAATTACAAAATATATTATTCATTTCTTACTACAACTTACATACAAACGATATCACAAAAACAAAACGAACAATTATTCCGGAATGATTAGTATTTTTTTTTCAAATGAAATAAATTTAATCGGAAATTCGAAGATAAAAAATAATTAAAAATTACGTACTTTATTGTGTGGCAATACTATAAATGCTCCACCACCAGCTGATTCAACAATAATTGCTAAAAATTTAGGATTAACCGCACAAAACGTTGAATCCCAACTTGATTTTGATACTCTAATATTATCATAACACTGCTCTCGTTTTAATGCTTGACCATAGACATGACGAAATTTTGAACTTCTTACAACACGAAATGACATTTTTGGTTAGTTGATTTTTATTCCCGCTATAGTTGTTGTATCCTGCAAATAAAAAAAATATTTTTTTTAATCTAATAATTAAATGATAATATTTTTAAATAACAAATATATTTAAATAAAATTAGTTTTGGTTTTTTTAAATTATTGAATCTCGCAATAGAAGAAAATCTGTTCTAGACAGAGTTGTGAAAGCTTGACCATTTTTGATTTTCATGAAACTTGGCATATAAGTAGTATGGACAAAATAAAAAATACAACTTATTTACAATTTTTTTAAAGTGCACAGTTTGAGCATAGGGGGCACCTCAACATGCATGAAAAATGAAAATTCTGCCAATCCGATGTAACTTTGAAATTAAATTGCTCAAGAACGGCTATACCGATTTCATCAACCTTGTTTTTGTAATTAATGTTAAAATTAAAATATTAAAAAAACTTTTTTAAAGATGGCGCTAGGGTTGAAGATCAATTGGCATTTTTTTTTGTAAAACAGTTCTATCCTTACTCTTAAATATTCAAAATTTACAAAGAGGCGTTAATTTGTGTTCTTGAGATATTTAATTTTAAAGATTTTTAGTCCGACTAAAATTCTAATTGTTCATTATTTTTCGAGCAATTTTTATCAACAAAAAATTTTAACCACAGAAGTTCGAAAAAATGATGAAAAACTCGAATTTTAGTCGAACTAAAAAACGGAATATTTTAGAGTAAGGATAGAACCGTTTTACAAAAAAAAAAATATATTTAAAAAAGTTTTTTTAATATTTTAATTTTAAAATTAATTACAACAATTAATTAATTTTTTTCAAACGATTAACTAATCACCTATCAAACATAAAAAAAAGTTTGATGAAATCGCTATAGCCGTTCTTGAGCAATTTAATTTTTCGGATTGGCATAATTTTCATTTTTCATGCATGTTGGGGTGCCCCCTATGCTCAAACAATGCACATTAAAAAATTGTAAAATAAGCTATATTTTTTATTTTGTCCATACAACTTATATGCAAGGTTCAGAAAAATCAAAAATGGTCAAGTTCAAATTTCGACTTTTTAACCTCTGTAGATCACGTTTTTCATCAATACCAATTACACTATTATCTCCTACTGTCGTCCAATCTATTCCGACATATTCGGAGTTAAAATATAAAATTATTGAACGTTATTTGAATTGCTAAAGCTTGTCTATAATGTATTTTTACTCTTTACTTCTAATTCTGTTTTTCTTAAGACCCGTCTTTGTGTATGTTTTTGCATGTATTTAATTTGTTGTTGTTGTATTTCTCTTCTAGGATTTACTTTAATAACACACGTTTGATAACGATGACTTAACTAATTTTCATTTTGCTATACTGATTGAAATGTCGCTGTTTCACTGATGTTGAATATAACTTTGTTTTATATTTCATTACGACTCTGTTAGAATCGTTGCAGTATTTTAAAAACCAAGAAATCTTCGCATCATAAATATTTTAGCAGAATATTTGGTGTCTTTTTGATAGGATTTTTTTTGTGTTTACTGTATATCTTATGCGTTGCTATAAGTATACCTGATGGTATGCATCAGTAATTTTTTTTATTCTGGCCAACTTCGTTTGTTTCTTCAAAACAGTCACAAATTAGTTCAGAGTACTTTGTAAGTAAGTAAGACTAAGTAAGAGTGCTTTGTGGAATAATTTATTCAACAGAGAAAATTGAAGAAAATAAAAATGCATACAAAGAGGTCACAAATGTATAAGTATGTGTTAAATTTAAGTTTGAGTAAAGGTAGTTAAAAATGTTAACGTATAAAAGGGCTGAATTACTGCTTTTAACTGGTTAACATTTGTACTTTGATTCGATTTATATGCGGTTCGGATAAAGAATTTCTCCGACATTGTGCCAATATGACAGCATAGGATCTAGATAGTTTGGTTGTTTTGTTTGCATTATTTGATTTTCGAGCCGAAACGGGAATGGATATATGTGTAAGGTAGGGTGCATTCGATTTTATCAGATAAGCCAGCAATTGCAAATTGATTTTTAAGTTTAAAATAATAATTGTTATTTTATGGCACATCCCCGCCCCTTCTAACATTCGGGAGAAGAGAAAAATCATGGTACTCACATACGATGCCCAAAATAAAGAAACAAGAATAGCGGCAATATTAAGATCTAGGCGAATAAAAGTAACAGTCTCGCATGCAAACTAATGTGAGAAGACATAGAAGACTTGTAAACCGTTAATAGATTCAGTCAAATTCATAGATCAACGGTTAGCACGCAGTTATAGAAGAGGAAAACGGGATTGCTTAAAAATATAACGAACATGGTATAGGTAGAAAATTGGGTCATATCACACAGGAATACTGGAATGAGAAGCGTGACAGCGTTGTCCATATGACGGTTAACATCAAGAGGTGACAATGAAGAATGAGTTAGAAATCAACAACTTAAAATGCAAATTATTTTAAACAATGCAAGATGTGATTTTGGGACGAGATGCATTTAATTGGAGAGTAGATTTAGATACCGTTCGGGACGAAGAGGCTTCGGTGAAGAGTAGTGCCACCATTCATACAGAGTCGTTTAATTTGACAACAATCAACATCATTAAAATCATGACCTCACCATTTGTCTTCCTTAAACGTAGAATGAAATACAAAACAACAACTACATCTCCAGTTCTCAGAATGAAAAATCTGAATTTGAATTTTATAGAGCGACTTTTCAACGACTTCCAGGGTAGGAGCTGCCAATGGTAAACAACGGACCAATCTCGGGCCAGTATTGGCGAGCCAAGCCTTAGCTAGTTAGCTTTGGGCCAGATCTGGGCCAGTTGTCAATACCCACCTAGACTGTACCAAGGTTCAATTTCTTATATTACGCGTCACTAACCAGACTAATGCATTGTAAACATATGCAGGCCATATTATGTTTATCTTTATTTCCATATATGTTACTCTTTCCACAACCTCTTTCCACACGTTTAAAGGTGTTCTGGAAACAAAATTGGTTTGATAGACCTGGCCCAAGTCTTATTTGCCAGACTTGGCACAAGCCTGGTTTGCCAGACTTGGCCCCAGGACATCATTCTAAGCTTGGGCCGTTTAAAAATGTTAAAGCCTGGCCCAACCCCCAAGCTATGGCGCGGTCTTGGCCCCTTAGCTTTTTTTTACCCGGGTTTAAACAAACTGAATTGCAGAAATGTGAAATGGTATATAGTACAAATAAATGATATCAGTGATCTAAGTATAAATATTGTCTAGGTACTATTGGTGATGAAATAAGTGACAAACAATTAACATACTAATTAGGTCATTTTCCAAATTTATATTTTTGTTTCAATACTCAAATATTTCTTTATTAATGGAGACCCCTGAACGAATACATCAAACAATATAATTGAAGTTTATATCAACGTATAACAAAAAGTCAAATCAGTAATTAATCTTTAATCTAAATTTAAAATTTTTATCAGCGCAAAATTGTTTTTTTTTTCCAAATATAATAATTCGTTATTATACTGGATTCCAACGAAAATCAAATTAAAATAAATTATTGTGATTAATAATTTATGCTGTTTTGTAAACCCAGTTTTATTGTTTTTTTTAATGTGTTAATTTGAATAACAAAATATTGAAAAAAAAAATTATGTGATAAACTATCAAGTATGAATTACAATTATAGTTAACATGATTCATTGTTGTATAGTTATAGTTAGTTAGTTATTTACAACAACAAAAAATTAAACTCAGCAAAGAAATTTCTATATGCATAGTTAAAACAGTAGAGAAGTAATCTGCTACTGCTTTTTATGTAGGCAAATCCCTATTACAAAACTATTTTATTTTTGTGAAGGATTTATAAAAAATTAAAAACTTATTTAAGAACGAATCTTAAAGTATTTATCTTTAACAAAATGTTTAACTGTGATGAAATTCTCCTCGTATGTAAATGAAATTAGAATGAAAATAAAAAAATTGGACGACCTATGTATGTGCGAAGGCGTTAATTTTAAATTAAGTTAAGAAAAAAGAAATTGTGGCGGTTTCGCAGAAAAAAAAATTAAAAACAAATAAGAAAAATTTAAGATTTTTGTAGAGATTTATTATAGTCGTTTTCAGATTTTGAAAGTGAGATATAATGTTTGATGATTACTGATTAGATAGTTAAGGTCTTTGAATTCGTTTCGAATGATAATCATTTCTTTAAGGTCAAGTTCGTACCCTTTATTAGTAGTTAAAATATTAAATGCATAATTTGGAGTACAAGTTTAGGAGACTTCACTGGGCATCTAATTTCAGTTTTGTTGGTAGTGGTGGTGGCAGTCTTCCTGCATAAGTTTACTAAATAGTCTGAAACCAATTTTCTAACGGGTATAAAGATTCAAATATAAAATAATGTGTATTACTTGCTTGTGAAGTGTATTTTCGTGAAAAACTAGTGAAAATTTTAACCTGTGTAAGACTTTTTTGATTTTAATTTTTTCCATATTTTTCACGATTCAATTTTGATTACAACGTTTTTTATTTAAAAATTTTATAAGTTTAGAAATTGTGTGTTTTTCCGAAAATTGTTATTGTGCTGCTTCAAAATAATGGTTTCTTTCATTGTTTGACAAAGAGAGAATTTTGGATTTATCGTCTTTAGAGTAAGTACATAGGCCGGCTTTCGAGTAACCCTGTTATATTATTTAGAAGTCCGGAACTGTTGTAAAGCTCACTACATGCTTTTTTACCAATTTTCATCCAATTTGATTATCAGGTACAGATGTTATTGAGCTTTAAAAAAACAAGTGCTCAGACCCCCTCCTCCACTTTGTTGAATTTCGCTCAAAAACTAATCAGCACCTATTTGCTATCAGCACATATTTGCATGTTTTTAAAATTGTCATCAAAATTTATTAACGAATGAATATTGTATGCTCCCAACAAACAATAAAAACATAGTAAAAAAACCACCTGTTGTATAGTGGACGCCCCAACTCTTTGTCCAATGTACCCCAAAAGCTAATGAAATATTTCTCATTTCTCAAAAAAGGAGATCAATGCCATCTCTATTAAAAATTATGTAACTACGGCGATTTTTAAGTGAAAATAAAATCTCATTCCATAAATATTAAATTATTTCTGTTTTTCGTTGTTTTTTTCAGTTTTTTAATTTTGAAAATATGTTACAATTTCAGATTTAAAGAATATTTATATGCTTTGAGCCATATAATGACTATAATATTATTACAATGGAGAAATAAAGGAATTCGAAATTGGATTTTTCATGGTTAGCTGTAAGATAAGTGCTCGTCAAAATTTTAGTTTGAGTTGTTTTTTTTGAGTAATTTTTTTGTTGTATTAAAAAACTCGCCAATTTCTATCGAAATTTATGATTCACAAACAAAAACAATTGAAAAATTAACGTTTTTAACAGTGAAATTCCGAGAATTTTGGCTATAATAATTTATTGCATAAATACCGAAAACCGGTATTCAAATCAATCAATCAATACAATATTTATTCATTATATTCAACAACTTGCATAAAAAAGTGGCCTGAAAAAATGTATCTAACTACTTGTGCAAATTTTCATAACAACATAAAAAAAAGCAATACACATTTAAAAATTATGAAACATATACGCACTTCATCTAACAATGAAAAGGAAAAATCATAAACCTTTATATGAAAATAACACTCACAATAACACAAAACTAATATCCAATCTAATAAAACAAAACCAAACTAACAATACCATATACATACATTTATTAAAATCATAAATACATGCAAGTTTTATTTTGCGAAGATCGACCAAAAGAAATACATAACATACATACAAAACGATAACTTCAAAGAACTACTCTTACGAAAAATTTATCATTAAGAACAAAACTTGGAACGGCTCGAATTTACTAATAAACACAATAACACGCCTACCAAAAAAATGACCTACGTACAAAACGATTAGTTAAAAAAAAATATTTTAATGAAAAATTTATCATAAAGAACAAAAACTGAACGGCTCGAATTTGCCATGTATGTTTTGTTTATACATAGTAAATTCGAGCCGTCCATTTTTTGTTCTTTATGATAAATTTTTCATTAAAATATTTTTTTTGATACACAAATCTGCTAAGAATGTTTGAACATAAAGAATGAAAAACAAAATGCAATTTTTAAGAAAATATAAAAATGTTATTGAAAAAAAAGAAATGTATTTCATTCAAGTTTTACAAATTATGAATTGTGAAATGAAAATGTAAAAAAAAATTGATTATGAAGATGATTTAATTAATGGTTATGAAAAAAAAACATTTGTTTGTACATATGTATATAAATTGTTTTTATTATTATTGTTAATTTTTGTTGGTGGATGGATGCTGTATAATAGAATTTATTTCATTTAAGTTTTTCAGATTTAATTTAATTTTGCTGACAATATTTGCTGTGAAATAAAATTGTTTGTTGTACCTTAGCTAAAGCTTTAGTAAAAATTAAAAATTTACTACATGTCAGGATTTAAACATTATATTTCTTATATTATAGTGCAATTTTGTTTTTAATAATGTCTTTCCTGTAAATCGATGTATGGAATGGATGAGCATTTTTTTTATTGAATGTTAATTAGAGGATGAGATGTTATACTGTATGGCTCATTAAAATGAGGTTGCAACAAGTTATAAAGGAGAAACCTTAAGACAAACGGTAGAAAATAAACAAATACAGTGTGGCTTAAAATAGTAGATGTGCTGTAGTATAAATTTCTAAGCAATGATTTATCAACTTTTTTAAATAAATTACATTAGTATGAGCAATATTTTTTGTTTAAACGAAACAGGTTTTTTTCTTTATTTCACAACTCATCTTCTTTGCGAAAAGTTTTGAATAGCCTTCACAAATTTTTAGACGCATTGGACTTAGATTTATGTTGATTGTTGCTTGTTAATTAGGATGTGGTTCTTGACCTATTAACGAAGTTTTTTTGTTATTATTTTTGACTGAAATATTTAATGTTTTTGCAAGTGACTGATTGAACGTAGACCGATGTTTTTAAATCGGTCAGTGCGAATGAACGATCCGATCCGAACGGATCAGTAATTTAGCTGAGGTTACCCATCACTAGTGAGCTCCACCGCACCTTTGTCCAACTTTGTATCCAAAAAGCTAGGTAGTAAAATTTTTCTCATTTCTCTCATATTTTGATTGAAACCTTTTACCAACGTTTCATGAAAATTAATTTGTAACTTTAGGCTATAAAACAGTGGTCGCAAGTGAATGAAGATAAGTGTACCGAAAGAATTATTTTTGTAAAAATCGCGTGCCAAATGAACACTGTCAAAGTTTTGTGACTCCGTATTTGCATATGTTTCGACGGTTTTCCATAAATACATTATGGATTTTAGATGATGTAATTATGTCAGAATGTTAAAATTTTTTTCCTGCATTTATCACATTGCAAATGTAAATTTTTTTGGGTGGTTAGGCAAATTCGCATCTATTGTATTTCTTAATTCTTTTATCTTAATAATTTTTTAACTCTTATAAAAGTTCCAAGACAGTTATGAATTTCATTGTTAAACGGTATGTCGAAATCAAAGGAATTGTAAAACTGTTAATACCAGCCAGAGCAGAAATAGTGGATAAAAAAAAAAATTAGTTTGTTTGTTTTATGAAAGAAATAAAAATTAGGGAACTGCACTAATCGAGCGAAAAAAAACTCTCAGTCAAACCAATTTTTATTTCTTTCATCCTAAGGTTTTTATGGTTGTTGTGCCACATATTATAATTCGTACTACACGACATATTTTATTAAAAAAAAATACTCAAGTCAAAGATTTTCACTGGAAAGTTGTGTTTGATGTTTGGTGTCGATGATCTTGCCCTTCACCGTGGCTAAGAAGCTAAATCTAAGGATTGCTTCCCTTACTATGTTCTTGATCTGGAAGTGCAGTGAGATTGGTGCGAAAACATCTCCAATGACAGAGTAAGACATGTCCTAATTTGCTTCATTATCCAGATACGAGTTTCTGTTTCATTAAAATTTTGACATATCATAGTAGCTCTAGTGGGCTTACTCATCACCGTCGACATGATATTTAGGCTCAGGTTAGACTTGCTTCTTGGTAAACAGGATCATCGTGATTTTCCTAAAATTGAGTTTCGGTTTACAGATGTACTTGAGGCGATAACTCCCGGTTCCACAAATAAAAATAGCAAAAACTTGCTTACGTACAAAATTGCCATCTTACAAAAAAATAGTTTGTCTCCTGGTGGAAAAAGAGAAAAGTTTCCAAAAAATAGATTTAATGAAATGTAACTTTCTTCATATTATTGTTTTAACCACGCAATTTTTTGGTAAAAACAATTATCAATTGTCATTTGTTAGAATTGAGTTATCGCCACATATGAACTTCATCCAGAGTGTTTCCTTAAACTAATCTCTGGTCCAATGGCTATGTCGTCCGCTTACACAAGCCCCTTGCAGCTCTGATTATCTAATGACAAGAATTTTAACTACCACTGAACTCCCTATGAGGGATGATAAGACCTGACTCTCTGAACATCCTCTACTAGTAGTAAGGCTAATTTTGTGGTGTCTCGTCTGGGTCTTTAGTCTTGACTATATGCATTAAATCTAAAAATAATATATTGCAAAAGAATTTCACCCACAGTAGCATCCAATCAGCAACATCAAATCAGAAATAATCAGGATCAGAACTAATTTAGAAGCAAGCTCCAAGTTTTTGTTACAACAACAACAACATTTTTCTGTTAAAATTCAAGTTCATATAATAATATACTGGAGTAAATATTATAAAAACGGCTATTTCCAGTATACTAATTTTTAAACATGAATAAAGATTGGGGCGTGCTAAATACGAATATTCTCTACATCAACAACCAAATTTATGATTTTTCACACCAACTATTCGGAGATTCTAGTTCTAAAACGTTAATGCGAAATATTTGAAATCTTTAATTTCATTTAAAAGTTGATAATTTAAAAACTTTACAACAAATAATTTCCATTTTGCTTTCAAAATGACAGATTTAAGGAGAAATTTAAACTTTTTTTTTAAAATCCAATAGGCTACCCGTGCAAAGCAATATCGATAAACGTGCCAAGTTTGGCACGCGTGCCACGTATTTGCGATTTTTAAAAAAATCAAAATCAACCTTTTTAACCGGAAGTGGCAAATCGGAAGTTGGTACGCAGAAATATTGGAAACAGTACTAAAACCTTATAATATATACGATGGATTCGATAAGGTTGCAAGCCAGGATTAGAAGTTATTCAAGATTAAAATAATCAAGTGTTTGGCAGACCCCAAATTTCGAAACGAATCTAGATCATCCATTTTCAAGTGAACCCGGATCATATATCAAAGTTTCATCAAGAACCCATCCGTTTTTGTTAACCGTTATGCCATATAAGGCATAACGGATTTAATCGACACTTTCACGATCACATTTTTTGAGCTATACCAAAATTACCTTTATCTATTTGAAAAGATGTAGTTTGATTCTAGTTTGGACAAGTTTGTCAACGAGCAAAAACCGCCCAGTAGTTCAGCAACTAACAACTTTTCAACCCAAAACTGTTGTGCTACGTAATGACCGCTTGACTCCTATTTCAACCTAGTTATTTTTTTTTTGTATTTTTGGAAATATTTCAGTTCTCCTCTACTTGCTCTTCTACGAATAAGACTCCTAGAAATTCACTGTTATAGAATGCACTAAACTTTGCCGTCACTTTATTAGATAAAAATGGCAAAGCTCACATTGGAAAATTTGCACACCTGTTGATACAACAAATATCTTTCAAAATGTATAAAAAGATTAGTTAAGTTTTACGACAAAGACCCAGGGACTGTTGAAACGAACAAAGTCAAAACGCAATGCTAACAGCATTTTTGAGTTTATTTTGTTTTTAAACTAATCCTATCTTTTACATGGTGTCCACTTTTTTTTCGAAACAAAATTCCCTGACTTTCCATGACTTTCCAGACCAAAAATATGAAAATTCCATGACTTTTTTAAATAAAACTAATAATTTTGTATAAAAAAAACCTAAAATGTACAAATGTTTTGCCATGAGTCGATGTTACATGACATGAGACATGTTTTAATTCCAACAAAGGCATAAAATATTTGAAATTATGATAAATATCTAATTACATAAAAGACCTAGTTGTAGAACTACATATAGCTTTCCAGACCGATTATTTTAATAGCGTGGTCGAATTGTAGAACTGAATGCTTACTCGATGCTCAATCTTTGTTTTCCAAGATGAATTTTCCCCATCTGTTTCTCTTAACTTCAACTTAAAGAACTGTATTATTTATTGCAAAAATGTATATCTTTTAACTGCCCGAGTCGAACTTTAACTACGATTTAAGTAGTCGACATTCTCAAATGAACCTATTTTAGTCCTTTTCATCCTTTATTGCCTCTAAATAAGAACTTTTTATTCTCGATAAACTTATTAACTGCTACAAAATCTAAAAACATACTATTTAACATCTAATTAGAATCTCAAAAAACTATTTATAGTCTACTTATTCTTATGTCATGTTATTTTGCAAAAAAAAATTGATCTGAGATCAAAAAAATTAGCTGTCAGATCAAATTAGCTGTCAGTTTGTGTTCTTTGGCAAAAAAAGATTGATTAGATTTTTTGGTAGATTTTACAAATACATTGAAATATTATTTTTAATTGTCAAATTTATGTAAAAAAAACCGCCATTTTAATTATTATTATTATTTAAATTATTTAATTTACTAATTAATAATAAAGTTATTACAAATAAAATGATAAAACGTAAAATCTTTCATTTTCAAATGTAAACATAACCAAACATATCAACTGGCAGAACAAAAAGTCAAAACAATTTACTACTACATTTACAAAAGTAGATTGATTTATTTTATGCTGTTCGTTGGCAAGTAAATAAATCAATCTTTTTCCATCAAGCCAAAGAACGCGACATCAAAATACTACTTTACACCTAAATAAGCCTGTTTTTCAACACCTTACTAAGTACTTATCATATCCTAAGAACTTACAAAGTCCTATCAATTCTATCACTGTACAAAATTACATCTTATTTGATCTTCAAAAACTATTGACGATTCCGATCTTATTTCACATCAAACCCGACAAACATTTTTATACATGAAGATAGCGCTCGTATATTTAGGTTCTAAATTGGACATGTATGAGTGTGATTTTGTTTGTAAAGGATGCGTCCATTTTTTCGACATTTTTTTACTGATACAATTTAAAAGACCAAAATTCAGAAATCAAAAAATTTAAATATTTGAATTATGTGTAGAAAATAATACTGATTTTCCATAAATTTCTCAGTATTATGAAAAATTAAATCAAAATATCGATAAATCAATATGAAATAAGACAAATTAAAAATACTAAAAAAATATTATATTTTTTTTAAATCACTAAAATTAATTATTAAGAGGGCCTAATTGTTTAGCGAGATTATTTATATTAGATTAACTTAAAAATTTCTTTCGCACATAATTTTATATAACATTTAAACTATTCAATTCAATTAAATGCATATAAATTATTTCCTAAAATGTTAAATAAAACCAACCATTTTAGAATATATAAAAATACGTTTTATTTTTCTATATTCTTATATTTATTGTTCTTTTTTGTTCTTTCTTTTCTTTTGTTTATTTTTACTATCGCATCAAACAATTTTTTTCTTTTCATTTTTTAATATTACGGAAAAGACCGAAAGAAATTTTTTTTTTAACGTCTATTTAACGACTTAAATGGGATTTTTTCCGGTAACTAGCCATTGTAGGAGTTATGTAGATGTTATTTTTGTATTGAAAATAAGTGATACTTAAATACTCTAAATTCTAAATAGTAGAATTTGTAGGTTTTAAAGAGTAGTTAAATTTCGACTCGGGAAGTTATCAAAAAAATGCAGAAATACATAAACAGATTTGATTTTTTTTAAACAGCCTTCAATCTTATACATTTTTTAAAAAGGTTTTCAACTATGGCTGACTATGGTGTTTTAGAATTTGGAATTTGTTGTCTTTAAGACGCAATAAACAATCAAAAACGCATGTGTTGATAATCGGCCGATTTATCGGACAAAAATACTGATACCAGATTAATCGGAAAAATGGTCGATATGGCCGATTACCGATTAATCGATGCAACCCTACAACGAACCAAACTCGGGCCCGTTTTAGCGAGTCAAGCCTTGGTTTGTTAACTTAGGTTTCAGTCTGAGCCAGTTGTAAATGCATAAACTAAGCCAAGATTTCGTTTATTATATTCTGCGTTATTCACCTGTCTAATGCATTGTAAGCATACGAAAGTCATATTATGTTTATCTTTATTTTTATGAATGTTGCTAAAGAGTAACATTCATAAAAATAAAGATAAACATAAAAGTGTGGAAAGCGGTTGGATGCCACAACATCTTTCCACACATTTAAAGGTCTGGGGAAAACATTGGTTTGGTAGATCAATGGTCCAAGTCTAATTTGTCACACTTGGCCCCAGTAAACCAGTCCAAATTTAGTTCAAACTTGGGCCGTTCAAAAATGATAAACCTGGCCCGAACCAGAAAAACCGCGGTCTTAGCCCAAGTTTGGCCCCTTAGCTCATTCTTACCTGGGTTTCGAATATATCAATTTAAAAAGTGTTGACAAAGCCATAAATTCTTATTCTATTTGTACTACTTTTTACTACTACTTGTACTAAATCTTTTGATCTTGACGCTTTGCTTCAAACACCACTATTCTGAAAATTTCTGAAGAAATACCTCATATTCAGTCTTCAAGAGTTTATATGAAAAAATTTCATTTCGAAATTCAAACCCAAAATTGTCAAAAAATTTTTAAAGGCGGGTAAACATCAAACATTAACAAAGCTGGACAACATCCAACCTATTATTCCGAACAAATTTAAAAGAACTTGCACTCACTTTAACTAAAATTTTCTACAGATTTTATAAATCTATAGTATTTTTTTCTTCGTGCTAGAAGACGCCCAATATCAGTCGATCTAAAAAAATGAAACAAGATGTGGTAGACCAACAGCTTTACTCCCAGTCTTATCCAAAATATATGACCACTATATTCATTCACATATATCAAATTGGAAAACAATCATTTGATATCTGATAGCTAATGCGGTTTTCGAAACAAAACATCAACAGCCGTACTACTGAACTTTGTAAACCGTTGTTGGAACTGCATACTTGAAAAAGATGGTGTACCCTACGCCTACGTTAGTGCGTTGATTTTTTTTTCTTTACACAAGGTTAGTGGATTAAGAATTTGAAGAATTTTTTTGAGGGGTTTATTTGAGGTTAAAAAGCTTGGAATTTAAATCACGTATAAGTAAAACTCTGTTAAAAAGAAAAAAAGTGAAATTCCGTTGAAGAATCACGCTAAAATGTCACTGTTCTACATTTAACTATGTGAACAGTGAATGGGTGGCCAGTGGAATTTGTTGTGGTGGGACGAAACAGGTTAAGATTGATTTGATCGGTTAAGATTGATTTGATCGGTTAAGATTGATTTGATCTCCTTAGAAAAATGATCATCCATAAAGTATTTGTAGAATATTGCGAAATCTGCAACATTTACTAAGATGGTTTTTTTTAGTCTAAATTAATAAAAGCTGGAGCACTCTAGCCCTAATTTTGTCCCCACTCTATTTTTAATTTATATAAACGAACTGTTGTAAATCCACAGTAACCCGATAAGTGGTTTTGCAGATGATAAAACGGCACAAATTATTGGTCACCCAATCTTCAAATGATAAAATACATCGTCCCCGAAAGGTGCAGCACTAAAAGTAAACTAGTAGCTTAAAACTTTGATTCCAAAAACAAAGCTATTTTTCTAGTTTGAAAACTGAGTTTCCCAACGATATTTCAATCAATATGTGTGGAGATTAAATGCGTTAATGCAAAAGCATTCGTTTATTGGGAGTCACCATTGCAGATGACTTAGTATGAAACGATCATTTAATAGCAATAACATAGACCATGTATAGAAAGAAAACTCGACCTCCTCCATAAAAGTTAAAAAAATACTTCACTTCACATTAATCACTTAATATTTATAAGTAATATATGCTTCCCTGTGTCTTGTCAGTTAGTTAGTGCCTGATTAGTAATTGTTGAGACTTGAGATCACACGCTGTCATAGCGACAGAATGCAAAGAGATTTTTTGTACAATGACGAAAAAATATTAATTTGAACGTTTACGTAAAATTTTAGAGTATCCAAAAATGTTTAAGAACTGAAATTCAAAATATAACATTAGATAGATTGTATTATATATAAACTATGTCGCTTGCAAAAATATTTTAAATACGTATAAAGGAAGCATAAGTAAAATATTAAGATGCATTCTTATAAAATATAATTTTTATTTTTATAAAAAAGTTTTTGTTCAAATAAAATTTTTTCCAGAAAATAACAAAAATTCCATGACTTTCCCTGACCAAAATAAAATCCCCTGACTTTCCATGACTTTCCAGAATTCCATACCTGGTGGACACCATGTTTTAGATAAACCTTTAAACTATAGTCTCAGAGATTTTCAGTTTTCTAATCTAAGAGGTCCCAACTTTATAAGCCTTACACTAACCTAATGAACGATAATCTCATGCAATGGGGCTCCAAAAGGAAAATATGAAGGGCTGAAATCTAAAGGCTCTGAGATATCAAGACTTCGGTTTGGGTTAAGGATTTTTATAGTTTTCGGCAAAAGGCTTTTATGAGGACATTGTTTTTAGTATTGAGCAGCGATTTATATCAAATTGGCTAAAAAAATAAATGAATATCATTCTTTTGACACACTTAAAGGTATTTTTTTGACACACTTATAACACAATTCAGGCTCCTGGTCTCACATACCAATGCTGACCATCAAGATTTCTCCGCATTCAACGTTACTATTCGTTATCACTAAAATGAATGTTTTAAAACAAAAGATATGCAAATTTTCTTGTTTTGACAAACTTAACTATTTTTCACACTTCCGGTACAGTTAACGAACACATCGTCTTTACAGCTCGTACCATTAAGTTAACGTATTTTTAGAAACCAAAATTTTCTAAATCGCTCCAGCAGTTCTTTCTGTAACAAAGTTTGCTATGGCCGGCAGACAGACGGAAATTTGGTTTTGCTTTTAAAAAGAATAAGTATGTGCTGAAACGTCGAGAAATGCCAAAAAAGTGGGGTAAGAATTTCACTTTTGGATCGAGATTGTAATACTTAGGTTTTTTAAACCGAAGTAATTTTCAAACCGAAGTATAATATATATGTATTAAATTCTTTTTTGTTGTATTTTATTTTTCTGAGCAATAGGTTTTGACTTTTGGAGTTAAATAGAATATTTTCGTTGGAAATTTAGAAATGTTATATGTGATGGAAAGATTATATGTGGTAGTATTGTGGTTGTGGTTGATTGAAACCATCAACGGGGTTTAGAGATATCAAATTTTTGGCAAGTTTGATGTAATTCATTGGGTAGCGAAATCCGAAATTCGACGTCCACGCCGTGCTGCCTGGGTAATGCTGACAGAATTAGGTTGGTGTATTGGAGACAAGCAGAGCAAAAACTGCTTAGTCAATGACGCTACATCATGGCGAATTGGCGCCTTACAACCAATGCGACTCAAGCGTCTGTTCTCCATGTCAGGGGCGGCTTGGAACGGGCGTCGGTCTTGAATCAAGCGGCTCGTTATATAACGTGTAAAAAGGTTGTTTTTGGTGTTACCTTAATATGCAGAACGAACCCATTCACGAACATTTGGGTTGGGCCTAAGGTTAACACCCTAACCCCGGAAAAAAAACTTTGTTAAATTTAGAAATCAGAAAGAGAATAACAGACCCAGATTTAAAATAGAATTTTACCTGGACGTGAAAAAGGACCAGACTACCGAATCGGAACGTGGAACGTGCGCAGCCTGAGCGCTCCTGATGCTCTTATAAGTCTAGAAACAGAGGCTGAGAAGTATAGGATGGATATTATTGCTCTAAAAGAAATTAGACAGCCAATAATCGGAAAACAAGATTTGGGTAGTCACTCTCTATACTGTAGTGGTCATCCTTATCGAAGAGAATTTGGAACTGGCTTTCTTTTTGGTGCCCGCATACAAGAAACGGTGATGAAATTCATCCCGGTCAGTGAGAGGATCTGCTACCTATGTATACGCGGTACATATTACAACATTTCTCTTATTGCCGTGCATGCACCTACTGAAGCTAAGACCGTCGACGAGAAGGATAATTTCTACATAGCACTGGAAGAGGTTATGAAACAAACACCAACAGGCGACTTCATTATGGTTCTTGGTGACTTTAATGGGCAGGTTGGAAGAGTTATTTTTTATGGAAATGTGGTGGGTCCCAACAGCCTGCATTTGAATTCGAATGATAATGGTGAGAGAATGACTAAGTTTGCATGCGAAATGTGATTACTACGAAACATGATTTCATATGGTCACGCGCTCTGTGAAGTTGACCTTCCAAATTTTTCTGGGGTTTCTAAGATTTCCTCTAACAAAAAATAGCAATTCTAAATTACGTCCTAATCGTTTAGAAATTGATAAATAATGCGACCTAATGCGAAATACCGAATTGGCAAAATAACTCCCAAACAAAAAGGGAAGAGTTATATTACCATGCGTTGCAACATGACGATGGAGCAGGTTCGAAAGGAATCTAATAGACTAAACGCATTTAGACTGAGAGCTAGTGAACCCTCTGGGTAACGGTATTTCTGTAAGGATAGAAATTTTTTTAGTGAAAAGTCATGGAATGTTAAGTACGGTAACTACCACCTACAGGCATCAGCCCTACACGTTATCAACCCCTATATTTTTGAAAGTGTAAATAAAATTAAAACAAAAACTGGTTCCCTGTAAGCTTGAAATTTAGTTCATTTATTGTTGAGTAGAAAAAAAAATTGACAGGCGATTTTGATTAGCACAAGTATCTGACAGGTGAATCGAAAAGTATACTGCACACCTTAACCATGAATTCTGTCTTTACGTAATGTTACTTGCACCATTAATTTCAAATTTCGACTCTTACTCGCACTCCCATAGAACTTTTGCCCTCACCTGTCAAGGACTTATGCTAGCGGAGCTAGCCAGAACCGCCTGTCATTGTACCCACTTTATTTAAATCGCTTATTACTCAAACATATTTATAAATTTCAACTTTACAGAATTAAGTTTATTGTAACTTACATATACTGCACACCTTTCGATTCACCCGTCAGATACTTGACCTCATCAAAATCGCCTGTCAATTTTTTTTTTCTACTCTACAAGAAATAAATTAAATCAGATAAAAATTTCAAACTTACAGGAAAAAGTTTTTTTTTTTAAATTTTATTTACACTTTCAAAAATAAAGGGGTTGATAACGTGCAGGACTGATGCCTGCCAGATTGTGGTTACCGCACTTAACATTACAAGACTTTTCACTAAACAAATTTCTAGCCTTACAGAAAGACCGTTTCCCAGAGGGTTCACTAGCTCTTAGACTAATACGGATATGTCGATGATGTTAGTTTTCTTTTAATTGATGACAACACTTTGAGTTTTGACACTTTAAGATGTTGTAAGTATTTTGGTGCAACTCTTTGCACGCAGGTTAACAGGGCTGTTCCTATTGAGGCCAAATGCGCATATGCACTTTTGTAGTACAACATGATTGTTTTTGGTGGGTCTCCTAAAATAGCTTACTTTGTACAGATGGTAGTCAGATCCATTGTAAATTTCTCCTTCAATGCATCAATCCCAATGGAAAGACACGCCAGGTTGGAAGGTCTCCAAGATTTTCACTGCAGAGGTGAGCCCCCGTAAAAATTGGGTTTAAGTCTGAGCCGTTCAAACTGCAGACTAATAGTGGAGCTCCTGAAAGGTCATTATATTGTTGACAAACGTATGGTCTGACTTGGAGTAGGAAATTGACCAACATGGCGATTTGGTCTTGAAGTGGACCAAACAGTCGCTCAACGCTCACAAACCAGATAATTAAAAACTCGTTTTTTTTCATAAAGGTTTTCAGTTCTTGACTATCAAAATGTTTTAATTCGTAGCTAGACATTCAAGTTTTATCAAGACCAGGTTACAAATTTCATGAGCAGATATCAGGTCAGCTTCTTGACCAAGCACGTGTAACCTTTTAGCAGTATTATATAGATTGGCAAGCAAAGAGACTTACCAAAGCAAGTACAAGATGGTTAGCAAAATTTATTTGTACTGATAAGAAAGGTCAAGCAAGCCACCACGAAAACTGGTCTTTGTGTTTTAAAAAAACAGATATAACCTTCACCAGCAAACCTGTTTTAAGTAAACCAATAAAGTGTGCATAGCCCAGTAAAATAATGTAAACTAACTCGCAGAATCGATGTAGGTTCACAAGAGCAACTTCCCGACTAGCAATTTGTTCAGGTATGCCCTATTATGATCCGGGCCGGATCAGGGTGTAATAAAGTAAATCCTAATAGGGCATTTGCATCCGGCCCCTATCAGAAATCATACATGATTTCACTACTAGGGCGTGTCGTATTTGTCCTGATCCGGCCCGTATTTGGAAAACCTAGCTCATTCCTACTAGTAAATGCCGGACCAGGGCCGGATTAGAATCATATCTGATTTGCCAACTAAGGTTTGCCCTATTTGTCCTGATCTGAGCCCTATTTCATTTTAATAAATTTCATTTGGTTAAAACTCACTAGAGTATTATCCACTTTAGATATACATAGTTTGCGAAATTTCACATATACTTTAGGTATCGCTTCTCTGCGTTATGAATACATATAGGTAAGTTTAAAGATAGAACATTTTTATAAACATTTTTGTCTAATGTATGTAGTAGAACATTTTCTAATTTTTCTAATGTACGTTAAAGAAAATTCTCTATTTTAAATGATCCGGTCCTGTTCCGTTTCTTGTAGGGCTGCCTGATCCGGTTTGGATAATTTGAGGCGTTACATTACTGATCAGGACCTGTTCAGTGTGCCTGATACGGTCCCTATCAGGAGAGCCGTATCTGGTCCAGATCTGAGCCCTTACATAATGCTAGTCGGGTTGTGCATAATTCATTTCTACTACATATTATCTCATTTCAATCGAAATCCATCAAATCCAAATTTCAATTAAACAAACCGTGATTATAGTGCATATAGCCTTAAAACTATTAATTTAACACAAAAATTATTAATTTTAAAATAAATTCCATAGAAAAACGATAAAATTTGTGTTTGATAAAGTTCATTAATTTATAAAACTATGTATAACAAATTCAATAAAATTGTTGGAAAAAATATAATAATGCTTTTTCCGTAATTAAAACTATATATGGTAACTAGACATTGTTTTGATGTGCATAATAATTATATTATTATTTTTTCTAGACGAGAAACAAAGAAAGAAACGAAATCAAAAGTTATACATAAATAATTATTTCGATATAATGTGATAATTGTTGTCGACTGTCGTTAAGGTGTTAAGTTGTAACATATATTTATCATCACAATTTTTCATGAGGGGTTTGAAACTCGAAATTATTTTAATAAAACTTTACGAAAACGGTGCAATATCGGATCAGTCGTTTATTACATAAAAGAATTATGAACGATAATTTATTCGTCATTAAATGTAAAAGGAAATGTATAATAATTACTTACGAGTAATATATTAAGACTTTATTTTTTTAGGAGAAAGTAATCAAATGTTTTGAAACAAACAAAAAAATATCAATTATACTTTAATGGATACTATGAGAAATAGTGCAAAAAATGCTTTGCGGTGAGAGATATAATTTTGTTTTTGTTAGCTGTTAGGCAATTTCCACAACGCGAGACTAATTAATGAACGTAATAATATAGTTTTATCTTCGAAAAAATCGGGATGATTAATTAGTTAGTTTGTTGTGAATTAAAAAATATTAAACTATTGCTATATTGGATTGAATTGTATAATCGGAACATAATCCACAAAATTAGAAGGAATGATAACTGAGGCATTGGTTTATTGTAAAAAATTGTTGGCACTCTCCCGTAAGTACAATCGCAACACGCCGATGAATGCATATAAACATGAAAATAGAAAACAATACAAATGAAATGTCCTTTAGAAGGATTAAAAGTGGAAGATCCAATTTGACAATTTGCAATTGAGGAACGATTAGTGACAGCAGTTATAAAATGAACCTCTTGTAAATGAAAATAATACATGGTATTTGGAAACGTTACGACATGGGATAATGATAATAAATTCAAATGATAAAATAAACACAGTTGCTGGAGTTCCACATGCCAAATTTTAACTTTCGTCTGATGATGTTGTATCGTTAATTTATTACAGGATTATTTACGTTAGATTTCTTTAGACTTAGATTCCTTTTAACAAACAACATGCGTTTTAAGGTGTTGATGGACGTAATTATTTTTTTTTGATTTTCATTTAATAAAATCTTATCACATATCATATATGACATAGTAGATCAAAAAGTAAAAAAAATTTACAAATTAATAAAAATTAATCCCTCCATGCGGAGCAATTGTTGAACTTAAACAGGCGAAGGAGTTTCCTCTAATACTGCACGTATTGCGTAACTGAAAAAAATACGCGTACAGCGCAAACAACATTAGTTACCCAAAACTAGATCTGAATGACAAATATTTTTTTGAGATACCGAATTTTGCATGTTCGTTAACTTGTCCCTTTCATTTTTGAAATAACCACAAAAACAAAAGTTATATTGAATGGGTGTTACCTGCAATGTGCTGCTTTGTTAATGTTCAGCCCCATCAATTATGAAAAAAGAAAAAGCAGAAACAATACTGTTACGGTTTTTAACCTCGAATAGGCCTTACTCTCAATTCGATAAACGCAGTTCCCAAATCTCGTTCTGGATTCGATCACTGATTAGTAAGCGCAAACACTAGGTTTTATTAAGGTTCAACACAGCCATTGTTCCACAACAACAGGAAAACAATATTCTTAACTAGAATATTCTTTCAACAGCTTCAGAAGTTCCAGTGGTTGATTGTAGAAATTGCCAATATGAACACAGCGTCCACAATAATACACAAAATACTTCTATTAAATAACACTTAAAACTTTATTCACAATTAAATTTCATTTAACATAATCGCTTAGACTTAACATTAACACTTCAACTACACTGTCGCAGTCTAAAATAAAACTAATAATAATTTTACAAGAGGAATTCTTTATATACAATTCTGCATAATTTCTCGATTATTCGAGGTCACTGTCTTTAGAAACCTTGAGAAAATCTAAGAATATTCGATAACATTATTTTACCTAACATATATATTTGATTCATAAAATAATTCAATTTGTTACCATTGGACTTATATTATCATAAATAGAAATATACCGTATCTATTTATCCAAGGGTTATTAGTTTTAAACGATATATGAACGAACGGACCATGCGCAGACTCTAACAATAGAAAGATCTCTATTGAAAACTATTTTGTCATCTTATTTTGACTTCTAGAACAAACACAAATTTACTATATCTAATATGCAACATAAAACTAACATTATGAGAGACAATAGATTAAAAATAATGTTGATTGGAGTCGGTCACCAATTGCATTTATAGAAAAAATCACTTCTCCCAAAAAATTTAGAGCGTCACATCCATATATACGCTCGTAGAATGCAACATACAATGTTAATCACCCCAAAGGTGAATAAAATCAAAAGATGAACCAGCATGACAAGCACACGTATAATAATCATTTCAATTACAACTCATTTTTTTCCGCCAACATTTTGGCCCGTAACAATTCCATATTTAACTTATCCACATAAAAGTGTAATTTAATACATTATGGAACGAACTCACCCAATCCGCGACTTTTGACCATTTTGTTCACGGCCTCTGCTTTGAAAAAATCCAACAATCTTATTTTCGCTCCGTTTATTTTTAAAAAATTTGAAACTGTAAACTTATTTTCACAGTTTTATAAACATCATATAGAAGATATATTTTATCCTTGATAAATTTGACACAACATTTATCAATATTTCTGCCCTTTTATTTTCATTTACGACATTTTCATTCACTAATGCCAGGGCGAACCCACTTAAATAAGACACTTTTACAACACGATGAACTTGTACACTGTTCCAAATAGTATAAGTAAAAACACAAAAATAATCAAAACGAATTTTATTTCAAATATAAAAAAAACAATCACAAAATTAATAAATAAAAATTTTAGTTTTAATTTCTTTATTATAAAAAAAACCGACTTTAACATTTAGAGTTTAATTTTTTATTAACTATCAGGTTCCGGATCTTTCATTTTCATTCGATTTATAAATCCGGACTTAACAATATTTTCCAAAAATGCAGCTATAAGTAGCATTTTCCTAATCTAAACGAAAGAGAAAAAAGTTGATTGCACAGCATCCTCTCGCTTTGTAGCTACCGATATTATTAATACAATTACATCAAAACCGGTTGATAGATTAGTTCTATCAAATGCCTATTGTTTCCAGCTAATTGAAAGATATCATAAAAAATAGGAACCACCCTCTAATAGATACAATCATACCATCATTTAACCTGTAGAAAATGTCATTTGTTTACATACAACGAAATATCCCAATAACAAAAAAAGAAGAACTGGAAATGATCATACACATCTAAAGCTTTTCCCCTCTGCTTCAATACAATAAAATGAAAAAGAGTTCATACACTTTTAACTCTTTTGTCTCGTTTTTGTAAGCAAATAATAATAAATTATTCATGTACAAGAAAAATGAAAATGTATATAAAAAAAACCAATCGTATGAAGACATAACCGAGGGTGAGGCAAAAAGTTATTTGTACTGCATGATCATGTTAATAAAAATGTTATTGAGTAAATATTATGTTAATGCAAAACATGCAAAGTTGAATCAAGGATGAAAATAGGAAAGGTGTTTCGCGCCGGGGTTAGTTTTTACTGTTAGACGTAACTACAAAAATCTAACACCTTTGCCAACACCTTTACTCAGAACTCAATTTGTTCTGTATTAGATTATAGATTTTTTCAAACATTACATGTTGGACATCACGCAGTTGGTGGGCATAACAAATTTTATTTCCATGTTGTTGTTTACGTTTAACCCTTTTTCTTGAAAAAAGTGATGTTGAATACAATTTGTATTTCATTGTGTTTATGTAAAATCGTAACAATCTTGTTAAAGCTTTCGGGTCTAAACTAGCTTCTAAATTTTTTAAAACAAACAATATATTAAGACTTTATTTTTTTAGGAGAAAGTAATCAAATGTTTTGAAACAAACAAAAAAATATCAATTATACTTTAATGGATACTATGAGAAATAGTGCAAAAAATGCTTTGCGGTGAGAGATATAATTTTGTTTTTGTTAGCTGTTAGGCAATTTCCACAACGCGAGACTAATTAATGAACGTAATAATATAGTTTTATCTTCGAAAAAATCGGGATGATTAATTAGTTAGTTTGCTGTGAATTAAAAAATATTAAACTATTGCTATATTGGATTGAATTGTATAATCGGAACATAATCCACAAAATTAGAAGGAATGATAACTGAGGCATTGGTTTATTGTAAAAAATTGTTGGCACTCTCCCGTAAGTACAATCGCAACACGCCGATGAATGCATATAAACATGAAAATAGAAAACAATACAAATGAAATGTCCTTTAGAAGGATTAAAAGTGGAAGATCCAATTTGACAATTTGCAATTGAGGAACGATTAGTGACAGCAGTTATAAAATGAACCTCTTGTAAATGAAAATAATACATGGTATTTGGAAACGTTACGACATGGGATAATGATAATAAATTCAAATGATAAAATAAACACAGTTGCTGGAGTTCCACATGCCAAATTTTAACTTTCGTCTGATGATGTTGTATCGTTAATTTATTACAGGATTATTTACGTTAGATTTCTTTAGACTTAGATTCCTTTTAACAAACAACATGCGTTTTAAGGTGTTGATGGACGTAATTATTTTTTTTTGATTTTCATTTAATAAAATCTTATCACATATCATATATGACATAGTAGATCAAAAAGTAAAAAAAATTTACAAATTAATAAAAATTAATCCCTCCATGCGGAGCAATTGTTGAACTTAAACAGGCGAAGGAGTTTCCTCTAATACTGCACGTATTGCGTAACTGAAAAAAATACGCGTACAGCGCAAACAACATTAGTTACCCAAAACTAGATCTGAATGACAAATATTTTTTTGAGATACCGAATTTTGCATGTTCGTTAACTTGTCCCTTTCATTTTTGAAATAACCACAAAAACAAAAGTTATATTGAATGGGTGTTACCTGCAATGTGCTGCTTTGTTAATGTTCAGCCCCATCAATTATGAAAAAAGAAAAAGCAGAAACAATACTGTTACGGTTTTTAACCTCGAATAGGCCTTACTCTCAATTCGATAAACGCAGTTCCCAAATCTCGTTCTGGATTCGATCACTGATTAGTAAGCGCAAACACTAGGTTTTATTAAGGTTCAACACAGCCATTGTTCCACAACAACAGGAAAACAATATTCTTAACTAGAATATTCTTTCAACAGCTTCAGAAGTTCCAGTGGTTGATTGTAGAAATTGCCAATATGAACACAGCGTCCACAATAATACACAAAATACTTCTATTAAATAACACTTAAAACTTTATTCACAATTAAATTTCATTTAACATAATCGCTTAGACTTAACATTAACACTTCAACTACACTGTCGCAGTCTAAAATAAAACTAATAATAATTTTACAAGAGGAATTCTTTATATACAATTCTGCATAATTTCTCGATTATTCGAGGTCACTGTCTTTAGAAACCTTGAGAAAATCTAAGAATATTCGATAACATTATTTTACCTAACATATATATTTGATTCATAAAATAATTCAATTTGTTACCATTGGACTTATATTATCATAAATAGAAATATACCGTATCTATTTATCCAAGGGTTATTAGTTTTAAACGATATATGAACGAACGGACCATGCGCAGACTCTAACAATAGAAAGATCTCTATTGAAAACTATTTTGTCATCTTATTTTGACTTCTAGAACAAACACAAATTTACTATATCTAATATGCAACATAAAACTAACATTATGAGAGACAATAGATTAAAAATAATGTTGATTGGAGTCGGTCACCAATTGCATTTATAGAAAAAATCACTTCTCCCAAAAAATTTAGAGCGTCACATCCATATATACGCTCGTAGAATGCAACATACAATGTTAATCACCCCAAAGGTGAATAAAATCAAAAGATGAACCAGCATGACAAGCACACGTATAATAATCATTTCAATTACAACTCATTTTTTTCCGCCAACATTTTGGCCCGTAACAATTCCATATTTAACTTATCCACATAAAAGTGTAATTTAATACATTATGAAACGAACTCACCCAATCCGCGACTTTTGACCATTTTGTTCACGGCCTCTGCTTTGAAAAAATCCAACAATCTTATTTTCGCTCCGTTTATTTTTAAAAAATTTGAAACTGTAAACTTATTTTCACAGTTTTATAAACATCATATAGAAGATATATTTTATCCTTGATAAATTTGACACAACATTTATCAATATTTCTGCCCTTTTATTTTCATTTACGACATTTTCATTCACTAATGCCAGGGCGAACCCACTTAAATAAGACACTTTTACAACACGATGAACTTGTACACTGTTCCAAATAGTATAAGTAAAAACACAAAAATAATCAAAACGAATTTTATTTCAAATATAAAAAAAACAATCACAAAATTAATAAATAAAAATTTTAGTTTTAATTTCTTTATTATAAAAAAAACCGACTTTAACATTTAGAGTTTAATTTTTTATTAACTATCAGGTTCCGGATCTTTCATTTTCATTCGATTTATAAATCCGGACTTAACAATATTTTCCAAAAATGCAGCTATAAGTAGCATTTTCCTAATCTAAACGAAAGAGAAAAAAGTTGATTGCACAGCATCCTCTCGCTTTGTAGCTACCGATATTATTAATACAATTACATCAAAACCGGTTGATAGATTAGTTCTATCAAATGCCTATTGTTTCCAGCTAATTGAAAGATATCATAAAAAATAGGAACCACCCTCTAATAGATACAATCATACCATCATTTAACCTGTAGAAAATGTCATTTGTTTACATACAACGAAATATCCCAATAACAAAAAAAGAAGAACTGGAAATGATCATACACACCTAAAGCTTTTCCCCTCTGCTTCAATACAATAAAATGAAAAAGAGTTCATACACTTTTAACTCTTTTGTCTCGTTTTTGTAAGCAAATAATAATAAATTATTCATGTACAAGAAAAATGAAAATGTATATAAAAAAAACCAATCGTATGAAGACATAACCGAGGGTGAGGCAAAAAGTTATTTGTACTGCATGATCATGTTAATAAAAATGTTATTGAGTAAATATTATGTTAATGCAAAACATGCAAAGTTGAATCAAGGATGAAAATAGGAAAGGTGTTTCGCGCCGGGGTTAGTTTTTACTGTTAGACGTAACTACAAAAATCTAACACCTTTGCCAACACCTTTACTCAGAACTCAATTTGTTCTGTATTAGATTATAGATTTTTTCAAACATTACATGTTGGACATCACGCAGTTGGTGGGCATAACAAATTTTATTTCCATGTTGTTGTTTACGTTTAACCCTTTTTCTTGAAAAAAGTGATGTTGAATACAATTTGTATTTCATTGTGTTTATGTAAAATCGTAACAATCTTGTTAAAGCTTTCGGGTCTAAACTAGCTTCTAAATTTTTTAAAACAATCAAATTCAAAAGTTACGCTGGAGTCTGTTGCTTTGTAAATCTCGTTATCCCAATTCGAAAACGTTCGGGTAATTAATTACAATTTTGGGGTAAAATCAAGTCAATGCGTTACCGTTCCCAATATTTCGCATTTATTTGAATAAGTACATAGGTTTTGGTTTTGTTGTATAGTGAGGATACGAAAAACAAAACAAAATTGTATTACATTCCAAGAAAGGTCGACAAATCACCAACACGAAATTAAAAAAACATGCAAAATAATGAAGTCTATTATTCTCAGAATTTTTGTATTGGATTTCTCTAGAATATGCTCGATATAAATTAGAATTGTATTTAAGGAATTCCTTTTGCAGAACAGGATATAGTTAAAATTAGACTGCGATAGTGTAAACAGTTTAAGTTGGATTGAATAGAAATATTTGGTGTATTAATTTGGACGCTGTGTTATAGGAAAATTGCTTTTAAAACTTAAAGTCTGGCTAATTTGGGTGCTGTCTTGCAATTCCAGTCCAACTCAACAGAACTTTGGTTAACTGACATATTAATATACCAAATGGTTTCTATATGACATAATGAATTTTGTTAAACAACATTGGAGTTCAACATCGACACAGTGTTAGATATAATTTTTTTCTAAAACTGGCGCAGCCACCTTTGTTTTAAAAACAAAAATTTAAAAATAGTTAAGGATGATAACTCCGAAATTATTCTCGATACATTAATGAATTATAAAAAAACTGAGCGGCAAAAAATTTGTTTTCAAATTGTAATAACTTAATTACATATTTTAAACTTCAGTTCCGAAGTCAAAATCACAATGTCGATTTTGCTTGCCTTATATCTTTAAAGAAGTTTAATTTGTTAAAGCTTACTTGCAAACTGGTGGGTTTAGGAAGATTTTCAAGAAAACTTGAAAAAAACTTTTAGGTTTGAACAGGGTTTCAACACCGGACCTCCGACACTCAGTCAGTCTGACTAACCAATCCATTTGGCGATAATTAAGGGTTACTAGATTCACACCATTGTAACTGTCAAAATTTGGACAAACGTCAGATAGTTGCATTTTTTACATGCACTTCGATATATGTTGTATTTGGAAAAAACATATCCAAAATGGAATTCAAACATAATATGGCCTGATTGCACGAAACTAACGACTTGAAATATTTATTTTTTCCGATAAAAAAAATGTTCACAATACGTAAACAAACCAAATGATCGAGTGTAGTTATAGACCAGTCAAAATAGCATTTTGTGACGAAAAAATTAGTAACAGCATGAAAACTTGGATCAGGAAGAATATATTGCGCAAATAATGCGAAACATAAATTAAAGGTGATCCGAGTTACGAGTGTGAAATGGGGTGAGTTTTTAAGGGTAGAAAATGGTTTTTCACGATTTTCACCGAAACTAGACCTTCTATCGAAAAAAATTTAAAGTAAAAGTTGTAGGTAATAAAAAGGTCTATAACTTTTTTAAAGCCATTTTTTCATATAACCTAAAATTTGCCGTGCAAATAGAAAAACCGAGAAAAAAGGTCTTTTCGTTATTAATTTTTATCTCCCACAAAAAAATTTTTTTTCACACAATTTGGTGAAAACTGTACTACATCTCAAATGTAGCTCCTGGCAAGGTCGCCATATAATATATTTCGTTATTTACTTCATCCTTAAAGCCTTGGTTTAGATTCTTTAGATATGAATCAAAATCATGTTCAAAATTATGATTCATCGAACTTATGCTGTTTGTTGTAAGTGTTGGCAGGAAAGACTTTACTTGATGCTTTTCCCACAGATATCAATAATTTGAGTTAAGTCGATGTTCGTATACAGTCAGAGAACCGTCCCAGTAATTGACAAACCTTTAACAATTCAAATTAATCAGTTTTGTCTTTTACTGTTAGTCCCTTTAGCTGATGCTATTCGGTGACGTCAGTTTTGAGAAGTAATTCCAAATAAAACGAGTGTTTAAATTTAAAATCAATTCTGAATTTTTATTATAAATGTTCTGCTATATATACAAAATAGTTAATCGATATACATAATACAAAATTGTTTCCCCAATATTTTCATCCCTACCAAAAATATAAAATTATCGATTTTCTTATATACTTGAATTTTACTTAAATATATATATATAAAATTTGTTAACCAAAATTTGTTTATTAGACAAAAAAGGAATATAAAATTTTAAAGCTATTAAAATGAAAATCGACACGATTTCACACACTTATTATTTTTTATATTTTTAAGTAATTTGACCAAGTTATTAATTTAAGTTTGTTTACATTCTTTCATTTGTTTATTTATGTTGTGGTAGGTTTTTTATGCTCATAATATTTTTATAATTTATTGTTTCAACACGTGCAGGGAATGCATGTGAGATTTTCTTATTATAAGTGGTTGTTTGTTTATTATAATATTTCTTGTATTAGATTTATGATTGTTTTTTGTAATTGATTTGTTCGGAAGCCAGTAGCTACATTTGAGATGTAGTACAAAACGTACCTTATTATGTCCCTAATAGGCTGTAATTTTTTGGAATCAAAATATTTATTTTTACGTTTGATTTTGATTTTAAACCAAAAAAGTGACCTCATTTTCACACAAAAATTCTCCTGTGCTGGAAACAGCTTTTTAAAAAAATTCAGTAATCTTTATTTTTGTTGAAACGTCTACTTTTAGATGGTGTAAAAAAATAAACATTAACATAACATAAACACGGAAACATTTTCCAGGAAATGCGAAAAACTGAATAACCATGATTTTAAAGTTATTTTTCAATGATTGTTTAAAAATATGCATTATTTGTTAATATTGCTTCGGTCTAAAAGACCCAAGTATTACATTCATGAGCTTAAAGTGAAATTCTTACCCCCACTTTTTTGGCATTTCTCGACGTTTAAGGACCTACTGATTTTAAAAAAGCAAAAAAAAATGTATGTCTGTCTGCCGGCCGTCACAACCGACGAAATCTAGAAAACGGCTGAAGGGATTTGAAAAATTTTGAATTCTTAAAATAGGTACACTCAATGGTAAGAGCTGAAAGGACGATGTGTTCGATAACTGTACCGGAAGGGTGTCAAAAAAATCGTCAAGTGTGTCAAAACAAGGAAATATGCATATTTTTTGCTTAAAAAACGTTCATTTTAAGTGATTACGAGTAGGAGCAAAGAATGTGGAGAAATCTGGATGGTCGGGATTGGTATGTGAGATCAAAAACTAGATTATTGCATTAAAAGTTTGTCAAAAAAATGTTGTCAAGTGTGTCAAAAGAAAGATTTTTATTTATTTTTTTACCCAATATTTTGGAAAAAAATAAAATTAATTATTTGTTTGAAATGAAATTTTATTATTATTATTGAGAATTATGGCATTATAAGTGTGTCAAAAAAATAATGTCAAGTGTGTTAAAAAATGGTTTCATTTATTCTTTTAGCCAATTTTTCGGAAAAAAAATGTAGCTGTTTTTATGACGTAAATGTAATTGAAATTGGAAATATTTGTGGGCAATATTTTTGGGATTTTGAAAAAAGTTTGTATTTTTGATTTTGTAATAATTTTTGCAATATTTTTAGAATTTTGGAAAAAGTTTTAATTTTTGATTTCATAAGAATTTTTGGAATATTTTTAGAATTTTTTTGAAAAATTTTAAATTTTTGATTTTATTATAATTTTTGGAATTTTGAAAAAAATTTGATTTTATTTATTTTTTACAATATTTTTGGAATTTTGAAAGAAATATGAATTTGTGATTTTGTAATATTTTCTCGAAACGCTAAATGGAGAGGTTTTTGAGTAGTTTGCTGAGTGTATCATCTTTTCACTAAATTATGTTAATTTATGATCTGTTATAATTTTCCGGCAACGTATTGATGTTTCGTGTTAGTTTTGTAATACACATCTAAACAGAGATAAAAAATACATGTACTTTAACAAAAAGTTGTTTGATATACATCGCTGCCCAAAACTAAAAACCATGTCCTCATAAAAGTTTTTTGCCGAAAACTATATCAAAATCCTTAACCCAGACCGAAGTCTTGATATCTCAGAGCTGTGAGATTTCACAGCCCCTCCATATTTTATCGTTGAAATCCTTAAAAAATATACATTTTTCCATGGTAATGTTCATTGTTTTTACACCATCTAAAAGTAGACGTTTCAACAAATATAAAGATTACTGATTTTTTTGAAAAAACTGTTTCCAGCACAGGAGAATTTTCGTGTGAAAATGAGGTCACTTTTTTAGTTTAAAATCAAAAACAAACGTAAAAATAAATATTTCGATTCCAAAAAATTACAGTGTATTAGGGACATAATAAGGTACGTTTTCACCAAATTGTGTGAAAAAAAATTTTTTTGTGGGAGATAAAAATTAAAAACGTAAAGCCCTTTTTCTCAGTTTTTTTCTATTTTCACGGCAAATTTAAGGTTATTTGAAAAAATGGCTTAAAAAAAGTTATAGACCTTTTTATTACCTACAACTTTTACTTTAAACTTTTTCCGATAAAAGGTCTAGTTTCGGTGAAAATCGTGAAAAACCATTTTCTACCCCTAAAAGCTCAAGCTTTCACCCCGGTAACTCGGATCACCTTTAATTTATGTTTCGCATCATTTGCGCAATATTTTCTTCCTGATCCAAGTTTTCATCCTGTTACTAATTTTTTCCATTTTTTGCCTGTTCTTAAGGTATCTAGACTGGTCTATTAATGGTTACAGTGAAAATGAAATGAAAACGTTAACTATCAAGATGAATATAAATTACAACCTGAAAAATAATAATCAGACAGAAATTGTGACTTCTGTTCAAAATTTAACGAAAACGAGATTTTCTAATTAGTCTAAAACTTAAATCACAAGCAAAATTTTGTACCAATTAAATTTTATTTGAATTATAATATTTGTCGATAACGCTATTGTAATTAATGACAAACAACACTTTTTCGTGTCACAATCGAAAATGGATTAAATAAACAAATGTCCGCACCTTACGAAACATAAGGAGAGCCAGCCTTACATTTGTCAAGATTTGTTTATTCTGATTTTCTTTATCATAATCAATAAACATTAAAATTTACAAAAGAATTTAATTTAATTTAATAAAACAAAACGAACACACGCAATAATTTCGATATTAAAAAAAAAATTATGATTAATAATGGATGGAAAACATGTTTGTTTTATTAATAAGACGAATATGAGAAATTAAATTATCGAAGAATTGTTGTTATATTTTCTTTAGTTGTTTTTTTGTTTATTTAGGGGTTGGACTAGGCGATGTTTTGGAAAGTATTTCAACTAAGTGGTTCATGATTTTTACATTTTATGCTGTTTTAAACTGAATTTACGTTACAATCTCCAATATTCTCAACAATTAAAGGATATATCCTCATGTCCTCAGAGAAGCTTGGAGGGAAGAATGGTTGACGTAAGGTGATGAGAAACACCTTATCTCCAGGCCTTGCACAATCGTTTATCCTTCATCGAAACCTAGGGTAGCGGTCATTTGCAACAGCGGCATAATTACCATATCTGCCGATTTTTTTAAGGTCTTTCATTACGTCCTTCTCCCATTGTAGTCGTGGTCTACCCAGTCGTTCAATCCCTGGCCTACTTGCGTTCCTTTTATTTATCATTCCAAACTGTAAAAAGGGCTCGAAGAACATGCCCTCACAAAGCAATCCTATTGGAACAGATACAACCTATTATATCGGGAGTCGGGACCATTAATAACGTCTCTGATTTCAAAGGTATATGGGGTTTTATATTCTTCATCGTTTGTATTAAGTGGAGCAAAAATGTAGCGTAGGTGTTACGCTCAAATAAAATACGGATACATGCGAATTGTTATTTTGTGTAAAGGTCCACGTTTGTGACCCATACATCACCACCGGTCTAATCACTGTATTTTATAACTTGAGTTTGGTGTTAGTTGACACCGACAATGATCGAAGGAGAGGTTAAATTGTTCGAAATTTCGATTACCTGCAGCGTTTCAAGCATATTATATCTGTAAGTATGCTGTTGCTTGATTCAAGATTTAATTTCGAATATTTAAAAGATCCAAGTCACTCAATTCGTTCATCGCCACACATCATATCTTTTTTCTAAGCCTCTCTTGAAACATTAATGTGTTTGGTTTTATCGCAGTTGTCTCAAGCGACTTGAAAGTCGCACTCATAACAGCTTCACTTCGGTCGAGGATGACAATCGTTCAAAATTATAAATTTCAAGACGTCTTAAAATAGAGTAAGAAGTCTTATCAAAACGGTTAAATATTAACAATTCTTTTCGTCTTCGGGATCAATTTAGAACAACAACGCGTTTCAACCCGTCCTTGAAGAGAAAGACTCAAGAACACACAACAGGATATCAAAACATGGAGTCAATCAGGGATGCCACGAAATAAATCCAAGCTGATTGGCACAGAGTAAACTACCAAATAAAAAGGTTATAACAAAACGCCGCCTATTTGTCGAAAATTTGACGCTTTTGATTGAACATACGTCAAACTAAAATCTTTTTCGTAATTTTTTTGTTTTATTTATGGTCGTTTATTTTGTTACCAAATCGAACGATTTCGCTTTGGTTTACGGTTTAGTGACATTTGGACAACATCAGCTAAAACCCTGATCCGTTCTAAACAGATCGTTCATTTGCGTGATTTAAAACGTCGGTCATTGTTCAATCGGTCACTTGAAAAAAAGTAAATATATAAGGTAAAAATGCGGATAAAAAGGCTAGTCAATAAGTAAAGAAGCATCTTCTAATTAAAAAGTAACAATCCCCATTACATCGAGATGATAGCACCAAAAATGTTGCGAAACATTCTGAAAAGAGCATGATGTGCGAAATAAAAAGAACACCACTGGTGAGATATCGCTTTTTATAATTAAACACTTAATATTTCTCATTAATGTAATTTATTTTAAAAACCACAGCTTAATTACTATTTAACGACACAATTACATTACAATTTTTCTATTACTAACTCAACGATCGGTCATCGTTCATTGCAGTGATCCGTTCGATTCAAATAGATTGTTCACGACCAATACATCACTAATGTAGAATATGAATTGAAGAAACTGGTATAAACAATTATTTCTTGATTTAAATAGTGAGACAGTATATTTTTAATGAGCAAAATGTACAAATCCCGCTCGTATGGTTACACCCCTCGTTACGCTCGAGCAGCAAATTTCATACTTGTGTGAAATCTAGTACATTTCGGTATCGTTATGCAAACTACTATTGTATGGTTTATTTCTGCTTTAGACAAATGTGAAAGACGAAATCATTTTTGCTTGTGTATTTGACAGTAAGTTTTCGGGTAATCGAGTAGTAAATTACTCGACAAAAATTGTCGAATATCAGTAGTCGGCTATTCGATTTTACACCATATGTGTGACCTTGACAGTTTGGCTATTAGTCGGAAGAGCTTTTTGTTTTATTTCGGATAAACTCATGTTTGCCAAAATCCATTCACATCCGTTACCGTTTTTTTTTGATGGTAAAATTCGATTATGTTTTCAATCTTTTGCATGAAGTTGAGAGATAAGTTCTAAGATTGTCTAATGGATTTATACACCAATTCGTGTTCGCATGCGTTGTTTTGCTAGCTAAAAATGAAAGTACATCCGTAAAAAATTGAGTAAAACTCAGAGGACTGCAAGGTCGCAGAAGAGAGGCAAATAAAATTAATATAGAAACGAAGAATTATACAACCCTATTCATCATGTTGATAAAAGAAATTGAAAATTTTAGAAGTGGCACAAAATGAACCAAAAAGAAAATATTCTTTAAAAAATTAAAAATATTACCAAACATAATTAAATTAATAAAGATCAAGACAAAACAAAATTTGGAAGAGTTTCAAGTGAATTTAACGGGAAAGTTTTAAATACTTTATTTATCTTCAAAATTGGAGCTATCAAAAGTGTCGGGATTGGGAAGAGATAATAAGGAGTCAACGGATATTCCAGGACAACAGCCACACCAACCTTAAAAAACCGACGATACGATTACGACTTATCTCCTTGCACTTTTTAAGAAACATTTAACGGGCCAACTTTCCGGGAATATTTTATTTATTTTGTCCATAGCTTGGCACTGAGCCTTAAGCTGCTCTCCAGGAGGACTCTATGGCATTAGTGTGCGCTCCAGTATCGGGATCCTTGAATTTGAGCTTATGATTAACTTGTAAGAGTTTATAACCTTCATCATCAAGACAATCATACGCTTTTTAGCAGTCATTTATGATGGTGGTCCCTGGAGCTATCCAGTATTGTATTATTGTTAAAAGTTCTTTTATTTCTTTTTTCTACAGGGACCATAAATACCTTTCCACTTCCCTTCTCATATCCCCCGAAAAACCATTGACCCTTAACTCTTCGCCTTCGATGGTATTTTCTCTTCTCAAATTTTGATTCGTTAATTTCGACGACTTTATTTTTGCCCTATAATTGATCTTATTTGAGAATGTAAGCATGAAACACGACTTCTCTGCAAACCGAAGCCCAATCGATGGCAATAACGGTGAGAGATACGTCAGAGTACCACAAGCGAACAAAACTTAATTTAAAAATATTACAATTAAAAACTTCATAATTTTTTTGTTTATATAAATGCATAACAAAGTATCTGAAAGATGCTCAATTTTGATTGTTCAAAAAAACGTTCCAGAGCGTAGTTCAACGTGTGATTTGCATGTCTCAAGTTTATTTTCGGACGTTTATGATACTTATTCCTACAATGCCAGCGAAATCAATCGATACTAAATTTAAGATGATTAGTAAAACATAACAAAGAAATAAATAATAAGATTACCGGGAAGGTTCACAAACTAAATTAAAGCAACCCACTGCAATTGGGAGATCGATATCATCGTTCTTGGGTATCACGCTCAATTCTTGAAGCTTCTTAATCGTTTTTGGTGGATCGGCATTTGATTTGTAAAAATAAATTAAATTAATTTTCTCTCCATTGCTATTAGTTGATAGTTAAAAATTAATGTCTTTCTTTAATTTTTATCATAAAAAATAAGGCAACTTCTTCGGTAAAAAATTGAGAAAAAATGCATAAAAAAGCTAAATTTCAAAAACTCACAATTTTTTTCAGGGATGAGACGGCGTCAATTTTTCACTTGAGTAGTGCTTGTCCCGTCAAGAGCCTATATACCCTATATTTCTTTAAATTTGTCATTTATTTATATTACAGGAAAAATTATATTTGTTTGTAAAATAAAACGATTCATAATGAAAGTATTGATAGGCGTGTTTTATTTGCCAAATTACACTAACAATTGCATGTATCCAATTCCAAAATGTCAAAACTCACAAACTGTTGGTTTTGAAAATTTGGAATAGCGGCTTAGTTCGCGTGTTCATCACCAACTGCGCACCGCTTCAATTTTTTACATCTATGGGTTGTCAGTATTTGGAATTTTGTTTATTTTTTTTTCTAATTCGGCATTTGTGATTTGACATTTGTTGATTGTTTTGGTGCTAATAAATATGTAAGTCTATAGGCGTGTTTTATTTGCCAAATTACACTAACAATTACATGTATCCAATTCCAAAATGTCAAAACTCACAAATTGTTGGTTTTGAAAATCTGGAATAGCGGTTTAGTTCGCGTGTTCATCACCAACTGCGCACCGTTTCAATTTTTTACATCTATAGGTTGTCAGTATGTGGAATTTTGTTCATATTTTTCCTAATTCGGCATTTGGTGTTTGACATTTGTTGATTGTTTTGATGCTAATAAATATGCTAGTCCATTGAGAAATCTCATGGATCAGGATTTTGACATTTACATTTGATTTGTCGACATTTACATTTTATATTTTCTGTACAAATTCTACCAACCTCTAGAAAATAATATGTGTACAAATCCAATTCTTTGGTTCGTTTTATTTGAAATCTGTTTTTTGACAGCTCTATACGAATTCCGGTTGGGCAAATAAAACACAGCTAATGTCTTTTCCTTCCTGTAAATATGGCGTTGTTTTGTAATAACAAATCTGAAGTTAGTGACATTTCGTTTTTGAGCAAATTTTTTTTCCTGCAGGAGTTATGATGATTTACAGTGGTAGGAAAAAATAATAAATGAATAACGTAACACAGTAAATAAGTAAACTTTCTACTATTATATTTTATGGAACTGGGAGTTATCGCCATAAGTCTACATAAAAGAAGTACTATATTAAGAGTGCTACCGTTGACTAATTAAACTTTGTCCGCTATGACTAATAATGACTAATGACATTTCTCTGCTAGAGTAGATATAGCTTCAGGATGAAAGACACCACCATAGCTCTTTATTGCAAGCACCTCTGTTCCTAGTTAAAAAACTTTTTTTTTTTTTTTCAGCAGTTCAAACATCGATCGACCGAAATAATTGTGTCTAAAACATTTATTTGTCATCAGAAAGTAAAATAGTTATATTTTACCTCAGTCAAATTAATTTAGTTCCTCGTTTCCATCCCTAACCTTGTGGAGGTTGATGGTTTACATACAGAGTAACTGTATGTTCTACTATCTATGAACTATGTCAGAAAGTAGTCTAACCTGAAGGATTATACCTGATTTCTTTCTCCCATCAGTTCATGAGCTTCAATGAAAAATTGTATAAACACAATAATATTTTTTTGTGTTCAGCAGTATACTAAGTGTATCTGCTGCCAAACTGTCAATTCTATTTTCAAGTAAGAACGATTTAAGATCGTTCCTTAAGGTATCGTAATCAGGGCAATCCAGAAGAACATGTAATGCAGTATCATCACATCACATGTTGGTCATAAACCATGGAACGTAAAATCAACTCGTTTCAAGTACTCTCTAAATTTGCCGTGTCCAGTTATAAGCTGGACCATAGGACCTGTCAGAGCTACCTTTTTCGTGCCTAAAGCGAAAGCTCCAACGCTGAAAAAAAGATACGTATGCCTTTCCATATCTGAGACCTCCCAACGTGTCTTCCATTCGTTGAGGGTCTCCTGGTGCAGCCCCTTTTTTATTTGCTTCCTTTCAACTCTGATGTTTCAACACAAACAACACAGCACGATTGTATAATTTTGCCTTCTCTTTTAGGAGAAGGTCTAAAGGAATTGTGCCCGCAATGACCTGAGTCGAGGTTGTAGAAATGGATCTGTAACCTCAGATCATCCGGTGCAACATATTTCTCTGAGCGCTTAGTAACTGTGCATTATGCTTAACGTTAGTCCGCCCATACCAACCAGCTGAGCAGTAAGACAAAATAGATTCCACTACAATCTTATAAATAAGATGAAGTGTATTTCTATCAAGACCCCACCATTTATGAGATAACCTTGTGAAGCTGTGGAAGAGGGACTTAGATTTCTCGCATATTCGTGTAATATGACTTGATATCTCCAGCCTCTCATTCAAGTCAACACCAAGGCATCTACTATCTAGCTGAGCTGACCATTTTGATTGTATTTCCATGTACCTTAATGGTTGGTGGCCATGCTCTCTCGTACTTGCCCTTTAGCTGTAGCATAACAGTTTTTTGCACTGACAAGCTTGACTTGTTTCTTCTGCACCAGGAGGTCTTTCTTGCAATTGTTTTTCTAGAATTTCCAGAAATTACAATTACTTTATCATCAGCGTATGCGACTTTTGAGACTCCATCTATCACTATCATACTAGTATTAAAGACCGTATTCCAAAGAGTTGGACCAAGGACAGACCCTTGTGGAACTCCTCTTGTAAACGCCTTTTCCACCGAATCAATATCATTTTTAATTATTGGCTTTATCGAATTAAGGTAGGCATCCAGCAATCTCAGGAGATTAGCTGGGCAGCCGAGTTCAGTTAGGTAACTAATGACACTTGTCCACCATAGATTATCGAAAGCCCCCGATATATCTACGGAAATGCCAAGACAATACTTTTCATCGGTTGATTTGACAATTGGAGCGACCCGTTCTAAAGCTTATCCGATATCCCACCATTCAAATCAATGCAATTTAAAAGCTTCTCATTAAATATTTTCTCAAAAATTTTACCCAGAATTGAAAGAAGCATGATTGGTCGATAAGAATTGGGCTCGCTAAAGTCCCTATCTCCGGCTTTTGGAATTATAATAACCCGACCAATCTTCCACTCTTTTGGAAAGATACCATATCTGAGGCAGCTATTGATGAGTTTTAAGTAAGTAGGAGCTAAAACCTTCCACGACTGCTGTACAATTACAACTTCTATTAAATCCAGACCAGGAGCTTTACCACGTTTCTTGCTCATCTCAGCCTCCTCTAGGTCATCGACTGTGAAGTCTGAGATATCCTGAGAGACCTACGGTAGCTGCGCTATCCTTCTGATCTCAGCATGTTCAGGTGAGTCCTCTGTATCGTCTGGAAGCAAGGTGTCAAGCAGCACACTCCATGAGTTCATGTTGTTTCTGTTCGAAGAAACGGTTCCATGAACTCTACGTTGAGCAAGCTTTTCTGTCTGATATTTATAATTGAAGCCCCATGGATCCTTGTTGCCTACTTCCGTAACAAGTTTCATGAAGCTTTGCTTTTTAGTTGTATGGACCTTTTGCATGTATGTTTCTTAGGTTCCTGCAAGCAGCCTGCTTTTGCAGTCTCAGATTTGGATCACGTTCTTTCTGTACTTTTTTCTTAGTTCTTACCTGGTTTACCTCACTTTTAAGTTTAGTTAGATCACTGGGTTGCCCCATTTGTTTTGTTGCAGTTTGATTTGCGTTGTATGGAATCTTCACAAGCGTTTAGTATGACCTCGGTAAGAGAAGCCAATATCGTCTAACAGTCATCAGAACAGCAAATCTCTTCTGCTTGTCTCTTGTCTTGTTTAATATTTAGTACTAGATTTTGAGTAAGGAGTTTCCAGTTGGTAGCATCGATTTTGAACCTTTTTGTATTAGAATTATTACACGAGAAACGCAGACAGAACGACTCTGAGAATCAATTATCTCAAACGAGATAACACGATGATCACTGGAGGTCCAGCCTTCATGTACTTTCCAGTGTTTTATACGCTTTATCATATTTTGCGATACTAAGGTGACCCCTATTGACAACTCACCATTGTGTGCATATGTTAGATTCCCAGATTCGTTCGCCACAAACAAACTCCATCGTGAGATAAAATCTTCAAGTTTGTAACCTCTGTTGTCAGTGATACGATCGAACCACATTTTGAATCGAGCGTTAAAGTCACCGATAATGATTACTGGACCGTGTATATGGGCTAGGATCTTATCAAGCTTATTTAAATGGTTCTCGATAGTCTTCCGAAACTGACAATATACATTTGCTAGATGAGACGCTCCACCAGGGTATCTAGCCTCTACACAAACACAGTGAGAATCTTTAAATTGTGAGAACGTTACAGCTTTTATACTGGTGTTGTGGAAACTTATGGGAGCAGGTATGCAATTTTCCCCATTTTTGCGTGCGTGTTAATTCCCAGACCAGTTGCGACTCCGTTCATTCCGTAGACCTTCCTGTACACATAGGATGCCTACATTGTGAGTAGAGACGGATTCACGCATCTCGTGCACTACCAGCACTGAGTGTTGCAAGTTTGATTGTACAATTTTCAGATTTATGCCCGACCTGAACGCTGTATTAGTGTGTCTGTTCATAGAGATTTCTATGGTTCATGCGCTCCAATTCATGATTATAGCTATGGCAGGTGCTACCTCCTACCTTGTGAACATTTACTAATTGTTTTACAGAGTGCACATTCCGCAGGAGATACTTTATCTGAGCATTCTCTGTGACCCGTTTTTAAACAATGGCCTCATGTCTGTTCATCTTTTGTGCATGTTTTAGACATATGTCCAAAGCACTGACACTTGTAACAGCGAAGAGGTCTGACATAAGCCTGAACTATACAAGATGCCCACTCCAAGTAAACACTTTTTTGTTAAGAATTTGGTTCTTACATTCAGCGTTTATTTCCACCACCCAGTTCATGTCTACTCCAATTTTCGCACCAATCTTAAAGACAGGTTTGATCACTCTTGTTTCGCTATCGATACCATTTTGTCTTATGATAGCAGATGCTAGTTCCGCTTCAGTAAAGCCAGCTCTGACCGCCTTTATTATTAATCATGGCATCGGTTTCTTAGGCTCACTAATTAGAAAACCGGCATATTCTAGCGACTCGTTATTGGTAATAGCATTGAGATCAGAGCTAAGGTCAGTTGTCAACAGAATACCGTGGTCTTTCGTGCTTTTTATTGCTTTAACTCTCAAACCTCCGTCACACGGGTTAACGTGGGTTGCGAGACCAGCTTTGATGACATCGCACTCCTTACCAGGGACGTGGTTTACCAATTTTTTGGTTCTTATATTTTTATTGCCTTTCCTTTTAGCGTTTTGGATTTTGTCACGCTTTCTCTTCCCCTTTTTCCTCTCGCCGCCAACTAGGTTCCATTCCTCCTCCGGTAAGTTTGCTTCATTAGCTGGTTTAGTTACCAATGGATTCAGTCACGTTTTCGCTACATATGTTAATTTTGTTGTTAATCCGTTTGTTGTTATTCCGCAGTTGCTGCGGAACGACAGCAGCCTCTGACTGTTTGCTATCCTGTGTCTGAACAGCATCAGCATATGACATTTTCCGGTTTTGCACTTTCTTTTGTACCTGTACGTTTGTCCTGATCATTACCTTCATCGTTTTGCTTATTTATTTTTGGTATCGTCGTTTTTGGTATCTTGTATTTGTTTAGTAAATCATTGATTCCTTTCAGAATCTCAGATTTTATGTTGTCATTGTTGTCCTGTTTAGCTTCAAGAGCTGAAACATGGATCAACATATTTGTGTACGCCATTTGTACTGCGCTTACCACCCGGCTTAGGTTATTTAGAGTCTCCTTATGAGGACCTTTCGTGGGACCGTTCGTTCAATGTGGGTAAGCCAACTAGTTCTAGAATTATGTCAGCCAGACCTTGCTTAACTGAGTCAACAACACAATCAATTTTGCAATCATTAAGGAGTAACTCATGGTCTCCATTTTTCTCACTTCTTCCATTTTTCTCACTAGACCCCTTTCCTCGGCAATTTCGAATTCGGGCTTCTCATTTCTATGCCTCTTTCCACTGCTACTCGCCATCTTTTAAATAAGTCGAACCAAGGTGAGGTTTAATTAACTCGGACCAGGATGAAAAAAGCATAACAACTGCCCTAGCCCTTCACACTAATACTAGTGCGAAACAGCGGACTGAATCAAAAATCAAGGATTCATAGCACATTTTTGGTTCACCGTGAGCTTCTACATCTATACGACTTAACTTCTGCGGACGATTAAAATATGCTTTTCGAACTACATTCGTGGCTTTGATTTTGATATGGTAAATGTCTGTATGTGAAGTCTACCTTAACCCATGAATGAAGAAAAACTAGGATAAATCTCGAGGCGACTGCATACCTTGGATTGGAAACCTCGGTGGATTAACGCCGTTTCAACAACAACAATAAATACTTAAACCGAAACAAACAACCTAAATAAGAGAATATTTTCACAAATGGTTGAAAATCGCTTATTTGATAGACTCAGTCATCATACTAGAATAAATTTATAAACAATCACACCGGATAGGAAAGTTTTGTGTTCAACTGATCCTACATAAATAAATTTTTCATATCTGCTTCCCTTGCCTTATCAAGCTTAAACTTAAAATGACAAGTTTTTTGTACATCGTTCACTGGAAGAAAATCAAAATATAAAAAAAAAAAAATATTTATGTGTGCATGAAAGAAATATCTCTAAACTACAAAAAAGGAGGGAAAACCATTTTTAATTCGAAACTTCATTATTTCAATTTAATTCCTATAACAATAATAATTTTTGTATAAATAAATTATAAACTCATTTTTTGTTGTTTTTTCATTATAGGAGTAACAAAAATCAAACATGAATTTATTTTTTGATTTTTTATGTTCGGTGTTGTACCTAATAATAGATCCCAGTTTGTAATATTACTCGTTCCGAAAATTCAATTTCATTTTATTTCTTTTTGTGTAATTTATTTCGAAAACAAATTTATTATAGATATTTTTAAAGAAATATCTTGAAAAATTATTTACGAAAATATTATCCAAATTATATATATAAAAAAAATAATATTTTTGCTATACCTCAATTTTTTATTCTTTTATATTCAAAAAATTCAACTTTTTGTTGTAAACCCTGTCACAAAAATTTCTTTTTTATAGTTTTTTTTTAGGTGACAACAGAAATAACATAACCTAAATTGGCACTTTTTTAATTTAATATTTTATCAATTAGATTTATTTATTAAAATATTAAATAAATAAATATTGCTTTTATATTTTTTTTTATCACAAATTAAATTTTTATAAAACTTTGATTAGTTATTTTTAGTTTAGAAAAAAAATAGTAAATTTTGGTTAACAATTAAAAAAAAATCACATTTTATGTTATTTTGAATTAAATGAAAAATTAAATTATAGAATCATACAACACGTCACATTTAATTACCTCTTTGAATGCACTTTTTTAAATAAAGTTTCTTTTAGTTTAAAAAAAATTTATATATTATTTCACACGACACTTTTTTTATAATTTTATTTTATATAAACTATTTTGAACTAATTCCGAGTTTAAAAATCAACTTACAAATCAAACAATAATTAATCAATTTTATAAATCTTTTTTAAAATAATGTTTCAAAGGGGTTCCTCTTATCGTTTATTTGACAGTAACAAATAATAATAATAAAAATAAAGATGTTACTTTTTCCGTCGTGATATGTCGCGGAGAAGAGAGAGCACTGAAGTAGTATTTTCAAGTGGAGAAAAACTATTCAAGGGAGGTTAAAAACTCTACGTTTTACACCAATGCCAAATTAGGCAATGCCGACAACAAACTCCTTAGATAATATTTTAACGAAAACTTTTAGAGACATCTATTGTATATAAATTAAGGTTATGATAATCTACTTTATCTATTTGTTTAAAATGCCATCTACTTTTAAGCTCAATAAAATTTTTTTTAGTGGAGACACAAATCATAAAAAGCTTCAAGATTTTTTCAAATGGAAAAGATTTGTATCATTTGTACAATTTGAAAATTCTTTTGCACTTGCAGACACTTAGGCCCACTATACACTTAAGCTAAGCTATGCGAACTATGGTTTTTGTATATAACGTAATCAAATGGATCACTATACACTTGAGCTAAGCTATAAGCTTAGCTCAAGTGTATAGTCTCCATTTGATTACGTTATATACAAAAAACATAGTTCACATAGTTCGCATAGCTTAGCATAAGTGTATAGCGGGCCTCAGTCTACATTCACATGATTGTTTTTTTTTTCATTTACGGTGGTTGTTGTTGTTTTCTCCATGCAAAAACACATAGAAACTAGCGCCCCTTTATTTCAATCTCAAAACTAAAGCTCACCAAAAAACAACGATATAAACAACCAATTTATATCGGTTATAGTAATTTTGGTTGTTTTTAATCGTTATTTTTCTTTAAAGTCGATAAGTTTATATCGACATTCATACTTTTTTATCAATTAAATTATTGTCAATGTTTGAAAGTGCTGTAACGATTAATTAAATTGATATTTAATTTATCTTTAAATTGAAAATTCATTAAAATTAAGAATACGAGTGAAATTTTATAAGTAGAATATTTAGGAATCGAGGAAAATTTAAAGGTCTTTAACCAAAACATGAATAAACTTTACTAGCTATGATAATCTTATTTATTAAATTATTTACAAGTTAAATAAATAATCAAATAATAAAAAATGTTGACTTCTCTCTTCAAAATAGTAAATATTTTGACAGATTTAGCAGGGGAAACAAAATTTAAACGATATCTTCATATTTTTGTTGTTGTAGAACGATATTAAAAAAACAAAAAAAACAAAACAATCATGTGAATGTAGACTTGTAGAAGCACTGAAATTAGTTGAACAAAAATAACAGGATGGTTATGGTTACAGTCAACTTTCCTATAACGCGGCATTTTTATAACGCGATTTCCATATAACGCGCAGTGGAAGTTGGGAACTGTTCTCCTATAACGCGAATCGATCTCCTTATAACGCGTTTTTCATTTTTATCTGTACATATTGTGTGCATAGTAGGCATTTCGGGTATTTCCCTTTTTCTTAATTTCAATTACGTGGTAGTAGGCAATTAACAAAAAATATACCATTCGTTTATGTTATTTCTTTCTTCGTGCCTTTTCGTAATTTAGTTTATGTTTAAATGTGTTTATGGTTACAGGTACATAAAATTGTTTTGATTTCTTAAATTTACATTATTAGAGCTGTGGAACATTAAAGATCATACAAATAGGTAAAATTTTTTATTTCCACATGTTCTGCATTTTATTTTCAAATAAAAAAATAATATTTATAGGGTTAGTAAAATGTCTGAAATAAGCAAAAGTCGAAAACTGTTAAAAAGAAATTGTATAAACCTTGTGGAGGAAATTGCAATCTTAAATCGTTTAAGGAGTGGAGAAAAAGTATCTGCTGTTGCGAAATCGTTAAAATTGAATGAATCTACAATTAGGACTGTAAAAAAAATGAGATGAAAATAAGAAAAACTATTGCAGAGGGTTGTCCATCAGGTGCGAAGCGCGCTACTCGTATACGAAACATTAATATGGTAAAAATGGAACGAGCATTGATCATGTGGTTGGAAGATTGTATAGCCAAAAAGATACCTGTGTGTGGCAATCTTATTAAGCGGAAAGCGCTTAAATTATATGAGCATTTTAGAGGAATTAGCAACTCTTCTATAGAGAAACACAATCACACATTTACTGCAAGCGCAGTATGGCTAGACAAGTTAAAATATAGGTATTCCTTGCACAACATCAAGTTTCAAGGAGAACAGGCTTCAGCTGATGCAGAGGCTGCCGAAAAATTTAAAACAGAGCTCCCTAAAATTATCGATAAAGGTGGATATGCAGCAGATCAGATTTTTAATAGAACAATAGAACGCATAGAAGAAAATTTGGAAAGTGAGGAGGATTTTCCTCCAGTAAGAAAAAAAAAGTTAGACGGCTAATATTGGAAAGTGATGATGATGTCACCTCACAATAACTCAATTTACAATGTACGATTTTAATTTTTTGTTGGAAATAATTTTATTTGTGAATTTTATGGATTATGAATTACATATGTACTTGTATTAAATAAATTTAGATTAAATTATCTATATAAATTATTTACTTTTTGACATTTTATGTAATTCATATATGAGTTAATCACGAGTTAACTTAACTATGCATTTTGAGAATGCAGTTTTTATATAGGATTATTTTTGTAAAATTTATCTATTTCTAGGATTCCATACAACGCGGTACGAATTCATTCAATTCATATTATTTCTGTTTCTTATAACGCGTTTTCCATATAACGAGAAAACAACTTCCATATAACGCGATGTAAGTTAATATGATTTGTCTTATGTTTCTTTATGCTTCTCATAACGCGTTTTCCATATAACGCGGAACGAATTAATCTACGTACTATATATGCTATCTGAAACAAATCTTGAAAATCAAATCAAATCAGTCGATAGTACATTTTCTAATAGAGCGATTTTTCTGTTCCGTTGTTCATCTCAATAGCACTGCAACAGGGGGATAAGAGAAAAAATCACAAAAATTTTATATGGAATTACATACAAAGAAGACAATTTGAATAATTTTAAAAATTTTGTATGAAATTTCTCCTTTTAACACAATAGAACAATTTTAATTTGCTTATGAAGTATTATTGACTATACAAAACCCCCGATATATCATAGCCATACCCATTCATGCCTTTTGCAATAAACAATGAACATTGCCATATGCAAAAAATTGGATTAGTGTTTTTGATTAAATATTTTTGAATTTTTTTATATGGAGTTTTATTTTTCCAGATGGCGCTATGAGCGTTATGGCGATTTTTTGAATTTTTTTTATATTGAGTTTTAATTCCAAAATGGCGCTACAAGTTCACTATTTTTACTGTGCTAAAAAATGAAGAAGGCTTCTATATCGGGGGTTTTGGACCCCAACGAATTTCGTTTCTACAGGAGAAAGTTTCTACAGCTTTTCCATAGGAAGACTACACTACGATTCTATCTCGAATCTTTCTATAACATTTTAATGTCTTTTGATTGGTTAATTCTCTGATCAGTATGCCATCTTTATACAAGTTTTAATAAAGTAAACTAACATTAAGTTTACACCATGGTAGTATAATAGAATAATTGCAAATAGCTATTAAACTATTATGGTGTAAACGGATAGAATAATACCTTTTTACTTTGACAGATAGTTATTTGATATTTTGCTTTTGATCGATAGTATAATAGTATATTCAAAAAATTACAACGGTCAAAACGTTAAATGTAAAAGACAATTTCATGCGATTGTAAAAATGTGCAACATCAAAATCACTCAAAATTTAGTTTTAATTTTAAATTAATATTAGTTTTTTAATTTTTTGTTGAAATACTTTTCGATTGATAAGATTTTATATTCAAATTTGAAATACGTTACGTATTCTATCTGTCAATATTATTCTGAGCGTTTATACCACAGATAGAATAATACTATTTTGTGGTATAAACGCCCAATGTATCGATAGTTTAATAGCAAAAAACTATTATTCTATTAAACTATCGGTGGTATAAACTTGGTATAAAACAAGACAAAATCAACATTGTACAACTTTGTAGTTCATAAGTATGTTTTTTCGTGAGAAAATATTTTTCAATTTTAAGTAATGGTTTTTTTAAATATACAAAATGTAATGTGAAATATAAAAACGTGAAAGTGTACTTAAGTAAAGAGAAAAATTTACAAAAACTGCTTGACTAAACAATAATTTTTGTTCAAATTTTTACAGAGAGTAAATAATTATGGCGGCTGATAAGCAATCTGGTTCTGGTAACAATAAACTTAGAAGACAGTCATGGAGAGAAGTAAAATAGCTATTGCCAGCTATTAAATCATTTCTTTTCGATAAGTATAATTAAAACTATTTTATTTCAATAAAAAAAATTCTTTTACATCGAGAGAAAAACCAAAATAATATAAATTTTGTGTTAAAGTAACATTATATTAAACTATATAACTATAACTATATAACTATACAACTATAATAAATAAATTTATTAGAAATAAAATGAAATTCAACTAAAATAAAATATGTTTTAATTATTGCAATGTTAACTACTAACAAAATTTCTATGAAGAATCGTTTAAGAAAGTAGTCTAGATTTCACTAAAGAATCGTTGTGGAATATTCCACAGCGATTCAAGTGGTAGTATTACATGATGAATCGTACTAGAGCATTCGTTCACGAATCTGGTGGACATTTTATTTATTTACATACAAATTTCCATACCTTTTCCATCACGATTCTACACCTCAGAGAAGAAGTTTCTTCATCGATTCATGAACGAATCGATAGCATTTTATTCGCTGGGATATTGTTCTAATATTTTATGTTGGTACTACTAAATAATAAATTAATGTACAATGTGAATATAGATACATAATAAAATAGAGCTTGTTTAGTAAAAGTTGTAAAAATAAGATAGTCTTTTATTAATAATCTAAAAACAAGACTCTACATATCTACATATAAATTCATTTATTTAGTTAATTACATATCAATTTAGTTTAATATCTAAAGGGTTTAATTTGATTAAAAATTATGAAAAATAAAATTTTAAATTGATGTTATATTTTTTTAAAATGTAATTCTATAGTTGTATAGCTTTTTCGTCATGCATCTGCAAATATAAAAAGAATTTATTGACATAAATTTTAAAATAATTTTCATTTGATAAATTACCGAATAGATCTGATTTAAAAGTTTGTACATACTTGTTTTGCTGCATTTTTCCGCCATGTTATTATTACCATGAACTTGTTTCTCATCTGCGATTATTGTAGACTTTCTGTAAAAATTTGAGCAAACATTATTATTTTAAACATGTGTTTTAATCCAACTAACGTAATTTTACATAAATTGAAATTTAAAAAAGCAAATGAATTAGTTTTAACAAAATTTGTATACTCAAAATGTTTTAAATGGAGTAGAAATCATGTTGTATTTTCTCACTATACACTTTTAAAACTCTTAATATATTATAATATTAATTAAGTAAATCGTTTTAATAAATAAATTAAAATTTTTCACGGTAAAACAATAATAAACTATAAAGTTATAGAATGTTTGATTGTTGTTTTTTTTTGTTTTAGTTCAGTTTCGTAAAACTATTCTCAAGATCAGGCTTATCAGAGAATTAACCAATCAAAATTCGTTAAAATTTCATAGAAAGAATCGAGATAGAATCGTTGTGTAGTTTTCCTATGGAAAAAGGTGTAGAAACTTTCTACTGTAGAAATAAAATTCGTTGGGGGCCCTTATCCCCTTTTGCAGCGCCATTGCGGTAAACACCGGAGACTTTGGTTCCGGTGTTTGCCGCAATGACGCTGCAAGAAGGGGATAAGAGTAAATTCAAAAAAATTTGTGGTTTCATACAAAACACAACTTGAATAAATTTAAAAATTATCTATGAAACTTCTCATTTTACTACAATTAAATAATTTTAATTTGTTTATGAACTATCATTGACAATATATTAAGCATAATATATAAAATATTTTATTTTATTCTGTCCGTAAAATAAATACAAAAATAGGTTAAATTTTTCATACAACTTTGTATGGGAAATTTTGGCAATTTTTATGTTGCTCTTTTGAGCGACTTAAGCATAATATTTTATATATTACGCTTAGTATATAGTCAATAATACTTCATAAGCAAATTAAAATTGTTCAATTGTGGTAAAATGAGAAATTTCATACAAAACTTTTAAAATCATTCACATTGTGTTATGTAATACGTACAGCTTTATAACGAATTGTAGTTTAAGCACAGATAAATATATACAGATGTTTCATTACAAAGAAACTTTTGGTTGAACAAGTGCTGCCAATTTTTTTAGTGGTTTTTTGCGAAATTAAATCAAATAAAGTACTTATCTACTCTATTTGTTTCTTTGCTACAATTAAAAAAAACTACAAGACTTTTTCTGTGTATGTATTAATTTTTTTTTCTTTTCTCTTTATTGTTTTGGACAAAAATATTAATGTACATATAAGATATATTTTCGTTTTGTGTATTATTAGCCAAATTTTACTCGTAAGGCAAATAATAAATATTAAATACATATTTCAAAATAATGAATGAAAAATATCTTTTCCTTGGTATATGTTTCCTTGGTATAGTAAATCCAATTTGTTTTAAAAATTGTTATGATCAAAAAATAAGTAGTTTGAAATTTGAATTTTTCATTTCACTATAATTTTTAGGATAGAAGTGGATTTCGATTGTCAAGGAATCGTTTGATTTTAATTTTGAAAAAAAAAAAACGGGGTATGAAATTGATGGGAAACTCTTAAAAATCTTATCATGTACTTGATATTTTTCGACGCTTTGGGTCATAAGGACTCTTGATAAGCTAAAATATGTATGTCTGACCCGGTGATCCGTTCGGACGAGGAAAATTTGAAACCACTGGATCGTTTTGAAAAATTTTTGTGTCTAAAACTCCAATTGCCGTAAAAATGGTTGAGGTGACAAATTATAAGTACTTGAAAAATGACAAATTATAAGTACTTTGAGTTTTTCACTTTAATAAAATTTTTAGGATAGAAGTGGAAAAGTCATGAATGAATTGTTCGCCTTTACATCGGTCTGAAAAGGTTGAGGTATTAAATTCCGACGGGTGAGTGGATGTTTGACAATAACGCATGTGATCTTGATGAAAGTTAATCCGACTGTATTGCACACGTTTATAATATGTAGCTACCTTTCGGTGGATATCTGAAGTGATGGTTACTGCTGACATGTCAATTTTACTGTTGAATTTTGAGTCACATGCACTTGAATATTTGTGTTTGTGTTGCCGAAAAGAAGATGAGAAGATGTGCTGATAAATCAGGCACGAGTGAATTTGCATTTAATGGGTTGGGTGATGCGTTTAGAGAAGCATAACTCTCGTCTTTATTTTTTGGAACAAAGTAAAATTAATTAATTAATTTGTATGACATGAAATTTTATTATTATTATAGAGAATTATGGCATTATAAGTTTGTCAAAAAAATAATGTCAAGTGTGTCAAAAAATGATTTCATTTATTTTTTTAGCCACCTTTTGTAAAAAAAATTTTTTGCTGTTTTTATAACGTAAATGTAATTGAAAAGAAATTGGACATTTTTTGAATTTGTTATAGCTTTTGAATTATTTTTGGAGTTTTGAAAAAAAGTTTGTATTTTTGATTTTGTAATAATTTTTGCAATATTTTTAGAAATTTGGCAAAACTTTTAATTTTTGTTTTTGTTATAATTTTTGCCATATTTTTAAAATTTTGAAAAAAAAATTATTCTTTTATATATAATTTTAGAATTTTGAAAAAAGTTTCAATTTTTGATTTTGTAAGAATTTTTGGAATATTTTTAGAATTTTGAAAAACTTTAAATTTTTGATTTTATTATAAGTTTTGGAATTTTGAAAAAAGTTTCAATTTTTGCAATATTTTTAGAATTTTGGAAAAAGTTTTAAGTTTTGATTTTGTTATAATTTTTGCAATATTTTAAGAATTTTGAAAAAAAATTAGAATTTATACATATGTATTTTTAGAATTATGAAAAAAGTTTCAATTTTTATTTTGTAAGAATTTTTGGAATAAGCATTTTTAGAATTAAAAAAAATTAAACAATTTTGATTTTATTATTATTTTTGGAATTTTGAAAAAAGTTTCAATTTTTGATATTGTTATAATTTTTACAATATTCTAAGAATTTTGGAAAAAGTTTGAATTTATGAATTTTAAGAACTTTTGGAATATTATTAGAATTTATAAAAAGTTTAAATATTTGATTTTATTCTAATTTTTGGAATATTACGTAAATGTAATTGAACATGGAAATTTTCGAATTTGTTATAGTTTTTGAAACATTTTTTAAATTTTGAAAAAAGTGTGTATATTTGATTTTGTAATAATTTTTGCAAAATTTTTAGAATTTTGGAAAAAGTTTTAATATTTGATTTTGTTATTAGTTTTGCAATATTTTTAGAATTTTGGAAAAATATAGAATTTTGTTGAGAAGTTGTATTTTTATAGAAGTTGTAATTTTTGATTTTGTTATAATTTTTGCAATATCTTTAGAATTATGGAAAAAGTTTAAATTTTTGATTTTATTTAATTTTTAGAATATTTTTGGAATTTTGAAAGAAATATGAATTTGTGATTTTGTAATATTTTCTCGAAATGCTAAATATACATCGCTGACCAAAACTAAAAACAACGTCCTCATAAAAGTTTTTTGCCGAAAACTATATCAAAATCCTTAACCCAGAATGAAGTCTTGATATCTCAGAGCTTGAGATTTCAGCCCCTCTATATTTTCAAAGGTTACTTTTGTGGGTTATTTAAAAGGTAACGTCTAGATTAATTTTTTGTCTGTAACGGTTTGGTCTATGTTTATACTGTTAGGATTTTACATATTCATATTTTTTTAACTTCTAGTCATACTAAGGTATTATATTGATTTTATTATGTTTAAAATTTTATGCATAATTTATATCTTTATTTGTTCGATATATAATATATGCAATATCAAATATATGCTATTTCTATTATTTACTATTCTAATCAAAACATTGTGAATAGTTTATAATTTTTTAGAGCTCCGTTTTTTATATGGAACACAATTGGTGAGAGTAAAACGAGTTTTTCACATTATATCGATTATCTCGTAAACTATAAATGTTATGGACCTTAAATTTGGGTGGTAATAAAACTAAAATTGTTTTCGTTTGGTTTACAGGGTTACGATGTGAAACCTTTGAGAAAATACATTCTTTTTATAGATTCAAGTAGAGATTCATATGCAAAAGCTTCATTTCTTCGTGTTTTCTTGCTTCGATTAGCTCCGAACCTAACTGATCAAAAATCTTCAAATGTAGTGTGAATGATAGAAAAATTAGTAAGTTTTTTATGAAAAATATAGGGAAGAAACACATACTCATAATTATATTTATTAAGGGGGTGGAAATGACGAGGGGTAAAAACACTATTTAAAACGTGGTCAAGTCGGGTGTCGTTTGAAAGAGCACCTGATTTAGAAAACATTGCAAGTTTTTTTTAGAATTTTGCGGTGGACAGTTTTTGAGTTATTGTCGAAAAAGTGCGACTTTCAGACCGTTACCCCCCTCCCTACGTTTCGACACTGATTGACAGAAAAATTTGGAATGATTCACAGAGTTAGAAAATTTGGTAAATTTTGTATGAAAATTATAGCGAGTTCTCAAATAATTATATTTATGGGTGTTTAGGGGACGGGGTAAAGAGGGTAAAAAAATCATTTTTGACCCAAGCGAGTAGGGTGTCATTTGGAAGAGCTAAATTAGAAATCATTGCTATTTTTTTAGAATTTTGCTGTGCACAGTTTTTGAGTTATAGTCAAAAAAGTGCAACTTGCAGACCGTTCCGCCGCCTCTAGTCTCAAATAATTGTATTTCTGTGTGTTTAGGGGATGGGTGTGGGGAGAGTAAAAAAAAATTATTTTTGACCCAAATGAGTGGGTATTATTAAGCGAATAATTCACAACAAATACTTAATTTTTTCAGGGATTTTTGAGAACAATTAAACTCAAGTGAGTAAGGAAATATTTGAAAATTTTTCACTGCAAAAAACTGCACTTCCCAATTTACGTGTTTCGTATTTATCCTTTTCTTTAGTGTATTTTATTCTAATTTTAGAACTAAGATGGATCCTCACTGATGACTGATGTAATATAAAAATATAAAATAAGTTTATTATAATTTGCACTTATTTTCCTTGTAATAATATGCGCCAGTTCGGGTTACGAGCATTAGTGTAATTCTTTTTAATATATTTTTCTGCCCACCACGTACAATGTTTTCTAATTAATACTAAAATCATGAAATTTAAAGTCGCCGTGTTATGATGATGACAAGGATTGTGTTCACTATACAAATCCCTATATGTAATACTTGTGTTAGTAATGCAAAGATTAACAATTCGTTTCTTTAAATCTTTAAGTTCAGCGTGTTCCGCAAACATCCTTGAAAATAAAAATATTTGACCTTTGCAAATGTTAAAGAAATTATCAGTGGGTGCTTTAAGCTTACAAATATCACCTTCATCGCCATAATTTTTTTTGCAAATTAAATACTCCGAGGGAGCCTCTAAAATTACATCACTTTTAATAAATAAATTTTCACATCTGGAACATTTTATTTTTCTAATAATCTTACACGCTACGTAACCTACAAAATATCTCATAGAAGTCTCCTGTAATGGAACATCCAGGTTAAAGAAATTCTCAGATATATCGGCAATTTCATCATCATTGCTGGTATTAGTAGATATTAGGTTTTCATCTTCACTCGATTGCTCTGTTGTTATGGCTTCGACTGCAATTAATTCGTCCATATCATTTTCACAATCAGATATGGAAGAAAAAGGAGTAAGAATTTTAATGGTTATAATCCTGGCAATGTTGTGATTAAAATCATGAACTGACGGGTTTCGGTTGTTACCATTTGCAGCTCTTATTTGAGCAAACAAATTTTCAATTGGATCCTGGTTGAACCTTGAAGTTAGAATATAATCAATTCCAATATCTTTTGATAGTAGCTGTCTGGAAACTGTTTGAACTCCTTTAATGCTTTGGATTAAACCTTTAAAACAATATACTGTTGTTTTATTTACTATTTTAACTTGTGAAATGTAGTGTATCATATATTCTAAAAATTGATCAACTTCTTTACCGGTAATAAAGGCACATCTAATCATATTTTTATCATACTTTGCTTTTGAGTTTAGGCAGTCGAAAAGTTTATCTATTTTTTCTATAAATTTATAAGTTGAAATCGCTGTTTCTTCACAACGGGCAGATATTCTTTTCAGTTGAACAGTAGTGTTAATGCCTGCCGCAACGCTTCTGCTAAAAATTTGTGTAGCTAATTTAACTCTCATTTTTTCAAAGTTATTTGGATAAATATGTTTGGTTGAAATTTTTGGGCAACATTTGGTAATTGAGTTTATTTCTAAGTTATACAATTCTATAATTATGTTCCAGCTGACCATCGGGACATAATATGTCTGATTTAATTAAAGTATTTCTCACTGACTTTATTAAATGTGGTACGTCATATAAAGCTGCTATTTCGGTTTCATTATACATGAACACTGGTCGTTCAATGGTTATACCAAACAAATTGAAACATTTTCTATTATTTGGCCCTTGATCCCAAATCACAGCTCTTATATTAATACCCAACTCACAACACTTTTTCAAATTTTCTTGAACAAGCAAAAATGATTTATCAGCAAAAATGCTATTTTCAGAAACAACATAGCTTAAAACATATTTCCAATTTGATGATACACCTCTAATCATAAAAAAACAAACCAATTTTCCAATTGCAGCTTCTCTGTTATGCCCATAATCAACAAATCCATCAATTTGGTCGGAGAAAGTATTATACACAAGATCACTTCGTATGTGCATTTCATCGAATATCAAAACGGCCTGTTTTGATTTTGTACACATTAAATTAAACTTTTCTTTTATTTTAAGAAGGGCAATTTTATTAAAACCGGTACTCAAATATTTAATTGGCTGCCATCGTATCATAGAAGATTTAGACGGCAAGTTAAAATTTAAACTGTCTCTCAAATATTGATATGTGCTTGACGATCGATAGAAAATATTCTGAGCTATTATTTTTTGCTCCTCTGGCCATTTTTGATTTTTTGGACGCATACTTACTAGCATTTTGCAGAAATTCTTACCATTTTCGGTTATGTTCAATTGGTCAATCTGGTCGTTAATATTATTTTTAGATCTTTGAAATACTGACAATTTTGAATGCTGTCGTTTAAGCTTTCTTCTAAAGTTGTTGCATTTTCGGTTTAATTCTGATATTTGTCTGTCCTTAGATTGAATATTTTTCAACATTTTACAATATTTTAATCGATATAGTAAGTCTCGTTTTTAATATTTCGCAAACATGTGTTACATGGAGGTGGTTCAATCTCGCTATTAATATTAGCAGTAAAGTTTTCTGGTAAACCAGATAGTTCCTCTAAGGTTAATTCGGAATAAATGGAAGTTTTTAATTGGTTTGAGTTTAATGTAACCGAAGGAGGAAAACATGGTATTCCGCTATCATGCATCAGAGCATCGCTATCAATTAAAATACACGAGTTATTTGCAATTTCTGAAAGGTGTCCGACTGACAAACCAGTTACCATTTCAACATTATCAGAATCCTTGTTACTTTCAAAATCGGTTAATTTTAGTGTTGGAATCGCATATTTGTTTAATCCTTTTTGTTGAAAAATTTCTTTTCAAAATGTTTTTCACATATGCTTTTTAGTTAGATTTTGCAAATTACAATTTAAAATCCATTGATCACGTTTCACGTGATTTTCTCGCAACATAAATAAACGAACATTTTCTCGCCTTGATAACTTGCAGCTCTCAACTGCACATTGACTTCCACTTTTTAGTTTATTCATTTTGTCAAAGAATTTAACAACAAACTTAGTTTAAAATAAAAGCTGTATCCAACAAACTTTTTTATCCAATCAAAATATAACAAATTAATTCAAAGGGTTTAAATCAAAAAAATATTTGCAAAAATAATAAATTCAATAGAGTATCCCCAAACAAATATGAATATCGTTATACTACAAAAAATGCAAATCCTTATACAACGTATTTTCAAAAAAAATTCAATTCAATTAAATAATATATTAAGATATCCTTAAGATAAGCAAAAAATATGAATATCTTCAAGCAATCAATAATAATTATTAAATATTTGATTTAGATCAAAGTAAAAATGCATTCATCAATGATTTATGCAATCCAAAATTTCAATTCTAATTTTTTTTTTCATAACATCTACTTCTTACAAAATTCAAAGTTGTTTTGTGTAATTATCAAGTAAAGTTTTTAACTTACTCAAGTAGAGCAAGTAAAGAAAACGAATTTCAAGTAAACAAAACGAACCACATACATACTTACAAACTCCACAGAAAAAAGGATTTTTTTGTATGTTTTACTTACTACATTTACTTTTCTTTACTTTTTATTTCTTATAAACATACATAGTTAAATACACACAAGCAGTTTTTTCATAAAAAAAAATACTCATAAGAAAAATTATAGTAGTTTTTGCGATAAAATTTTATTTTAAAATATTTAGCAGAGAAACGAACGCTGGGTGAGCAAATGAGATTCAAAAAATAAATCAATTAGTAAAGTGGCAGCACATTTTGTAACCAAAATTTTCTTCCCAATGGTTCATCTGTATATATTTATCTGTGGTTTAAGTCTTTTGCTCTTTTGTCAAATTACAGTTTCTAGTAAAAAATTAGCTCGTTCAAGATATACACAGCTTTCGTGATAGTTCATGAAAAATGTTAGAATAGTAGGAATTTAAAATTAACAAACAATTTATTTATTTTTATTTGTGTGAAACTAAAAGTAATAGTTAAAATAAAAATTAATAAACTCGAAAAAAAAAAATTATTTAACTATAGTATAAAATCATAAAACAAAAAAAGCATAAAATGTTTATTCATCAATTTCCTCATTATCATCGATTACTATTACCTCATCCTCAAAGTCTTCTTCGCTCTCATCTTCATCTGTGACTAAATCGAAAGTTTTATTCTTTTTCTTAAATATTAAATTTGCCCATAACATATATTCATCACAAATCGGACAGATACCATCTATCGGTAAGTACTGACCAGAATTATATTCGATAAATTTATTTGCTAGACAATATAGATGGCTAACTAATTTACATTTAGAATTGATGCATGTAATTTTATCAAATGCGTTGAAGATGGTTTTTAGACATATTACACAGATGCTAAGAATTCTTGGTTCAGTTTCGCTATCAAGAGTTTCGTGTTTTGTTTTTTTCTTTATTGTAACACGTCCGAAACATGTTTGCATATGCGATGGTGGTATTTTATCTGGCTGGAAATTCAATAAACAAAATCTAATTTATCATATTTTCAAAAATGAATATTAAAATATCTACAGGAAAATCTTTTTTATATTCGGTTGTAATCCATCGTATACATAACGGTAGTCGATTCCAAGGACCTATCGATAGCATTTCAGTTAGAATTCGAAAATTAAAATCAAAAAATGATTCGTTTGGTTTTTTTCTGGCTAAACTTTTTATATTTTTTAGACGACGAGATACTTTTGGTTGTTGCCATGCCCATTCAAACTAGAAGTAATTGAAATTTTTTATATGCCGGTTAATTTAAATACATGTTTATTTACCCGTAAAGCAGATATGTTATTAGGAAAACCATGAATTATCATTGCCATTGTCCATGGACCACGGTTACTTGTTTTTTTAGCACCTCCTTGAGAATGTCCCTTATTATGTTGCATGATTCTTCTGTTGGGATTAACCGTATATCCAATATATGTTCTTCCTCTAAATTTAGGATTATCACTTTTACTTACTAATAAATAAACACCAAAGAAATTATCACTCTCTTCTTCGATCATTTTGTATTTTTGTTTACTTCGGTGTTTTTGTATTGACCTAGATGCTAACCTAACATTCACAATTACATGAAATGTTTAATATGGTGAATTGATATGCTAGTAAGCACCAATATGCTTATATCCGTTGTTCAAATACCCGTTAATTAGAATTACAAATTTCATAACATGATTGTTTTGTGGAAAAATATTAATGAATGTTTTTAGTGGTGCTGGTGAGTTATTTATTTCAATTAATGATTGAAATAATAAAATAATTGATGGGATATTTTTGTATAAAAAAAAGTGGTATTTTTGTATAAAACAAAATAGTCGAACAAACTTGAATATTTGGATTTCCAAAAATTACACACCTTACGTTTTTATATTCACACAAATTGTGCAAGGTAAAACAGCAGTGGCAAGATGTTGTAACATCACTTTTGACGATTCTATCGTATTTTACGCCAATCGGTATGCTGTAACACAAAACGACTGTCGATTATCGTATTTACGACAGTCGTTTTGTGTTACAGCATACCGATGAGCGAAAAATACGATAGAATCGTCAAAAGTGATGTTACAACATCACTTGCCACTGAATTTGTAGCTGTCAATTTTAAAATTTGTACTTCTTACACATAATACTTCATGTGGTCTTCCGATCTTCCATCTTGGTCTTCCGATTCCACAATATAACTTACAGATTGGCGATGTAGGTCATTTTGATTTTGAAGAAGAAGCTATAGTTTTCGATAGAATGTATGAAAATGCAAATAATGAGCAACGTAGTGTGATTGATATTGTTTTGCGTGAAGCTCAATTCCATGATACTGGAAGTAATGTTTTTTTCTTGACAGCTCATGCAGGTTGTGGCAAAACTTTTGTTCAAACGGCAATCATTCATAAATTTAATTCATTAAATCTTTCGTGTATTGTAACTGCCTTCAGTGGTATTGCATCAACTCTTTTGATTGGGGGGCGAACTTTGTTTGAATGTTTTCAAATTACAAATTCCATTATTAAAGAATTCAATACCAAATACAACTCCAAACAGTGTACATGGCACATATATTAATAATGCATCAATCATTATTATAGATGAAATTTCAATGTGTTCTATTCATGCTTTAAAATTAATTGATCGTTTGTTAAGAGATTTGACTCCAAACGAAGAAAATAAAAATAAACTGTTTGCAGGTAAAACTCTTTTACTGAGCGGTGACTTTCGCCAAATTCTTCCAGTTATACCGCATGGCTCACGTTCTATTTTAATTGAAAATTGTATTACATCTTTGCAAGAATTTATTAACTTTAAAATTTTGAAATTAAATCAAAACATGAGAGCTCTCCCTCATGAAATTGAATTTGTAGAATTCCTTAGAAGGCTCGGTAATGGAGATGTGCTAAGTTTTCCACAGTTTGGTTCAGATATCATTGAAATTCCTCATAATTTGATTGGCAATCCAGACAATATTATTGAAGACATTTTTGGAAATATTTCTGATACAATTTTATCTGATGACATTTTGAGTTCCGTCATTTTTGTTGAAATATATTCAAAGTAATTGTTTACTTGTGAACGCAGTCTTAAAAATAATAATGTGCTAAAATGAGAACACACCTTAAAACAGAAAAACGGTGTAAACACACAAAAAAATGTAATGTCATAAATATATAAAACATTGTAAAATGGAACCTTCACGTTGTTAACAATAAAACTAAGTATTTCATTGGTAAAATCTTTTATTAATTAATTCAAATCTCAACAGGTTATGGGCCCAGGTTCGCCTTGAAGATTAATTAATAAAAAGTAAAAGTAAAGTTAAAAATTACCCAAAAAAAATAAAAGTAAAAACCAACCTAAAAATCAAAACGGGAGACATCACGTGTTTCAAGAGAATTAAAAATTGTAGTTATTGATCAAGAAGTAAAACGTAAAACCAATCTACTAAAATTTGGGAATTTAATAGATATTGTTGTTTGAACAATTTAAAGTAATATTGGGTAAGTTCACATTAAAAACTAATAAGTAAAAATTTAAAAACGTGACAAAATTAAAATGGCATCGGCAATACAACAAGAAGACGCAACCTGTATTGAAAAATTAAGAGATGGTGGTAATTTTCAAATGTGGAAATTTCAAATCAACATTTTATTTAAAGCTAGCAATTTGTTTGATATTGTATCGGGAGACAGAAAGGTAACGGATTGCGATGACGAGAAAAAGAAAAATGAATGGTTAAGAAGCGACGCAAGAGCACAAAAATTAATCATAACAAATATAGAAAAAAATCCACTAACTCATATCCTAAATTCAACAACAGCGAAACAAATGTACGACAAACTTTGTACAATCTTCGATCGGGATAACGAGCAGCAAAAATGGACTCTTTTACAAGATTTTTTCAACTACAATTTCGATAAATCGTCTGATATGGCAACAAATATTAGTCGTCTTGAGGGATTGGTTTACAAACTAAAATCACATCAGAAGGAAATCGATGAATCAATGTTAATGTCCAAAATACTAACAATTTTACCGGACAAATACAAATATTTTTTAAGTGCATGGGATTCAACTCCAAAAGAAGAAAAATCATTAACTAGTCTAACTGGTAGACTAATTGCAGAGGAAATCAGATTTCAAGACAAACATAAACAAGAAGAAATAGTTGCATTCAAAAGCGTAAGTAAAAACTGGAATAGTAAATTTAATGAAAGACAAAGCAAAAATACGCAGTTAAAATGTTACAATTGCGAAGGTTTTGGTCACATATCAAAATTTTGTAAAGTTAAAAGTAAAAATAACGAATTCAGGCGTTCAGTTAAAACTAACTGGTCGTGCAACATATGTAAAAAAATGAATCATTTAGAAAAAGATTGTTTTTTTCGAAAAGATAAAAATGAAAAAGTGTCATTCATGGTATCAACTAATGAAATTGAAGCTGATTGGATAATTGATTCTGGTTCCACATCACACATGGTTAATGACGTTTCACTCCTTAAAAATTACAGAAGTACAAATACTGAAATACTAGTTGCAAAGAAAAATGAGTCAATGAAATGCGAAGGTATTGGCATCGTTGAAACTAATAATGTAACTCTAAAAGATGTATTATATGTTCCGAATCTAAGTAAAAATTTGTTATCGGTAAATGCAATCACAAAAAACAGTGGTATAGTTAAGTTTAAAAAGGACGAGGTAGAAATACTAAAAGATGAAAAGAAAATTTTCTATGGAAAAAAATTAGCGAACGGCTTATACGAAATTAACGTAAAAATGCTAAAAGAAAATAATCAAGTGATGATATCACACACCAAGAAAAATATTATCGAAGAATGGCATCGAAAGTTAGGTCATCTTAGTTATGACAACATTAAAAAATTATTAAATCAATCCAGTGGGATAGAAATTAATAAAAATGAGTTTATAAATATGGAAAAAATATGTGAAGTGTGTTTAAAATCAAAACAAACCAGTTTGCCGTTTAATACAGTAAGAACACGAGCAAGTAGAGTATTAGAAATAATACACTCGGACGTTTGTGGTCCATTAGAAATTGAAACCTGGAACGGAAAAAGATATTTCGTTACTATAATGGACGATTATACCCATTTTGTAATGGTATTTCCAATTAAAAATAAATTTGAAGTAACTGACATAATAATAAATTACATAAGAGAAGTACAGGCCAAATGGAATCTAAAAATTTCGAAAATAAGATGCGATAATGGAGGAGAGTATATAAGTAAAATTTTTAAAGAAAATTGTAAACAAAAAGGTATTATTTTAGACTATACAATTCCATATTCACCACAATTGAATGGAAAAGCTGAAAGATTAAATCGTACACTATTGGAGAAAGCTAGAGCTTTAATATTTGATTCAGGATTAGATAAATCTATGTGGGGAGAAGCTATTCAAACTGCAGCTTACATTCTTAATAGAAGTCCAACTGAGGTACAAAATGAAACACCTTTTGAAAAATGGAATAATAAACAACCGGATTTATCAAACCTACAATTATTTGGTTGTAATGCATATACCAAAATTTTAGGTCCAATAAAGAAATTAGAAGAACGAAGTAAAAAACTAATTTTCGTTGGTTACTCCTTGAACGGTTATAGACTGTGGGATCCAAAAACTAAAACAATAACAGTTGCGAGAGATGTAATATTTAGTGAAAATAAAAGAGAAGAAATTGAGCAATCATCAATAATAAAATTTAATGAAAAAAATTTAGACGGAGAAGAATATATCGATAAAGAAGAAAATGAAAATAACGAAGAATATATCGATAAAGAACAAAATGAAAATAACGAAGAATGCATCAATAATGAAGAAAATGACGTTGATAAAAACAACAAAAATGAACAACAAACTGTTAAAAGAGTAAGAAAAATGCCTGAAAAATTTAATGATTTTGTTTTAATGACATATGAAGAGGCAATAACTGGAGAAGACAAAGATAAATGGATAAGGGCAATAGATGAAGAGAAAAAATCTTTAGAAAAAAATAAAACATGGACAATCGTAGAAAAAGAAAATGTACCTAACAAAAGATATCTAACTAACAAATGGGTTTTCAAAATCAAAGATGACGGCAGATACAAAGCAAGATTGGTAATAAGGGGATGTGAACAGAAAGTTGGTATAGACTTTGAAGAAACATACAGTCCAGTGGTAGACAACAGTTCCTTAAGAATAATATTCGCACTTGCTGCAAAACAAAATAAATTCATATTTAAATTCGATATAAAAACTGCCTTCCTTTATGGAAAATTACAAGAAGAAATGTACATGGTAACACCAGAAGGTTATGAAGTAGATAATACCAAAATTTGTAAATTAGAAAAGGCATTGTACGGGTTGAAACAAGCACCGCTAAAATGGAACGAAACATTTACAGATTCTTTAAAAACAAAAGGATTATTTCCACTACAAACTGAACACTGTGTTTTTAAATCAAAAGATGGCGGCATAATATTAGCAATATACGTTGACGATGGTCTTATAATAGGGGAAAACAAGTCAGAATTAGTAAAATTATTAAGTGAACTTAATAAAGAATTTGAAATAACTTATCATGAAGAACCAAAATCGTTTATTGGAATTGAAATAGAAAGACATAAGAATACTTTAAAGATACATCAGGAAAACTACAGTAATAATATCTTACAAAAATTTAAAATGAGTGACGCGAAAATATCAAAAATTCCTATATCAGTTAATACAAACAATCAAACTGATAATACTGAAACTCAACCTAAAAATTTTGAGAATGACAAATTTCCATATAGAGAAACCATAGGAAGTTTGTTATATTTGACAACAAAAACACGTCCTGATCTATCATACGCTGTGAACTACGGTAGTAGATTCATAGAAAAATATGAACGAAGAGATATTCAGAACATAAAACAGATATTAAAATATTTAAAAGGAAGCTTAAACAAAGGCGTAACTTATTCAGCAACAAACACTTATGAAATACAGGCCTATTGTGATTCAGATTTTGCGGGTGACGTAAATACCAGAAAAAGCACAACCGGTTACGTAATTTTATTTTGCGGAGGAGCAATTAGTTGGTGTTCACGTAAACAACAGATTGTGTCTCTATCAAGTACAGAGGCCGAATATATAGCAGCAGCAGAATGTTGTAGAGAAATCGTTTATCTAAAAAAACTAATAGAAGAACTAATAAATGAGACAATTGAAGTAAAATTATACGCTGACAATCAAAGCGCAATCAAAATAATGAAGACAAATTCTTTTAGTCGAAGAAGCAAACACATAGACGTCAAATATCACTTCATAAATGAAAAATTGAAAGAAGGCGTAGTTAAAGTATTTTATTGTTCAACAGAAGATCAATTAGCTGACATACTAACAAAACCTTTAAATTATAATAAATTTGAAAAATTTAAAAATCTTTTAATGTCATAAAACTATATATATATATATAAATTGTAATTGTTAAATTTAAAATTTTATTGAAAACTGTTTAGTTTAAAATCAAAATTAAAAAAAACCTAAAACTTAAGAAATTAATTGAATTGAAATATATTAACTTAAAATCGTTGTAAATTGCTTCATAAATAAACAATTAAGAGAAAGTGTTGAAATATATTCAAAGTAATTGTTTACTTGTGAACGCAGTCTTAAAAATAATAATGTGCTAAAATGAGAACACACCTTAAAACAAAAACGGTGTAAACACACAAAAAAATGTAATGTCATAAATATATAAAACATTGTAAAATGGAACCTTCACGTTGTTAACAATAAAACTAAGTATTTCATTGGTAAAATCTTTTATTAATTAATTCAAATCTCAACAATTTTAGCCCTCAAAAATAATGATTGCAATGAAATCAATTCTAAAATCTTGAGTATTATGCCAGGAGAGGAGAAAGCATATTTTAGTTTTGATAAAGTTGTTTGTGATGACATTCGTGAGCAGAACAATTCTCCAATAGAATTTTTAAATAAATTGAGTCTAGGAGGTTTGCCACCTCATAAATTAGTTTTGAAAGTGAATTGCATTGTTCTCCTCATACGTAATTTAAATACAGGTCAAGCATTAGTAAATGGAACACGAATGCGTGTAACCTGTATTCACACATGGGTAGCGATTTTGTACCATTATCTCTCCTAGAGAAATAAAAGGAGAGATAAATTGTAATATATACAATTGTCTTTGATTGATTCATTTAAATTGTAAATATATCACGTGTCCATAAATGTCACGTCGTGATTGGTTCGATTTGTATTGTATTTGAATTTATCTTGAGGGGAAATTTGAGTGTGGGTATGTAGACTTTTTTTTAGTTTTCCCCAGGAGAGATAATTCTCTACACTAGAGAAATAACAAGAGAGATAATGGTACAAAATCGCTACCATGGTCAATTGTATGTTGCTGCAAGTAGAGTGCGTGCATTTGAATGTTTGAAATATTATATTTATGATACATCTGACCAAGGTCATTTGTTCAACGATGATAGAGTTTTCACAAAAAATATCGTCTTCCCAGAAGTCATTGTTACCTGATTTCTTCTCACTTTTCTCAAAAACCTTTTCCTCATTTATGAGTATGAGTGTCTGTGCGTTTGCTTTTGCCTCAATATGCGTGTTTTTAATTTCATATTGAGGCTGAAGTTGCCACTCAGTTTTATTATTTTCATCGTTAAACATATTTGAATATTTGTTTTTGATAATAATTGCTGTTTCAATTGTCTATTAATATATAAAATAAAATATAAAATTTTCATGTATGACCGAATTTCGGTCACGGGATTTCCTATATTTTTAAAAATAAAATTTGAAAATTATGCTATCATTTCTCACTACCATTTTTGAAATCATTACTTCTACGTCAACAAAATGTCTACGCAAAAACTTTATTTATAAACGTAGCGAAGCACGCTGGGCCCTCCTTAATTTTAAAGAAGTTGAAGTTTATATTATTATTAATAAAATATAAAATTTAAAATTATTGCATTTTAATTCAAAAGTGGCAAAAGCACACAAACAGTGAATAATATGGAGAACCATAATAACACATATAGTTTCTCTTTGTGTTTCAGGTCTTTTTTTCTGTGTTGTTGGTAAGCTTGGAAGGTCTCGAGGAACTTTTTTCATTATAGTATATATGCCCGTTGTATGTTGTTATTTGTGTGAGGTGAAAATTGAGGCCCAGCCTTGCAGAGGGCGTTATGTGAAAATGATTGTATACACTTTGTAGTCATCTGATATTCAAGCGAAGCCACCAGCGACAGGTCTATTTGAGTCAGCTCCTTGATCAGATATTTTCACTATGACCAACACATTTAAGTAGGGGGTAATGTTACGAATATTAAATATTTGGATTAAGTTAAAAAAGCAATATTTATCTTAAAATTTAGAGAAGGCATAGGATTTAAAACAGAAATAATAAATCGATAAAAGTAAGTAAGAAGTAAACTATAACTAAAGGTGAACTAAGCAATGATAAAGAAAAGAAAAACGCTCACTTAGTAAAAAATCCAAAATAGGATAATAAAAAAATGCAATATATTATAAAAAAAGAACTCTTTAAATTACATACAATAATAAACGAAGAATATGTTCTCTTTGAATCGAAATTTCTCGGCAAATTCTCATATCGCTTTCCAAGGATAATAGTACAAATATTATTAAAAAGTAAAATAACAATATCAACAATTAATTCCTAACACACTTTTATTATTTCCTTTTATACTTTTTATAATTTATATATACCATATGATTTACTATATCTTTAATTTACAATTATTATTATACAAACAGTAATATTAATTATATTTTATTAATAATCGATAACATTTTTTTTATTTTTTAATAATAATTTACATTTAAATTTATTTTATTCTAAATTATGCATCATTCAACAAAATATATATATATATAATTTCTTATTTGTATAATTTTATTTTATTATTATTACGAGTATAATCGAAGAAGTTTATGAATATAATTATTATTAATCTTATTTTCTAAAATCTTACGTAATAAATATTTTTGCTATAAATTTAATTTTATTTGCTTTTGTTAGATATTTTTTATTTAGATTCAATTATGATATCTTATTTTATATTAGCGTCATTTATAATTTATCACAAGATTGTAAAATATAAAATTAATTGAGATTTTTAAAATGATGAGCAAACGAGTATTTTTTTTACAAAATAATTTGGCACAAAGTTTTACATAAAAATAAAATTGTTATTATAACTATTTACGTTAACGTTCAAAATATGAAATATTTAATTTATTTTGTTATTTATACAGAATATATAGGAAACATTTTAACCATATCTCATATTACTTTTAAAAAATAAAAACAAAAAATTTAAAATTAAATAAATTAAAATCATTGTTTTTTTTATTTTAAATATACAGATCTGTTTAATTTAAAAATATTTTTCAATAAAAATTCGTATTATAATTATTACAATAAAAATTTAATTGAGTAAAACTCGTTGTAATCGAAAATTAAATAAACATATTATGAATTAGATAGTTTTTTTATTGTAATAATTAAGAATTAAATATTTTTAATTTATTTAATTTTAATATGATAAATATTCGATTTTTTTAAAAAAATTTTTATTGAGAGTCGGCAACTTCTAATTTAAATAAGAGAATTATTTTTTTATTATTTAAATTAGAAACTCTAATAAAAATTTTAATATTATATGTATATTATTATTTAAGATTTATATTAAGAAGTTTGATTCGTATGACATCTTTCCAATTATTATTAAGTTTTCTTATTATAACATATTTTGTTTGTTGTTTTTGTTAAATTATAATTATTTGTATATAAAGCTTGTACCTTTACAAATTTATAAATTTTTTATATTTATTTTTATATTACATTCATTATTTTTTTTATTAAAAATAATACGTATATCTTATTTTACATTTTTCTAACAAAATTATTAACAATTTTAACTTTATATATGTTTATTATATTTATAATTAAGTTGTTATTTTTCAAGATAGCTATTTAGATTTGATTGAAATTTTTTTTATTAAAATATAACAAAAGACTGAATTAAGTTTTGATTGTGATTTTATAGAATAGAAAATAGTTACAGTGAAATTGATGTATGAAAAAGTTTGTATTAAAGTTAATAATTACAAAAATGATATTAAAGAAGAAGAAGACGAAGAGTGTCAACACAACAAGAAGCTTATGATTTGTTTCCTGGTTTCAGTAATGTACTTTAGGTCTACACTTATTTTGGAAGTGATTTTTTTGAATGCTCCTTACAAACACCCTTACTCCCTTCTACTGAGCCAAGCCGCAGCATACCTAGGTGAAGTATTCTTTAGATGAGAGCATCCGAATTTCAGTATTGTTGCATGATACTATTTGCAAGAGGTAGTTCAAACAACTGTTTATTTTTCGAAATACTATTGTAATTCTACATTCCAAAAGTGTGGGGGAATGGTATCTCGAACATCTGTTTGTTTTTAACTTTAATAACTTTAAAGCCTGAGAAACTATTTTAAAGTAATTAGTTCTTGATAATAATTTCGAGTTTTTTACTTCCACCTAAATATTTTTAATGATCTTATAAAAGATTCATGAGACGCTGCCTAACCCTGTTGAAAAACCAACTGATTTGCATGTGAAAAAATGTATACCGAATGGCTTGTGCGTCCAAGTGCACTTGATTTTACTGCACTTGCTGGTTCACTTTAAATTCGAGGCTGATAAGAAAGTATGGCCCATTTGCGGGACCAGCAGGGTATTTTGTGTTTCAAATTGACCTTATACAATGGACGATACTAAAATTTCAGCAGAAAATACCAGGTTTTTACTCCGCCGCTTTTATGTAAGATTATAAACGCATATTCAGTATTTGAAAGACTTCAACTTAAGTTGATTTTTAGTCTACGCCATATGTTTTGAGGTTGGATGCAGGATTTCTAGTCAATATCTATGATATTAAGTCTTTGCGTATTTTCTTTGATTGTCTAAATATTATTATTCTGGAGTTCTTAATCTTAGTATGAGGTGACGTTCTAAGATCAGATTACTTCGCAATAGATCAGATATAATCGAGCGGCAGATATTCGAAGCTAATAACGGATGGTTAACATTCACGGACTTTAGCCCTCGATACGCATTTATAATTGATAAACTCACAAAAGTCTATCGACAGCTATCGATACATAAGTACAACACACAATATTAAATTTTAAACCTCGACCATAGATGTCGGATCCATGAGATTTTGTTTATAATTGCCGATGTGAAAACTAAAATTAGAATCAAATTTACTATTACACTTTGGATTGCATAGTGAATGTTAAAAATTGAAAATAAGCTACGCATAGAAACGAATAAATCTCTCTGAACATATGGTAGCTGGCCAGCTGGGTTTATACAATTTGCACATCATAAACATAACATTAGAATAAATAATCGTAGTTTCTATTAATTTAGAATCCTTAATCCAAGTTGGGGTGGTATCTTCCGGTGTTCAAAGACGTTATTTTATAATATAATATAATTAACACTAAACATGCCTAACCTTTAATAAAAAAAATACATTAATTTCACTGTAAAAACATTGGGGCCCAACGAAATAAAAATTCTAATATAAAGATTGCTGTTAAGAATTGCTATTAAAGTTAGAGTTAGAAAAAGAAATAACAAATTTTCGTCTTAAAATCGACTTCCTCTATAGTAGTTACTAGAACGATGTGCTCCAAATAAAATTCTTTTAAATGCTTGTCGAAATTCTGGGCTAAATATTGTATAGATAACAGGATTCAACGTTGAATTAAAATAACCCAACCATAAAAATAAAGATGCTATTGAATCATTTATATAACATGATGCGCATAACGGTAGCAATAATGCCATTAAAAAAAACGGCAGCCAACATATTACAAAAGCTCCTGTTATAATCGCTAACGTTTTTGCAGCTTTACGTTCACGTTTCGCTTCCAATGTTTCTTTTCGTTTTGTTACTTGTGATTGTGGATTTGATATACTTGACACAATACCACTTGTTGCTTGTGGCGTTCCTACTGTTGTTTGTTGATTATGTGGTTGATGTGATTGTGGTATTGGTGTTGTTACTTGACTAGTTGATATTTGATTATTTGTATTTTGATTATTATTATTTTGATTTGGATTATGACTTTTTACTATTAAACTTAGTTGAGCTTTATCAATTCTTGGACTAGAAGTTGTTGTTTTATGCTCAATATTATTTAAATTTGATTTCTCTATTTGCTTTGCGGATACTTGATGTGAAACGGTTTTTATTTGTAATGGTGCTTCTGAGCTTTCTGGTGGACTTTGTGATGAGGATGGTGCCTGAAAGTAAAGAAAAAATAAAACATACATTTTTTGAACAATAAGAGTTTTTGTGATATTTAATATAAATTGATCGTTTCGAAATCATAAACTCAGAGATTATAGCTAATTTTTATTGAAGTTTTATCCGCTGTGCTGAATATATATCATATGATCAGATCATCATATCATCAGTTCATCAGATCATCAGTTCATCAGATCATCAGATCATCAGATCATCAGATCATCAGATCATCAGATCATCAGATCATCAGATCATCAGATCATTAGATCATCAGATCATCAGATCATCAGATCATCAGATCATCAGATCATCAGATCATCAGATCATCATATCATCAGATCATCAGATCATCAGATCTTCAGATAATCAGAGCATCAGATCATCAGATCATCAAATCATCAGATCATCAGATCAACAGTACTGTACTTTTACTTCAATTTAATAAACAACTCACACTCGTTCAGTGTTCGGTCGAGCAAATGTGATAATAAAAATCATATTTTTTTCAGTCAGTCGTACAGAATTAAACGCACTCATTTATCATGAAAAAAATCAATTTTGATTTTAAATGTCAAAGTTAGTTTACGCTTTTTGTTTTGTTTCGTTTTCGTTTACATTTTTGATAAAATTGTTTTGTGTCTTAGGGGTAAATTTATATTTTGCGATAGAAGTTCGGTTCGGTTTTGCATAATATTTTTTGAGCCTCAAATTTTTAACTTTTGTTTTCGGAGTGCGGTAAAATCACTATATAATAATTTATTTTTTCGGCAAACGGCTGTAAAGTTTAACTTTTCTGCCGCTAGGGAGTAAGTTAAAGTCTTACTTTTTTACTTATAATCGAAGCGGCTGTAAATTAACGCCATTTTAATTTTTTTTAATGGCAGTAGTAAAATAACATTCTTACTTTTAGGACGGCAGTAAAGCAAATTTCATATTTTTACTGCGGCAGTAAAGTAAATTTCATATCTTTACGTCGGCAGTAATGTAACATAACATGAGATTATGAATTTGTTCAAAACATCATTCATTTTAGTTTATTTCAATAAAATTAATTTCAGAAAATGTATTACCTCATATTTATAAAAAGTTTGGTGCATTAATTTCATATTTATAACAAAAATTAAACGTTTGCCTTCCTACGGTCGGCCGCCAAACTATAAACTCAACACAAAAAGTAGCAAGTAAATTATCAAATATTTTCGACTTTATAATATTTCGAAACTGTGATTTTTTATGGTATTTCGCTTTTTCGACCATATGATGTTTCGACGGTATGATATTTGCAGTTAATACGATCCGAATATATTTTATAATTATGCATGACCGAACACTATCATTATAATAAATGATAAAAAATATTAAAAAACACACTTTTATTGAAAACGAACTAAAAACTAAAAAATTTTGCATTAATACAACACGATGATCCAAAGAAACAGAAATAAGAAAATAAATGACAAAATTAGATGTACAGGGGTGTCCACTTAAAAAATACATCGATTTTTTTATTCATGTAAAACATCGGAACCCTTCGGAACATCGAATACTTTCTACAATATAGAGAAATATACTAGTTGATAATATCCTTTTCAGGCTGAACGGAAAATAATCATTATCCCTCCTATAGAATGGTACACGCGTAAACAGACACTTACATGTATACAGTTGATATATGTCATGTGTTTGTTTAGTAGACTATATCTTTTTAAATGAAACGAAAGGCAAGAATAAAAATATTTAATTAAAATTTCAGGGGTCCTATTCCCGAACACATAAATGTGAATTTGGACAATATTGTGAAATTTGTTTTTCATAAAATCTTTACCGTTTAATGTTATGCAATACAAAATCAGAATATTGCCCAAATTCACATTTATGTTTTTGGGAATAGGGCCCCAGGCAGTTCATTACAATAAGAAGAATAAAAAGAATTTCGAAGCAAAAATTAATTATCAAAAATCAAAATATATAACAAACAAACGAAAAAATAAACAAATGCAGGTAGCATATTTGAAATGTTGCTACCACGTTGAAATGTTGCTCCGTATGAAACGTTGCCCATAAGACCAATGTTCTTAAGAGAGACTGAAAAACAAATGCTTGCGAAATCGTTTTCCTCTCATTCTATTTTTTTGCTGATTGACTATTTAGGCAGCCTTTGAAAACAAACGTTCAGATGGAACAGAAGTCCTTGCAATAGTTAAATATTTTAAAGCAATCTTATAATGCTTGGGCAACTGAATTCTTCGATCATACCAGATTTCCAATGGATTGTCTTTGAATCTTCCTTTTACTTCCGACTATGCAAAGAAATAGATAATTCATCAGATATTGTATTGTGTTAAATTTCAACCCTGTTTATTAATTTATGATGATTCATGATTTCCACATAAGGAAAAGCTATCTTCTTGTTTTTCAGATTAATCTGAATCAGGTTCTGCCGGTTCGATATTTTGTGTAGTATGTTTCACAAAGTTTTTAATTTTTGCGACTGCTGTAGACCCATACAAGGTTGTACAATGGTCCATTACTGGCGACCAGAAATGAAATAATGGCCCAGTACTGGCACCCATGACTAGGCCATTAACATTATTTTATAGCATAACAATTTCGGACAATAAATGGTTGCCATTCATGGGTCAGAGAAAAAAAAACAGCAATGGCACACACAACGTTGTACGGCTGTCCCAGTAATGGACCATTAATAATGACGAGTATTGCAGCAATGGTCGAGTACTGGCATCCATGACAAGGGCCATTAAAAATATCTAAAATATATCATTTGTAAATTTAAATAAATTAAGCACAAAATAAATTAAAATAAACTAAAAATGTCTAGTGAAAAAGAAATTAAACCTTATACCAACCTTAACATTATTATCATAGTCTTTCAGCCGAGAAGCGATAAAACTAAACTATAGGTGAAATTTTTCAAACTATATATTTTCAAAATGGATATTACTCTAGTGAATGTTAACCAAATGACAAAGATAGGCCAAATCATGCTTCAGTACTGTCCCAATAACCATAGTCCAATCAATGATTACAATTATCGTGTCATTGCTTGGCCATTTAAAGTAAACTGTACCTCTATTGTCTATAAACTACCAACCGTAATCAGTCAATGAATGGTTCTATTACAGACCCAATAACAATAACTAAGTACTGGGTAGTCAGCTAGTAAATCGATAGAAAAATTCTTTAAAAAAACATCGAATCTATCTGATGTATCGTGTGAAAACATCTAGTGAATTTCATACATCCATGTTTAGTGAATATCCCTAGTACACATTATAGACTAAGAGCCCGCGACGGCCAGACCTTCGTTATTTTATAAAAGCTGAAAGTTTCTCTGCGCATACCCCCTACTCAGGTAGAAACGATAAGCGACATATGAAGTTTGGATCATAGTGGTTTTGGCAGGGGGCTGCTAACAAAGGGGCCTCCTAAGTTTCGTGAAAGTATAAAAGCTAATTTTTTGATATATTCTTCGGGATAGTATTAGACGTCACGTCACCCATTTCCAGAAACTTACTATCGTGGAAACCCTCTACCAGACACCCTTAAACTTTAAAGCTTAATGGTGTCTGGCAGGGGGTTTCCACGTTAGTAAGTGTCTGGCAATGGGTGACGTGACTTCTAATACTATCCCGAAGAATATATCAAAAAATTAGCTTTTATACTTTCACGAAACTTTTGAGGCCCCTTTGTTAGCAGCCCCTGCCAATGCCACTATGATCCAAACTTCGTATGTCGCTTATCGTTCCTACCTGAGTAGGGGGTATGTGCAGAGAAACTTTCAGCTTTTATAAAATGACGAAGGTCTGGCCGTCGTGGGCTCTTGTTCTATTAGAATACTATTAAACTAGAAGTTTTGTTTGATAAACAGTTTTTCGTTACAGTAACATCGTGTCAATGCAAAATTAATTTTTTAGTTTTTAATTCGTTTTCAATAAAAGTGTGTTTTTTAATTTTTTTTTTTATTTGTGAGGTTACAGTTCTATGTCATATTAACGAAAGCTAAAAATAGTGCATTGTTTTACATTACAAGCACAGAATAAAATGAATATTATATGAGTATAAAGATGAAGAATTCATACTAATTAATATTACTATTATGTGCGAGTTTTACCTAATACTGTTTCGCTTATAGCAAAATGATAACAAAACACAACAACAAATGAAAGAAATGAATATAATTGTTGTTGCATTTACATTTAAGAGACAGACACAAATTATTTTTTATTTTGTTTAAAAGAACATTCCGGATTAAAGATGTTTAGAATAACGATCGATTTATCTATTTTTCTAGATTCAACGGCATATTATTTAAACAGGTTTTTCAGACACAAGTAATTAGTTTTATTTTAGCACGGCAACGACAATTCAGTCAGTAATTCAGTCTTACTTGTTTTTTCTTATAAATTTTTGTTACAGACTTATGAAAACACAAAAAACTACTATCAAAACCATTTACATTTTATTTTAAATTCACTCAGAAATACTTATGTACAACCAAGAAATAAAAAATATCATTCAGATAATTTATAATTGAAGCAAATCACAAGGCGCTGACTATCCATAAGCCTTTTTCATATTTTTTTCTAGCCAAAATAGAAGGAGAAACCATGATTAATTTTCTAAAGAGAGAGTAAGACGAATATCACAATTTTTCATGGAAAAAATATTTTATAGGATTGGAATTGTGACATTCCACCATTATTTTTAATAAACATCTAATTTTATTATATATTTTTAACAATGTCGTATTCAACATAGACTGCATAATAATTTTTTTAGTATTAGCTCCGAAAAATGATTACTTTTAGAACTGTTTAGAGTCCGCAAAATTGTATTTTAGCGGCCTAGTACTTAAAGTCGTTATGACAACACTTTAGCGGATTCAAAATTTGTTTTCATTTTATATTATAATTATTTTCAAATTATAATCACAATTGCTTTGATAAGTTTTGTTCAAAAATCAAATTTTTAGGTACGCAAGAATACAAATTAAGCAATAAATTAGAAAAAAAAAATCCTAAGAGCTAATACAAAAAAACGTTGTATGCAACACGTACGCAAATGGCTTTAGCAGACTCATCTTCATATTACAGACTCGGCTAGCGCCTCGTCCGGAAACATTACGATTCGTCCGATAAAACCATATTTTGCGTACTTGTTACATAAACTACTATAAATATATTTTTTCAGTGTAAAAGTCGTCATTTTTCATAAAAAAGTCTTGCTCTATAGACTTTTTTTTATAGTAGAACACTTTTTTATAGTACATATATCACTTTAAAAAAAAAGTCATGGAAAGTAAAAAAAAAGACATGGAATAAATAAAAAGTTTTCATCTTTTTTCCTTTCGCACTTATATGATTTTCATATCTTCTATTCCACAAAATAAAAAAGACGAGAAAAAAGACTAATGGAGAATGACCTTTATTCTTTTCTATTTTTTTTTAAGTAAAAATTAAATAAAAAATCTAAAATAATTTTTTTATTTATTTTATTTAAAATGTCGGCACGACATTAGTAGGAAATTGATCCTTGACGACAGCCGGCAGCGACATCGGCACGACACTGATATGTCGTCTAGTGTAAAACCACTTCATATATTTTAATGTAAATTTAATCTTACCGGCATCATTAACGTGTCGTGTAGTGTGAAAACGCCCTTTTAAACTGTTCCGTTGTATTATTTTTGGTTGGTATTTATTGTTTCATAATAAAGCATGCTGTCAGAAATTTTTAAAAAATCGTAAAAGTTATTTGAAATAAGGGCGATGATACATATAAAATAAATGTCTTTCAGACATAAAAAATTTCGCATCTAATTGGTTGAGGGGCGGCAACAATTTTTAAATTTTGCCAAAATATTTTTGACTGAAAGACAGAAAAAATATCTTTAAGACATAAAAACATAACCTAAAAAGATATTTTTTGCTTGACAATTGAAACTGATTACTTGAAAAATGGATTTTAAAAGTAAGTTTTACCAATAATCAATTACAATTAACTTAATTTTATTATTTAATTACAATTAAAATAATTTGTTTACTTATTCATATAGATTTAGGCATTTTCACATTAGACAAAATTTTTATTTTTTTGTTGCGATTATCGCCTAAAGTAAACAAATTATTTTAATTGTAATTAAATCATCAAATTAAGTTAATTGTAATCAATTATAGGTAAAACTTACTTTTAAAATCCATTTTTCAGTTAATCAGTTTTAATTGTCAAGCAAAAAATATCTTTTTTGGTTATGTTTTTATGTCTTAAAGATATTTTTTCTGTCTTTCAGTCAAAAATATTTTCGTAAAATTTAAAACTTGTCACCGCCCCTCAACCAATTAGATGCCAAATTTTTTATGTCTGAAAGACATTTCTTTTACATGTATCATTGCCCTAATTTGAAAGGGTTTGGAATTACGATGTTTTATCTTTGAACTTTTTTAAATTTTTTGTTGACCCATTTTAAATAAAACTATGCCATGGTAACGTTTTATTTTTGTTTGTCTTTCCACACAATGCAGCACTACAACACATTACAAATTCAACTTGCCTCCACAGGAAAATTTATAAGCTGTTGCTCTTTTTATGTAGGTGTAAAATTATCTCCATTTCGGAAATATAAATTGTAATTTTTGTTGAACGAGCTGCAATTCAAATATGGCAACTCCAATTTAGTTTATGCAATTTATAAACCAAAAGGTAAGAAACAAAGAAGTGATGTGTTGCACTGCATACAAGTATGGAAAGGGCCCTTTGTTGTTTCATAATAAAGCATGCTATCTATCAGTTTTTAGAAAAATCATGAAAGTCAATTGAAATTATTTAAAAAAAATGCATGTAGATGATGCTTTAACAATAATGAAATGTACTACAGTAAATTACTAAATACTGTATCATAAGTGACAATTTTATAATTTGGTTGTGTAATGACCAACAAAAATCTCACCAGTTGAAATTTTGTTTTAAAATCTAAAACAAACAGTTTTCTAATCACACATACATTCCATACTATCAAACAATTTAAGATTCGTTTAATAAATAACATCTGTCTATTTATGACGTTCCACTGTAATGCATAACTTTGTTTATTAGTTTAAAATATTTAACTTATATTTCGATGAGTAATCAATTCATTCACTGATTCGGCGAAACGGTAAAGGTCCCGCGCTGTCATACTGGCAGATCGCAGAGAGACTTCTTTGTCCGAACTGCGTACAAATAGAATAGTTTGCCGGAACACTTAGTCTCAGGTGGCTTCAACCCACAGATGTTTAAAAAAAGCGTTAATCTACACCTTAGAACGCCAGTTGTTGTGGGACCCAGGTCTAGACCTAGGTCTTAAAAGGTATTTATGTGTTGTTGTGACACATATTCTAAACCCTATTACACAACACATTTTATTAAAAAAAAAAAAAAAATTGTTTTTATTATTAATTTTTGTTTTTCAATGTGAAACAAATATATTATTTTTTGTTAAACGGATGTTAAAGTAAAGTAAGCTGATTCTGCGCAGGCATTTGTGTTGAATCATTAATGGGGTACTTTGTTTTACATTGTTATAAATGAAGAATGTTCGCAATATTCAAAGTTGATTGAATTTTGAAAGACATTATGATTTTTTAATTTGATAATATGGGACGGTTAATTTGAATGATTTTTCTCTGTCTGTTTCATTTGTTTTTTTATCCATGCTAGATTATCAATGTATGGGCCAATTTTTGTTGTTTGCTGGAATAAGAAAACCAAAACGAATGAGATGAATGGAAACCGCTGGTAATCGAATCGAATGAGATGAATGGAAACCGCTGGTAATCGAATCGATTTGTAAAGCCAGATTTTGAAAATTAATAATTCAAGTTTTGAGTGGTGTATCGGAACATGTTTTTGATACAAATTTTTATTAATTAAAAATAAAAAAAATTGAAAATAAGTTTGTGATTGATTGTATAGAACAAATTTCAAACGATGAATATTTTTGGAAGCCATTTTATGATCAATTAAGAAAATTATATAATAAAAAAAATGGACGATGTTGAAGAAGTTAAATAATTTAGTACATCTTACAATAAAAATGAATCTAAAATATTCATAATTTAATCGATCATTCGGATTTCTTTGATTCGGTTTGGATTTTTCATGGTTTTTGTACTTGAGAAAAAACAGGAAATCAAAGTGAAACCAATATGAGGGTTTTTTAGATTTCGATTATGCGTATCAAATTGATGGTTGTAATTTAGCAACAACCGAATAGTTACTGGAATGTACAAGTAAGCAGAAAGTGAATAACTAATTTGTTGTTTATTGAGTGTTTTTGGGAGGATTATACGGATCGTTTGTTGAAAAACTTTGTGATAAATTGTCATCAATCCTGTTGCGACTAAACGGACTAGCTGATTATTTTATTGGACAAGAGAATCGAATGTACTACAATCAACATCTTAAGTGTTAAAATGATAAATAAAATTAAATTGAATTAGAGATTTTCCTGGGCCAGAGATCATGTGTTAATTTTTTTTTCCTATTTATAATTCCAGTATAAACAAAAACCGGTTTATTACAGTTGTAGAAAAATGTGTTTTCTGGGATAGAAATAGAATTTAAATTTTGAAAATATCGAAAAATATAACAATCCCGTAAAACAATTTTGAAAAAAATGCATGAAATGTGCATTAATTGTATTTATTACAAAATCTCCGTGCACAAAATTGTGTATAATACATGTCATGCAAATGATGTGCACCATACCGTGCATACATCGTAAAACACCTTAGCACATACACGAACAATAAAAAACGAAGCGAAACGAATATTTTATGATAATAATAATATTACAAAAGAATAAAAAAAGTCCAAGCGGCACGTATATCCGCTAGAAATAGGTAGATTTCCAGATCAGACAGTTTTGTGTGCTAGTAGAATCTGATGTATCAGATTAGTTTAAACAAAACAAACTAATTTCAAACAGATATCGAACAAATTTTAAAAAGAAAATTAGCTACCTATAAGCAAAACTATATCTATCCAATTTTGCAACAAACAAATATCAAATCTACCACAGAACATGTGTGTGACAATTTATGACACAAACCTACTCTATATCATATGTCGTGCAATTACTGCAAAATATCAAAATAGTTTATTTCTAAGAACAAAATATTAATTTCTTCTATTCAAGTCTTTTATTTTTTTGACTGTTATAAGGTTGACATTGACTGTTATAAGGTTTTTGGAAATTGTAGTTGGGGATTGTTGCAAACTTTTTTGTTGAAGCCAAGAAGTCAAAAACCTCTAACTGCAGAGGTTTATTTTTATAAGAAACGGATTAAAATGCTTCCACAGATTCTTAATTTATGAAGATTTTAAAAATATTAGTATCCAAATGGCCGTTATAACGGATTAAAAAAAACAGTTTTTTTTCTAGTATAAAGCCTCTAGTTCCTTAACCATGTGTCAGATTTTTCTGATTTACGAACTTGTCCAAGATATTAATAAAACACACATTTTTAAGAAAGGTTTTTTGATCTGGCTCTACAAATGCAACCGTGAGAGCGCCGGTTGATTCAAACGCATTTTGTGTTTTACAAGTTTTTTTGTTGCAGCCGCTCACTCATCTAAACAACAGAGTTTTTTTCTAGTATAAAGCCTCTAGTTTCTTAACCATGTGTTGGATTGGGCTGATTTACGAACTTGTCCAAGATATTAATAAAATGCACATTTTTAGAAAAGGTTTTTTGATCTGGCTTTACCAATGCGACCGTGAGAGTGCCGGTTGTTTCAAAAAAAAATTATTTAAAAAAAATTTTCAAATGGCGCCTTCAAAATGGAGCGTTTATTCCGAAATTTTTTAGCATCGAACGGGGAAACTAATTACTAACAAGTACTATTACTTTTAAAAAATCGATTTTTAATTTTGAAATGATTGCAGATACACTGTCTTTAAAAATTAATATGATTAGTACAAAAATTTTCAACATAACGGCTACTAAATGGCGCCAATTTCACCAAATTTGCGTTTTTTCAGGCAAAAGTGCTTATTTTACAATTCTACAGCATAAATATTATGAGAGTTTTGAAAAAACCTTTGATGGCTCAAAATTTTTGTTATAATTTTCTCTTTGCAATGAAACGTGGCGTTTTAGAATTTTTCAAAATGGCGCCTTCAAAATGGAGCGTTTATTCTTAAATTTTTTAGCATCGAACGGGGAAACTAATTACTAACAAGTGCTTTTACTTTTAAAAATTAATTGTTAATTTTAAAATGATTGCAAAAATACTGTCCTTAAAAATTAATATGATTAGTATCAAATTTTTTAACATGGTGGCTACTAAATGGCGCCAATTTCACCAAGTTTGCGTTTTTTCAGGCAAAAGTGCTTATTTTACAATTCTACAGCATAAATATTATATTATAAGTTTCAAATACTTGGAACATCGAATTCTCAAATAACTTCGATAGTTATTCAAAATGGCCGATTCAAAATGGCGTCTTTTTTTGATCAAATTTTGTAAAATTTGACTTCTTTCACCGGACTACCGCTGCGACCAAAATTTGGAGAGGTTTAAAAAAACGTGTGATGGCTCAAAATTTTAGTTATAATTTTCTCTTTGCAATAAAACGGGGCGATTAAGAATTTTTCAAAATGACGCCTTCAAAATGGAGCGTTTATTCCAAAACTTTTTAGCATCGAATGGGGAAACTAATTGCTAACAAGTACTATTACTTTTAAAAAATTGATTATTAATTTTAAAATGATTGCAGAAGCACTGGATTTAAAAATTAATATGATTAGTACAAAAATTTTCAACATGGCGGCTACTAAATGGCGCCAATTTCACCAAAGTTGCGTTTTTTCAGGCAAAAGTGCTTATTTTACAATTCTACAGCATAAATATTATGTTATAAGTTTCAAATAGTTGGAACATCAATTTCTCAAATAATTTCGACTTCTTTCACCGGACTACCGCTGCGACCAAAATTTGGAGAGGTTTAAAAAAAGGTGCGATGGCTCAAAATTTTGGTTATAATTTTTTCTTTGCAATGGAACGTGGCGTTTTAAAATTTTCCAAAATGGCGCCTTCAGAATGGAGCGTTTATTCCGAAACTTTTTAGCATCGAACGGGGAAACTAATTACTAACAAGTACTATTACTTTAAAAAAATTGATTGTTAATTTTAAAATGATTGCAGAAGCACTGGCTTTAAACATTAATGTGATTAGTACAAAAATTTTCAACATGGCGGCTACTAAATGGCGCCAATTTCACCAAGTTTTCGTTTTTTCAGGCAAAAGTGCTTATTTTGCAATTCTACAGCATAAATATTATATTATAAGTTTCAAATAGTTGAAACATCGATTTATGAAATAATTTCGATAGTTTTTCAAAATGGCCGATTCAAAATGGCGTCTTTTTTGATCAAATTTTGTAAAATTTGACTTCTTTCAACGGACTACCGCTGCGACCAAAATTTGGAGAGGTTTAAAAAAACGTGTGATGGCTCAAAATTTTTGTTATAATTTTCTCTTTGTAATGAAACGTGGCGTTTTAGAATTTTTCAAAATGGCGCCTTCAAAACGGAGCGTTTATTCTGAAATTTTTTAGCATCGAACGGGGTAACTAACTACTAACAATCTATGAAATCTACCTACCTTTATCTACCTAAAATGGAGACTGAAAAACTAGTTTAACATTTTATAAAATGACTGGTTTCTTTTAACTTTTTATGAGAAATATGACTTTCGTAATAATAAATTGATGAATTTTATCTATTTTCATCTTAAATTGTGTGCGAAAGAAATTTGTTTGTGAAGGTAATGAGAACAAACACAAAAAACAAAATAATTAATTTTAGTCATCAGTACAACTGTGTTGTAGGGAATCCAGTTTTGATGTCAAATTTCAGTCACCTATGCTATTCGTACCTACAGCAAGTTTTTGAACAGAATCGAGATAAAAATAGATGCAGCTCTTAAAAGATTTTTATGTGTTGTTGTGACATATATGACATACATTTTGTAATTGTGTAGTAATAATTAATTATTGTGTAGTAATATATATTTTTTTTGTTTTTTTTTGTCTGGTATGCTGTGTTAGGTCAATATATTCGCCGATTCATTTAAGCATGTAACTGAAATTTTGAAATATTTGTTAATTTTCGAAACAGTTTTTCTTATAAGCCTAATATGTGTAGTTTTACAAACAAATACGCTGAGCATAAGATATATATCTTCTATATAGAAAGTGCATCAATTTCAAACAACATAAAAAGACGACAATGAGCTCGCCTTACGGCAAGCATCTCGTATAAATCAAACATGTTCCCATGTCAACATTATTGTAATTATACACAAAACGAGAAATTATTAACAATTGTCACAAGATATTATAAAAAGTTATTATTATATTGTTAAATCGTAAAAGTACGATTATTTTCATTTCTTTATAAATTGCTTTATACTTCTTTATCCTCAAAGCGCATAACCTAGTTAAATGCATAACTTTACAAGAAATAATATTTTAATTTATTTAATAAGTTGCCAGGCTATACATCCCTTAAGAAAACAAAATATAATTCATCTTGCATTATTTACTTCTCATTATTCTTCTGTTAATATAAACTCTCTGATGAGTTATTTTAAAAAGATAGAAAATCCATGAAATTTCTTTGAACAAAAAATCGTATTTTTTATTACAAATTGTAAAAAAAAATAACTAAAAAACCACCATTGAAAGGAAATAAAATAAAATAACAATAGATAAAGATAACGTTAATTACCTCATCAATATTAAACGTTGTTGTTGCTTCAATAATAGAAGTACAACCGTTACCACTATTGAGCGTTTGTCCACCAACCACACCAATACTACTACCGCCTAAACCACTTGATTTTTTATTTTCATTACTTGTACTATCTTCAGGATCTTCAACTGTATTCACTGTATTTGTTGAATTACCTTCAACTAAACCTAATGATGAAACAGCCGATCGACCTTGAGTTGTAAACTTTGATGCTAACCTAAATCTTAGACGTGTTTTTGGTTGAATTGTCTACGGAATAAAAAGAATAGAAAAGAGTTTAATAGAAATTTTATTAGACTTTGACATACAAGATGAGGTGTAGAATGGATATAAATATCTCAACAAAAGGGAACTATATTTAGCAGTTAAGTCACGACTTGAAATAGAAAATGTAGAAAGTTTGTAGTTTTTGATTGATTCAAATGTATTCTAGAGAATAATTAAAACGAATGGTTTTAATTAAGAACTTTGTATTTTTGAAGGTGATACAATTTACAAATTTAAAGCAGGTACCTATATAAGATATATATTTTAATTGGTAAAAATTAAAAATTCTAAACCAACTAAATGAAAGTCTGAATGGAATAATGAGTGGTATGGTGGACCAGTCAAGTCAAACGCACGATATGTGTACAATGTCTATGCTCCTTGCTTTTCACCTTAATAACTAAACAGTGAGTAAAGATTAAAAAAAAGTAGAAGAAAAAGAAAAAGAAAAAGAAAAAGAAAAAGAAAAAGAAAAAGAAAAAGAAAAAGAAAAAGAAAAAGAAAAAGAAAAAGAAAAAGAAAAAGAAAAAGAAAAAGAAAAAGAAAAAGAAAAAGAAAAAGAAAAAGAAAAAGAAAAAGAAAAAGAAAAAGAAAAAGAAAAAGAAAAAGAAAAAGAAAAAGAAAAAGAAAAAGAAAAAGAAAAAGAAAAAGAAAAAGAAAAAGAAAAAGAAAAAGAAAAAGAAAAAGAAAAAGAAAAAGAAAAAGAAAAAGAAAAAGAAAAAGAAAAAGAAAAAGAAAAAGAAAAAGAAAAAGAAAAAGAAAAAGAAAAAGAAAAAGAAAAAGAAAAAGAAAAAGAAAAAGAAAAAGAAAAAGAAAAAGAAAAAGAAAAAGAAAAAGAAAAAGAAAAAGAAAAAGAAAAAGAAAAAGAAAAAGAAAAAGAAAAAGAAAAAGAAAAAAAAAAAAAAAGAAAAAGAAAAACAAAAAGAAAAAGAAAAAGAAAAAGAAAAAGAAAAAGAAAAAGAAAAAGAAAAAGAAAAAGAAAAAGAAAAAGAAAAAGAAAAAGAAAAAGAAAAAGAAAAAGAAAAAGAAAAAGAAAAAGAAAAAGAAAAAGAAAAAGAAAAAGAAAAAGAAAAAGAAAAAGAAAAAGGAAAAGAAAAAGAAAAAGAAAACGAAGAGCAAAAAAGCGAAAAAAACAAAATGAAATATATTTTTAATATTTACGGCTATAATAAAATAAATAATGAATATTATTATCTATAATAAATCATACTATCATACCAAAATTCAATTGTAAAATAAAAATATTGTGCTAATAACAAAAATAAACTTAGATAAAGACTTTTTGTCTAAGGTTCTAATATAAAAGAAAAATCTAAAATAAATGCAATGTTAAGTAAAGAAAAACAACATATATGTTTTTTTGTTGCTGTTAACACCCATATTGAGTGTCAGACTGAAAAATTTTAAACGATGAACTGTTAAAAATAAATATTTCAAAATTATTACACAAAATGAATTTTAATTAATGAAATAATTAAAACTTGAAACATAAATTCCTTATTTTTCACAACTATAAAATTGTTATTTTTTTCACAGCATGAAAAGGAATTTATATTTTCGCTTTATTTTCAAAAGCATTTTTCTGTTTTATTTCCGTTAAAACTTGGTTGGTTTTTATGAGCTTTAATGGTGGAATATTTTATGCCAATTTTTGTGTCATAAATTATGAATTTCATCTTATAACATTATGAGTAGGCTGTATTTTTTTTATTTGTTTTATTTTTTGTGTAGATCACAAGTAATTAAGAGTTTTTTCTTAATGGAATATAAGTGAGAAGTGTTAAAGGATTTTAATATGCAAATATGACACAGTGGGAAATATTTGAATAATAAGTTAACATCATGGTACGCTGTTTATGAATAAAAAAATGAATGGAATTATATCGCGTTGAAATTATATTTTATTTTGATAAGGGTTTTGTTTTGTGTAAAAAATTATAAAAACAATTGAAAAATGTTGAAATGGAAAGAGAAGTACCAGAAAACTTGAAATCTGTCAAGGGTCGAGATTTATATGAATTAAGAATAATGAAAAAAAATTAATAATAATGAAATATGAATATGAAATCCAAAAATTGACTCCAAAATAGTTGCAGGCTTGTCTCATTTTGCTATATTTGAAGAGATGTATACCGTTGGAAAGAGCTTGAGTAGTAGATGTGCCGAAAAATATTTTTTTTTAATTTTGACGATTTTTTGAGAAAAAAGGGGAAACATGTTATAGGAGTATTTTGTTGAGTTTTTTGTTTTTTTCAAGTTATTTAAATCACAAGTCAAAATCAATCTATATATCTATATAAATACGTAAGCACTATTTTTGTGGTACAATTTAAAAATATTTGCCCCAACAAATGTGTGGCAATATGTATATCGTTGGAAAGGTCTTGAGTAGTAGATGTGCAGAAAAATAAGGGGAAAATATGAAGGTGTTTTTTATGATTTTTTTCAACTAATTTTTTTTTCAAGTTATTTGTTTCACAATTCAAAATCAATTATATCAATTAATCAAACTCTGAACTCTTTTGAAATAATGTGTTGTAGCTATTTTGTTGGGAGGTCTGTTTACAATTTACATTTACAATAGCCGTATTTCGGCCACTGGGCGATTCCTAGTATATATAAATGCAACAAATAAAATTGATGTCCAACAATATCTTTCAGTTTATTTACTTTGAACCCTTTATAAGTTTTGATGTATTATTTCTAAAAACTTTAAAACTTGCAATTTTTATTGTATTTTAATTCCACTTCGCACTAAACGAGTTGGTTTCATTAATATAAAATAATTAAATTAAATTAGAGATAATTGACGGACAGTCGAAAAAAGCTACTTCAAAGTTGACCAAGTGCCGGTGGGTTCTTAATTTTTTTAGGGGTCAAAACAACCGACCTGCATTTTTTTGTGGTGGATTTTAGAAATGATTCATGTCTCATTTTTTCGAGATATGCAGGTAAGTCTACCACCTTTTTTAATTTGTTCAATTGCGTGTCTTTTAGCAGTCCGTACAACATTACAGTACAGTACTGACCAGCTTGAAAAATCTCGTCTGCGGTTGCAAGATCATTGTAAAAATCTGCGCATTTTCTCTTACGTCCTTATGTCGTCTAAGGAAAAAATTAGTAACAACATGAAAACTGTTGGATTTGGAAGAAAATATTGCGCAAATGATGGGAAAATTAAATTAAAGGTGATCTGAACTACGAGGGTGAAATGGGGTGAGATTTTAGGGGTGGAAAATGGTTTTTCACGATTTCCACCGAAACTGGACATTCTATCGAAAATTGTTTAAGTAAAAGTTGAAGGTAATAAAAAGGTTTATAACTTTTGTATAAGCCATTTTTTCACATAACGGTTTTTCGTTTTTAATTTTTATTTCCCACAAAAATTTTTTGTTCACATAATTTGGTGGAATCTTACTTTATTATGTCCCTAATACGCTGTAATAAATATTTTGATTCCAAAAAATTACAGCGTATTAGGTACATACCACGAAACTGTACGAAAAAAATTTTTTTTTGTGGGAGATAAAAATTAAAAACGTAAAATTATTTTTTTCTCGGTTTTTCTATTTTTCACAGCAAACTTTACCTTACGTGAAGAAATAGCTTATACGCTTAAGATAATAGACCTTTTCATTACCTACTTTTTGTACTTTAAACTTTTTTTTGGATAGAAGGTATCGTTTCAGTTTCGGATCACCTTTATTTTAATTTTCCAATAATTAGCGCGATATTTTCTTATGCAACAGTTTTCATGCTGTTACTAGTTTTTACCATTTTTTGCCTTTTAAAAGGTATCTGCATCAAATATCAAAAAATTTAGAAACAAAATATTTAACTTTTAATTGTTTACGTTTGGAGTTATTTTTTAATAATATTAATGAACGCACTGTTTAATAATTTTATGATTTTTTGTACGCACAACACTGGCTAAAATATAGGTATAATATGTATTCATCAATCCTCAAATATATGTGTTCTCATTTCTGCAAAAATATGTGATGTGTTTTTTACCCATAACTCCCTTAGTTTTTAAGCTATCAAGTAATTCAAATTTTTTAGGTATTTTTAAGAGCTATAAGCTCATACGAATTAAATTTTCTTTTAGTCCTTAGTTTTAAAAAGGTTTGGGCTGAAAGGGCTTGAAGAAGTTACTGTTTATGAACATATGCAAACTGTAAACGGCCATATATTGCGTAATTTTTATCCTGAAGAAAAACAAAGGAGACCAAATTTTTTAGAAAAGCATATCCTACAATTATGTGATACTCAAGTTTTACGTATCATGAATAGTTTTTTAGTTATTTTGAAGAACAGATAATTTTTTGCTAAAGTTCAAAAAATCTCTTTTCACTTCCATCTACATTTTTTTCAAAACTAAGCATGTAACGACGGACTATTTTTAATTTTTACTCTAAAATAATAGTATTCATATCTAAAGAAATTCTCTAATAATTAATTAATTTATTTCTCTTCAATTGTAATAAGCGTAGGGACATTTGTTTGTATTACTGTACAATTAAACATTTTTTTTGTTGATGGAGAGGGAAACACGAAACCTAATCTGTGTATATAAGCGATCAAATTGTTTTGATCGGGAGATTATATAAATTTCAATTAATCAGTAATTAATTAAAAATTGAATAAAGATTATTAAGAAAATTAAATTTGAATAACAATAAAATAGAAAAAAAATCAAACAAAAAGTTTAACATAAAAGATGTACTATACTGCTGTGATTTAATGTAATAAAATTATATTTTTTGTTAAATGTGAAGGACAATAAATTTTTGTTTATTAATAAATGTTAGCAAAATGATTATTGCATGTAAATGTTTGAATAATTCTATCAAAACGTTAAAATACAATATTTTAAGAAATATTGTTGATGATGAAAAGTTTCAATAGTTTTAATCAGTTCTCCAGTGATAAAACTGATATGAAGATTTCTTGGTAATCTAACTGATGATGAAGATTTTCAGATAAAAATTCGAATTAAGTGCATTAATAGAAGTCTAAAGTGTTCAATGAGAAATATGAATGGAATATAATAAAGTGTTTTGCAATGCAAGGGGTTTGTTACGAGAATCAGAATTATTTTCAACGATTTTTTTAACATAGTGCAGAATGCAGCCGTTTATCTAACTATGTTTCACATGGCAGGTTATTAGTGAATTTTCAGGAAGACGCTATCAATGTACAGCAGATCAACATTCAACATTCAATTAATGTAAGCTTTTTGTATTTTAATTTATATAATTTTTGTGTTTGTTTTCCATTCAAATATTTTTTGATATTGATTTAACATTAAGTTTTTGTAAATTTTTGGATAGGATAAGATTCAATAGATTCCGGTTTTATGTTATATTCTTCGTACAAAGTACAATTTTCTCTACAAGCACTTTAAACCTGTGAAACTTCTAGAGCATACTAAAAGTACATTAATAAAGTTAATTGTAAAGTGGTACCAATTACTTTCAATTAGAATGGTAATTAGGGGGGGATTTACACTTTATTTTCGTCATAACGCGCTTAGTATTAGTATTTTTAATGTAATATTTTTCACCCCCGAGAAGGGGTGGCATTCACCCCTAGGGTAAAAGCACCCACCGGCACAGGGTCAAATTTGAAGTAGAGGGCAAGTTTAACCAAAATCCAAATTTGTGTGCAAATCGGTGCTGCTTGTAAGGATTATACGGGAAAATGCTCATTGACTGGACTATAAATAAAACAATCCATCCTATGTAGACTCGTGATAAATATAACAAAAATGAAAATTTGTAAGAACGGTGAACAGTAAATTAAATCTAAAATATTCAATGATTAAAGAGCAAAATATAAACGTTCGTATTTTTTCTCTCCTTTTCATAAAATTGACATATTAAATTAGTAGTTTTCGAGTAACTTATCCTAAACAATTTTTCGTACCATAAATACTGGAATTACCAACAAAAAATCATTATTTTGTGAAAGAATTCTAGAACGGATGTTTATGGAAATATGTAAGGAAATTTTTAGATTAGTCTAAAATCGACTTTTTTAGATTAGTCTCTTCTATAAAAATATTTGACTAGTCATGTCTAATATATCTGTAATTACTAATATGTAGCCACTAATAATTTCAATTTTTTTAATTTTTGTGCGCCTAAATTTTCTAACCGTCAATTCTATACGGAAAGTGATGTAATCAAAAGCGAAATTTTAGTAAATTTTTTTTATAAAGCTTTGATTCTTATCAAGTAAAACGGAGAGTGTACTATTATCGAAGCTGTACGTGTACTGAACATTTCTGCAAACAGTTTAAAGTTATTAAAGCTTGAGTTTTCCATAAATTTAGTGAGGGAACGGGAATCAAATTTATCAACCTTACAAACTAGATAATTTCTAAAACAAAGCTTAAAATAAATGAATACAGTTTTGAGATGTTTTTCAATTTTGTTTTTCCACTTTGAAAATTAACGAAAATCGAAAACAACAAGCGAGTGTTCTACCCAAAATTCATCTTTGCTCTACTAACGTCAAATGTCGTCGATTAAATTCAAAAGCTCCCATCTCATAAATATTGTTTAAATATTAACATTTAGCTCCAAACGGAGTAGGTTTCCTTTTAAAAAATAAAAAAATATAAGAAAAACAAATTTCATATACCCAACACGCAAAACATATAATAAAAAAAAAATAAAAGAAAAACTTTTGTTCAAATCTACGTTTTCCATAAATTTTTGATAAGTAAGAAGAAACCAAAGAAACTGAAAAATAAAAAAGAAAAACATTTTGAATGATTTATGTTTTTCGAACAAAAAAACAAACTTTTTAACCAAATTTTCTACACAGGAACTTTTTCATTCATGTCGTATTTTTGTTTAAATTTTTTTTTCTTACCACAAAATAAATAAGTAAATGATCATCATGTTGTTGATTTCTTTTTTAAATTTATGTAAGACGAGTACAATATATATATTTTTAAAGATTTTAAAAGTTTCAGTGTACGGATCTACGCATTTTCAATGAGGGTTTTCGTTACATTTTTTGACAACCTTGTATCGAACTTTTTTCTTTTCATAATAAAAGAGATTTTTGGGTTCGATTTTTAAATTATTACTTGTGACAGTTATGAGTTATGCTTGGGAGATTTATTTTGTTTTATGAATATTTCAGCACAAAACGTTAATGAAGTTTGATGTGAATTACAATTTTTAGGGGAATTTTATGCATTGTGGTCACGATGTAAATATTACCACGATGAGAGATTTCTTGTTCAAATTCACTATTTTACAGTTTTTAGTGAATTAATATAGGATTCTTATTAGATTATTTTTTATTAAAAGAAACCCAATTGATGAGTCCGCGGTTACTAATTGTTAAAATTGAAGTTTCGATATCAGATATTCGAGTTTAAATCAAAAAAGTCTTTGAGAACGTTCGTCCATCAGACTATATATGTTAGATTAAAAGAAACGAATTTACAGATTCAGACGGTGTTTCAATGTTTCATCAAAATCGTTTTATGAACGATGACTGTAGTGAGCAAACACACATAATGTTTTGTTGCGATATAAAAAACCAAAAATTTAGATGAAAGTTTTAGAACCATTTAACCGAAAATAATAAACCGTACTAAGAGCTTATGTAACAAGTGTAACTAAAAAAATTTCCTTCGTCAAATTGTGGGGAAACCCCCCACTTTAAAAAAGTTTCAAGCCGGGCAAACAACTAAAATTAGGGAAAGTAAAGGTTACACTGACTGGACCAGCTGGAAGTATTTTAAAATTAAAATATCTTACGTTTATGAAATTCGGTATTCAAGATGTTACGTGATTCTGTATTTCATACCATTTGAAATGGAATGTAAAAGTTTCATTTAAATATTTCCCCTCAGCTTTACAGTGACTTGTTCCAAACGGAGGAATACGTATTGGCTTCCATTTGAAAATATTTGATGATTCCGATTTTTTCACCGTTCTGCTGAGTGGTTAAAGTGCTAGTAATGGAACACATGGGTGTTGGATTCGATTTCCACCTTCTATTTGGCCCACATTTTTATGCAAATTTGTTATTTGTTTGTTTTTTATTAAAGAATTCATAACTAAACAATAAAACCTATCAGATAATAAAATATGACATAGACCAAAATTTCGTGAAAGGATAAAAGAAATAAAAAATAAAAATGGGTAAAATTCAAATTTTTTAGAAAAATTTGCACGAACAAACTTAAAATTAGGTAGTTTATGACATTTTTTAGTAGACGTTTGGACTCCTTAGAAGGTTTAAAACCAAAAACTTCTTGAAATCAACCAAAAGGGTTCACAATCAAAATAGTTATCAAGCGAGGTTGTAGCGACAGGTATATTTCGAATTTGACTCTAAAACAAGAGCAACGTGTTTAAAGAAATTTCCTAATAATTTGCTAATTTATTTCTTTGAATCGTAAGTTGTAACAAACGTAGGGACATTTTTGTGTACTACTGTTCAATTAACCAATTTTTCAGTTAAATGTTTTGTTGAGTCATTTAATGTAAATTAATACAACAGTTTTTCATGGTTATAAAAACAAAATAGAATTGTTGTCCGTAGAAGAGATATTTTCTCCTAATGTTTATTGAGGTAATAGGGGAAATTGCAATCAATGAAGGACAGGAGATGGAAGATCTATATGTATATAAGCGATCAGTATGTGCGATCAAAGGAGATTAGGTAAATTTTAATCAAAGAAAATGTTTGTGATTTATTATTTAGATGGTACTCACAAATAAATAATTTCTTCTAATTTTGGATTAACACAAAAAATGTCTGATTATGCAACAATATAAACTTAGATTTGTTTTAACTTGACTCTTAAAGAGTTCTAAAACCTATTTTTTCAAGCGATCCTAACCCAATTCACAATAATATTTAATTTTTATTTTTTTTATGAAGTCACAAACTTAGCTTTTATAAAAACAATTGTTTTTTATTTACCGATTTCTAGAAAGTTTCACAGCTGATCAAAGAGCAAAAATTAACTAACTTATTTCTACCAAAAACATTTTATTTAAAGTTTTTGGACCTACCAAAAAGGAAAGAAAATCTGTGTCACTCTTCATTATCTGTTTCATCATTTTTTCGGTACAATCCTATTTTATCCCCGTTAATAAAAAGTTGATTTTTTTTAAATAAATAGAAAGATTAGATCCTCTGCATCCTTATTATGAAAAGAAAGTTGCGTAAATGAAAGGATCAAAAGTTATAAAGGATCAAACTTTCAATTTTACCTTGGTGAACAGGGTTATATAATTATTCGTTTTTATTTTGATTTTAATTGACTCGCTTCTGTGACTTTCGATCAAAAATAGCCACCACCCCCTAATGATTATAAACGAAATTCCACTAAGGCGTACAAAGCGTATCTAGCAGTATTTACATGTATGGCATTAAAAGCAGTTTATTTAGAACTCTTCAGCGATCTGTCCATCAAAAGGTAACTGGGAGTATCAGAGAGGGTCCAAAATCGTCGCAGAGTATGTATTGACATTAACAATGACAACAGAATAAATTTTTTGGAGCTGCAAAGAAGTTCAAAATTCTCCATGACACCATCCAGAACAAAATGTTTGCAGACACCATTAAAACTCGACAGCAGCGCAAGGAAGAAATTGGCACTTTGATTGCTTTTTTCAAATCCAAATATTCAAGTGTACACAGCTTTTTTTGAGGCTAGCTACTTTGCTGGGCTAGCTTATAGCTTTTCGAGGCTAGCTACTTTGATTTTGTATGAGTACTCGAATGTTTATTCATAATTGGGAAAAACCTAGAAAAATGGGTAGCATTTAATTAAATCGTGTTCGAATTAGGCTCTCCTCTCAGGTGATAATAAAGTCATCAAGACTCGAAAATTGTTTAGCATTGGTATGATCTAAATAGGACAGTTGTTACTTTTCTTAACATACTATGCTGAAGTGCAAAAATTAGTAGTAAAATAACTTAATTTTTTCCCTAAAACTGATCACGCTGATTACTGGATTCTAAAAGATAATAAAAGAATTTTCACAATTGAAATCAAATAGCCAAACTTGTCAAAAAACTACTAACAGGTTGATACCGAAAGTTTATAAGTTGTAATAAAAGAAATGGAATTTGAGTTGTATGGGTGGTAACTACATTTTTTTAAAAACCATATTCTCTCTCTAAAATCGAATTTGTTTAACCTATTAGACTTCTAACAACTTAAATAAGCTATGCTCATACATTTTTATAACCTCCAAACGTTTATCAATTTAATATCAACGTATTATCAATCAATAAAATCTAATCAATCAATCAAGTTATCAATCAAAAAACTAATTATAACTCAATATAATACAATATCCAATAACTCTCCCGAGATTTTCTTTTCTAAATCGCTTTCGTGACTACCTTAATATTATCCTTACGTTTCTTTGTTTTCCGTTCGATGTCGAACATTAATAATTTACGTTTATTTCATGTCTAAAATCAAACGATAATAAAAAAAAATTGAATTGATTTTATTCTCAATTCGATTACATTGTAATAATGACTGACTAATAATTGGAATGAGGCTTTTTTCCTCTTCATTATGTTATCATTAAATTTTATATTCAAACTAAAAAAAAATTATAGCCCATCTCGTTCCGTTTATATCCTTACTGAAAAAAAATCAATGAAATTTTTTCACTTATCTGTCTCATCCATTCAATTTTATTTTCTTTATAATCGATGAATTGATTTCTTAACAACATTTTATTTTCAATCTCGTATTTATATTGGTTGAAATTAATTCCAAAATTTTTTTTTGTATGAAAATAATTAAACAATGAATTTTTACCGGTTTTTCAGTTTTAAATAATACCTGTTTTTCCTTTTGTGCTTTTTACTTAGATTTCGTTCGATTTTTATTGAGTTTTAAGGTTTTTTTTTACAAACAAAAACAAATGAGCTTTGAATAACATTTAACTTTATTTAAAAAACAACAAGGCTAGGATTGGAACAATGGTGGACCCTTTATTTTTTTCAGTATACGGAGAACGATAATTTTCTCTTTTTTGCAGATAGATGTCAAATAGTACAACATTGATATTCAATTTGGAGTCCATAAAGCAAGGCGTGATTTTTTGTGAAGAAAAATTTACATTTAATTTATATTTTTGGATAAAATCTTTATTTGGGGGCTCAACCGGGATTTCAATCTGGCTACTAAAAGGTGTGAGAATATTTTTAAACTGGAGTATACTTACGGTGGATTATGTAATGTGTGCAGCGCAGTGCTGTGGTGAGGATATGCGGTGTGCCAGAATAATCGATTGTTTAGAGTTATTTATGTTAAACAGAGTTTTATAAAAAATACCTAGAACGTGTTAATGTAGCATTAATCCCGTTAGTGAACTGTTATTGGGAGAAATAAAGAAAAAGATGTGTGGTCGCAACACGGAGGATGGTTCAGATGATGAAGAATTTTGTGGAAGAATTAGTAAATTATTTTGAAACGTAGGACTTTTCACTAATAGAATAGATACCTACGGTATCTATATATCCAAGGGAATTTTACTAATTTTAAATATAAATGATGTACGGACTAAAACGTGGACTCTAACCCAACAAAATATCTCTAAAGAACAAAGATAATTTATATATCTATGCCATAAACGCTGTTTAACATAACGATATTATAGTGAACGCGAATATCTTCAGCAAAAACAAGGCAACAAAAATGTGCCACTTTCACAATAAGCAAATATTCGTACTGATCTCCACACGAATATAGACTTCAGCCAACGTGCCGACGCCCGTGACAATTTCCAACTCCATATATCAATCAAAAAAATGTAACATATTATGGAATGAACTCACCCCCAAATCATCGTCGTTTGACCATCCGGTGCACGCCTCTGCTTTAAAGCACTACAACGATAAAATTCCGGAACACCTTGTGCAAACAAATTATCCAATAGTCATATTCACATAGGTTGGGCCCTTTTAAAATTTTTGTCATCTTGCCTTTCTCGAACCACCGCCATATCGTTTAAAACATCTAATTTTTTGGTTTCAGTTATATTATTTTTATTTTAGCACAATAAAATATCGTAACAATAATTTAACATAAGAACTGAATTAGTGTTTGCAATCTTGGTATCCGGGTACCCGGATACCCGGGTATTTAAGAAGATTTTTCGGGTATTTAATATCCGGATATTTTGGTCGGGTACCCGAACAACAAAAGGTCTAGTTTTTTCTCAATAAAATTTACAAAATAAAATTCAGCTCATTCTCTTTTTGCAAATTTGAATTATTCTTTATGCTAGTTGTTGACAAATGATTCTATCCTAACCATACAAATTGCAATATGTCCATAAACATTAAACCAACCACATCCGTAAACATTAAACTGCCCTCTAGTTAATTATTATTGTTTGGATTACGAAAACAACAGAAAAACGACGAAGAACACATAACAAAATTTATGGAATTTTAGTTCTTATTAAAATTAAAATTAAGTCATAAAAAATTAAGGATCTTCATTGGTTATTTGTTTATATTTAGTTTAAAATAGACACGGTAAATATATTATGTAAAGTTTTTATTTAAGGTTTAAGCTAATAATTAAAATAAGTGTCATCGAAAGCTTGGAACCAGTTCAAGAAAATGACATCAGATAAGTCTCGGTGCCACGTAGTTGGATGCGCACAAATAATTTCAACTAAATGGGAAAATACGTCAGCAATGAAAAATCAAATCGGATAATGATGCGGCTAATTATAATATTGAAAATTTACAACTACAAAAATGTATTGCTGTCTACACAAGATCTACTATAGATAACAGGGGTACTACAGTTGATAAAGTGCTGAAAATGTTGTATGTAAATAAAGGAAACCGAAAAAATGATAGAAAATTTAAATCAATCGTTATTGACGGTGAAGCCAACATCCACTTTATCGGAGCGGGTTTTTTCTACTGCAGGAATTTAACAAAGAAAATACGAAATCGGATGAGTGCAGCTACCCTAAATGCTTTAATATTTTTGAAATATTATTTTACAATTAAAAAATGATCAATTTTTAGTTTACTACTGTGAGGTTTTTTTTTATTGTTTTTCATCTTTTAATTTTTTTATAACTACCCGGGTTATCCGGGTAATTTGGAAAATACTAATCGAGTAACCGGGTAATTTGAAATCGGGTAATTTGCAATCACTAAACTGAATCTAAAAAATTATGGTGCAAATTATGAAACTTTTTGCAATCCATACATTTTTCGACCGATCTAGTTTCGAACCAATGAGAAAATTTTAAACTTTAAAAAAGTTTATCATTCCTGATGAGAATCTAGCCGACTAGATAAACTACCAAAAAATGTCAACGTTGAATATAAACCAAAAATTGGGTTACAACTCTAGCGAAGTATAAAAAACAAAAATTTACATAAACATATATTTAATAGATTCAGGTTTAGTCAATTAATTTCTCTGGTGATCACTGTTTTGTTATACTCTAGACATACTAGTATTGAATAACAAACTCATATCGGTGAGAAGAAGATGACTAGTCTTCCCTTGTGTCTATTGACACATAATCAACAATTAATTCAGTAAATTATTTCGTCGCTTTATTAATGAAATAACGTATACGCAAAAGTGTGGTTTCGAGATATTTGAGTTTAAAGATGGATGTGCGCATACATTTGCATGGACGTTGATTAACAATATATTAATTTTTACCCCCAGTCATAAAATAATTCGAAAAAGTAAAAACGCCGATTCAAAGATATCCTTATGGGGAATGCAGCGCACCCATTATATAATAATAACGTATACATAGCATACGTTATTTCATTATTAAAGCGACGATTTGTGATATAACATTACCCCGATGGAAAATATCCCATCAAGAATAATATAAGAACTGAATCTAAAAAATTATGGTGCAAATTATTAAACTTTTTGCAATCCATACAATTTTCGACCGATCTAGTTTCGAACCAATAAGAAAATTTTAAACTTTAAAAAAGTTTATCATTCTCATCAGGGCTAGCCGACTAGATAAACTACCAAAAAATGTCAACGTTGAATATAAACCAAAAATTAGGTTACAACTTTAGCGAAATATAAAAACAAAAAATTTACATAAACATATATTTAATAGATTCAGGTTTAGTAAATTAATTTCTCTGGTGATCACTATTTTGTTATACTCTAGACATACTCTAGAGTACGTCATTGAAAATAGATCGTTGTAACGACGGACTATCTTCAATTTTTACTCTAAAACAATAGTATTCATATTCAAAGAAATTCCATAATAATTTATTAATTTATTTCTCTTCAATTGTACTAAGCGTAGGGACATTTGTTTGGACTACTATGCAATTAACCATTTTTTTTATGGTTAAGTTACGTCACTCAATGTCAATTAATAATACATGTTTTCCATAAATGATTGTTTAATTTGTAAAACAGTAGAATTATTGTCTGTATTGGAAAGAATTATTTATTAAGATACTGGAAAGGGAAACAGGAAACCTAAACTGTCTGTATATAAGCGATCAATTGTGATCGGGAGATTATATAAATTTAAATCAAATAATAAATATTATTATATAATTTTTAATTAATAAAGATCCAAGTTTTCAATTGTTAAATTTGCAAATAAAAATAGAAATTTTATAAGTGCAAATAAATTGTATTATCGAATTTCATTGAAATCAATTGAAATTTCTTTGAAAATACAAAATAATAAAAAAAGCAATTGGTTGTATTGCCAAAATGTTGGTTTACGGAAAAAAAACTTAACTTTTCCTAGATTTAAAAGCTTATAAGTTGTAGGTCGAACAACACAAAATGTTGATAAATAAATATGTATGGAAAAATTGGCTGACAATTATATTGAAGCCATTAACGAGAAAAGGAATTTACGTTTGGAAAAATACATAGAATGAAAGGAGACAAAGATCAAAATAAGGTATTCAGTCAATATATGTGGGACTGTTAATGGGTTAATGAGTTTTAGTGCGTTTCATATGTGGGAATGTTGATGCAATTACAAGAAGATGCTAAAAATGTACAGCGGATCAACATTCAACATTCAATTAATGTAAGCTTTCTGTATTTTAATTTAAATAATTTTTGTGTTTGTTATCCATCCAAACATTTTTTGATATTGATTTAACATTAAGTTTTTGTAAATTTTTGTATGAGAATAAGAGATTTACAGATAAGTTTTGTTTGTCATAGATTCAATAGATTCCGGTTTAATGTTATATTTTTCGTATAAAGTCCAATTTTCTCTACACTTTTTTGATGTGAAAATGTATTGTAATTCAATTTTTTGTTGTTGTATTATAAGTTAACAGGAAAATACAAAAATAATACTTTAACGAAACGTTCTATATAATTTGTTTGTGTTGAGCCAATTTATTTAATTATTTAAAAAAAAAAAGGATGACGAATTCTTTGTTTGTGTTTGACGTTTCATGATACGCTTAAGTTAGTGCATTGATGACCCGTTCTACAATTGCCGACACGCGGGTGGTTTCATCATTTGAACAGTTGCTTACCTTGATTTTGGTACAACCGTTAATGTGCTGTTAACTGAAACATTTAACATTTAATAATTGTCAATCAACTGAACGATTGCTACCATCCGTGTTTTGGTATTAAAATTTCAATCTAGTTTCGGGTCCGTCAGTTGTAATATATTTGGTCAGTTCAACCATTTTATCTCGGCAATTGCGACAGACAATGCTAAAGCTGTTATCGATAATACCACTGATGTCAAAGTAGTATTATCGATAACAGCTTTAACATCTGCTTTAATATTTTTGTGCAAATTTTCCGCAAATTGTGTTACAACTGTTGTATTGTTTCTGCCAACTGTAACGACGGAAGGTTTCGAATTTTACTCTAAAAAAAAGAATATTCATTTTGAAGAAATCCGCTAATAATTTACTAGTTTGTTTCGGTTCGGGCCTTTAGATTGAAACAAACATTAAATCATTTATGTGTGCTACAAGTTAGTCAATAATATTTTTACCTTTTCTCAGTTAATTGTTTTGATGCGTCACAATTAACAATACATGTTTTTTGTCTACATAAATGATGAACATTTTTCTTTGTAAAGCTTAGTCATAATATTACATGATATGTGATAAAATGTTCAAATTTATGTAGTTGTAGAAAAGTTGTTTAGTGAGATGTTATATGGAAGTGGTGTTATGTCGTAGACTGATGATCGATGACGCATTTATATAAAATCCCTGGTTTAGACATACACCATTTCCTCATACGTATCAAAACTGCATTCGCGTAGGTTTTTATAGTCGTTTTTCATTCTGTTCTGAACACATGGTCTTATACTCAATTCATAGTTTTCATTAACTTTAGTTTCCGCCACAAAATCTACTATCCTCAAGTAGTTGTGTAATGTTTTGCAATGTAAACTCCTATATTTGGTTTAGATTCGAAAATAACTACTAAAATTTATCAAAATAGTTGGGTAATATTTGTCAAATGCAATTTTTTTAAAAATTGTATTCATAGTTCCGCTAATCAATATAGATTTTCTACAATCAATCGTCTGTTAGTTAATAGTATCCCTCACTGTAATCGCTGTAAAACTATTATAAAATCGGTTGTATATTCTCATTGATCCATACTCATGTTATTTACATATATAATTCGTTCAAATGTTTTGTAAATATTGCTTTTCTTTGAAGTATTTTCCAATTTCTATTACAAACTAGCCGTACGTACTTCTTAATGGGTTAATAATTAACGAAGAAACGTAAATAAGATTTCCCCAAGAAACTGCATTATCATTTTCGTTATTCATCACATATAAATAGCAGTTGAGATCTAGCCTCGGCTCTTAGATTATTATTTGTCTATTGTGACTGTTCGTCGATTATAAATCATGGAAATCCGCTGATTTATAATTTTGACGTCTAAATAAAAATATGCAATATCATGTTATTGTGTTTTGAGATAGTTGCAAAATTTTTTTAATACGTGAATTAGTTAATTATATAAAAAATTATTATTAGTTTTCAGCCTAGTGATAGGCCTATGTTATTGTATCAAAAAAATTATTTATGTTATTCGTGTTGTTATAAGTTTGATAGTGTAAATTGTGATAGCATAATTTGTGATTGTACAATTTATTAAAGACTGCTAGTAGCCATATTGTACCAATTTTTTTTACTGTCGCAGTTAAGATATTGATCAAATTTACTCAGTGGAGTATAAAATTGTTTTTTATATGACGTGCTCATATTAGCTGTTAAGCGATTGTTGAATATATCAAATACAACACCAAATTTAGAAATCAAAAACAAAACCACGACTGTATTATTTACCGATCTTGTTATAATGCCTATACAAAAAAATATATATAATACCACGGCACCAACAAGGGGCAGTTCAACCTCTGTTATTGTGTTTATTTTGGCGAGGAACATGACGGGTTAATGAGGATACACGAGTTGGATGAGCGGGACTCGTTCACAATACGAGCTGAGTCATATCTGATTTTAATTTATTTTTACGCAAAAATGATTATGGTTGTGTATGTGGGGGGTATGAGTGTGTGTACATGGTTCTGTGGATGTAGGCATGTATGAGCGAGGGTATGTGGTACATGCGTGTATGAGTCAGAGAAGAATGGGGTAGATTAAATGTGTTTCGTTCCACAATCAAAACTGGAGGTTTACGGTTATCATAGAAAGCCAAGATTACCTCTATTTTATGTTATTCTTTAAGTCAAACCTATTTTTATTATCATTCGATTATTTTCCATCGCATCAAACCAAGATTTACCGTTGTTTGAGGATTCGAGTATTAAAAGTTAACTTAATTTATACAGTGATTTGTTTTATATTATATTGATTATTTACGCAATAACATCAAACCGGGGCATGACATAAACATACTTTGATTCATAACATATCGCAAGTGTGGTGTTATCAAAGGAGATAAAGTGGAATTCGGCAGGGTTGTTACCTTCCAAATCAGCAAATGGACCTATTGTACAGCTGTATTGCTTCCTACTTAGCAAGCGATGAGTGATACCAATTTTAGTGCCACCTACAAGGGATATTTTTTTTCTTGTTCTGTCTGGTGCATTCCCAAATTTTGAATGCGCGGAAATGTTACTTTCCGAAAACTTACAATATTTGGTGCCATTTTGTCCATGAAACCGTATATTCAAATTAAAATAAAACCAATTTAAATTATTAAAACAAATTGAAATTATTAAAACAAATTTAAATTATTAAAACAAATGCAAATTATGAAAATAATAATCGAATAAATAATCCAATTAATAACAGGAACTTTTATGCTACTCCAAATTATTTTATTTTAAAATATTTTAAAGTGTAAGTTAAGGGTTAACATTTTGGAAATGCTAAACCTAGGATCATGAATGGAAGTACGGATGCGTGGGTATGTGAGTGTCTGTGTGTGAGGGGATTCATGTGATTCATTAGCAATATTCTACTTCATTCCTATAACTATGTAGACGAAGGTCAAAGCGGTCGTATAACGGTCGGTATCAGATTGCCAACGTTGTAAGATACATTTATATATACCAGGAAGAAGAAAACTAACTAAATTTTCTAAAACAATGCAATTTTCAATATTGTTTTATTTTTGTTTTGGGTTTTTTATATGACGACACATGCATCCTAGCTTTTACCGATAATTCTGTGATAATTTCAATTCAACTGCCTCATTAATAAGTTTATGAAATACACAATTTAGAGATATTCAAGTTGTATTTCTGGTAAGTGGTAACATATTGATTATAAGTTGTATTCAATGAAACCGATTCAGTGGAATAAATTATTATACATTTATTTTCTTTTATTAATCGATATTATAATGATTCATATAATTTAATAGGAAAAAAAACCAAATCATGTAGAATATCTGTTTTTTTATGAAATGAAAATACAAACCTATGATAAAAAAAAAATAAATTAAAGGAAATGCTAGCAGAATTGAACTATGGCGAAAATAATCAAAATGATATAGTAGTTAAAACAAACAATTTATCACGGAAATTTAATAATGCAATGTTATTGTTACCAAATATCGACGACACCAATGATCATAAAATAACCCTTAATAAGGTAAATGAAGAAAAATTTTAGGGAATTTATATATAGGAATTGTAAATCCTAAAAATAAGAACAACAAAAATTTTATAATAAGCAATATCTATTTTTTTATTACCGATATTGGATTGTTTCAAGTGCGTATGATTGTGGGTATGCATGTAGATGTGTATGTGTGAGGATGTGAGGCACGATAGTGTGTGAATGTGTGTGAATTGTAGGGGTTGGACGTGGTGATCGTGGTTCTTTCGCTTAAGGGGGTCGCCAGAGTCTCATTTTTTCACTTGTTTATTTTTATTTTCCGTATATTTCATGTATTTCGGGTACATTTCAGTTATTTGTGTTGAAGTATCAGGAATTCTTACTCGATCCCAAAGCTGCCGCTAGTCAGGGGCAAAAAAATAACCTCGCTTGGTACGCGACCGGCTATGCCTCTTCGTTGTTCCGCAACGAAGAAAGCGCTTCATTACAGTGGTTGACTGGTATTTAATTGAGAGTTAGGGGAAAATTTTTAATTTATGTACGATGAAAGAGATAATAAGAAAAGAAACAAAACTGGAAAATCTTATTATTTATATTCGATCTATTGTGGTGATCGAGATCATTTCGTAAATTTTAATCAAAAAAATATGTAGCTTTTGATCAAATAGTGAGATTATATAATTTTGAATCACTTTTAAATGTGTATATACAAACAGAAATTTTATAAGTGTAAATAAATTGAAAAAATTAACAAACTTTATTGAAATAGTTATTATCTGTGTTGTTCTTTTTGTTAATACAAAATGATTGGAGAAACAATTGTTGGTTGGAAACTAAGCTTTTCCTAAGTTTGAAAAGGTATTTTTCACTTATCACGAATTAAGATATTTTTGCTACAACAAAATACAAATGAAACCATTAAGTTTATGAGTTGTGGTTCGAACAACACAAAATGCTGGAAAGTAATCCAGATGCATAAAAAAATATTTTGGCTAATAATTGTATTGAAACCATTAACAAAAAAAGGAATTTACGAAAGGAATTAATACAAAAAGTATAATGACTGTTAGTTTTGATAATATAATCTGATGTTAAAACGATTATAAAGAGATGCAAATAATTTACATGGATTGGAGTAGATCATCAAGATATAAACATTAATGTAAGCTCTCTTCTTGATTTTGATTTTATATAATTTTTGTTCTTATTATTAAATTATTTTGTTTGGTTTAAATATACAAATTGTTACGTTTTTCCAACCTTACTTCGAATTGGCCTTATTCTTAATTCGATAAACGCAGTTCCCAAACACACCAGGTTTTATTAAGTATTGAGCACCTTAATTGCTCCACAACAACAGGAAAACCATACAGCTACAATATTTCTATCTAGAATATTCTTCAAACAGCTTCGAAACTCCAACGATTGATTGTAGAAATTTCCAGTACACGGCGTCCAAAATAATACACAAAATATTTCTACTCAATAACACTTGAAACTTTATTTTCAAACACTAATCAAAATAACTTTTATTTACACGATTTTATATACACGGTACAACTTTTGTTTACAATTAATTGAATCCCGCCTTAAATACCTGCTTAATCGAACATCTTTAGTCCGGAACGTTCGTTCCATTAACAAAATAAGAATAATTTTTTTACTGTCACTTAACTGTTAATACAACAACAATTATATTCATTTCATTCGATTGTTGTTGTATTTTATTTTGTTTTGTTGATCATCACTCAATGATCATCGTTATGAAGATGCTATAGGGTGTTTCATTTATGTTGAATTAAATTGAGTTCTACGTTGTATTTCGATTTAACTTTGATATAATTGTAACAATATGTTTAAATTCATTATTTTCCTTGGTTTATAAGATATTTTTCAGTTAGGATTCCCGTTTATTTTTATAAAAAGTGTGAAATCCCTAACACAACGTCAACAATTGACATTGCTTCATTGCATTTATTAACAACTTCAACAATTGCCAACATATATTTTGCTACATTATTGAAGAATTTTTATGGCTATAACCAAGTATTGCTGAGTATGATTGGATAAAAAACAGGATTGGCAGGGAGAGTGGGATCAGATCAATCATGAGATGAGTGAAATAATTTACTACATGTAGTAATACTTGTGATGATCTTGGCTTCTTCGACCTTTAGGGTCGCCAGAGTCTCTCTTCTCTGTGTCCTTTTTTTCCTTCCCTATTACACAGTCTATTTTGCGTGCATATCTATTCATTTGTGCTGGACAAGGAGGAATATTCCTACTTGAGTCGCCCTCACGAGACTGAAGCTTTCCAGATTTTAACTCATCTTGGCACGCAGTCTCTCCGTGGCTCACTAGCCGGCTTAGTGTTTATTAAGTTATTGGAAATGGAACGAATTGCTAGCACAAACTGAAACTGTGTAAATACTGGATGATGTTAGTGTTTGGAAATTGAAATCTGAACTTTTTATTCATGCATCTGAAAGAAAGGATGAATTAAATTTTGGTTACGTTTAATATCGTGTATTGGGAGACAAAGTCCAGAAGATGATTGTTGGTTATGACAACCAAAAAGGTATTACAAATATAAATATGGAAAGGAAAATTGTTTTATCAGATTACAGGCCAATCTTCCAGAAGCCACGGCGAATGCCGCAATAAGAAATTGGAGTGTTACGGAATGAAATTAAGGAATGGTGGCGGAAGGAATTGGCAGAAATATTGTCTCCAACTATGCCAGTCCTATAGCTTTGGCCAGTAGAAAAGATAAAAAAAAAGATTATGCGTAGATTACCGCAGCCTCAATCACGTTCACGTGCTTCTACGATAAATTAATCAATTAATTTATAAAAAATCGAAAATCTTAGTTTTGAAAATCAGTATATAGAACTTTTTCCATCCATTTTGTTGGCGGTAGCGAAAAAATCCGAAAAATAAATAAATTACTCAGAGAAAAAGAATCATTGCTTTTTGGGTAACAATTGTTCTATGGTACAAAAAAATGTAGAACGAAGTGATAAGAACATAAAACGAGCAGGGTTATTTTGAGACAAGGAGAATATTGGAGCTTATTCAGCAGCAATATTATTTCATTAACATGAATACAAGAATGGTAGGATGTAGAAGGAATTGGGTAAGGTGCAATTCAGTCAATAAAAGGAGTGGAAAACAAGATAGCCTTTTAAATCCTATTCCTAAAAGTAACCTACTATTAAATACTTGGATCATCTTAGTAGTCTTCCGCTTCAAGAAAACAATATAAACATATGTTTTTAACATTCGATGGATTCACCAAGTTTGTATGGTTGTATCCGACTCGAACCACTGAATTTAAGGAATTTATTGCAAAATTAATATTGCAAAAAACGGTATTTGGCAGTTCAAAGAATATTATTTCGAATAGAGGAACTGCTTTTACCTCTAAAGAGTTTATAGAATATTGCGAAGATGAAGAAATCAAATTATCAAACAAGTTATCAAAAGTTGTAACCTCAATTATTTTAATTAAAAAGGATTCATTTTTACCTTTAAAACGAATAAGGTTTATTTAAATCCGTCAAGTGATTCGGGAGATAGGAGTAGTTTTTAATATATAGTCCCTGGGACCACGCCGATTTCATGTGATGATTACCACATATTTTATACTTCGAGAGGCGCGTGTCCTTGACGAGCCCGAAAACTTTTGTTCTGCGATTTTCTTCAAATCGGCCGCTTTTTCGTTTGGCAAGTTCCGAAAAATGCCGATTGCCTGCGATCTTGTTAATTTGCTACCACATTTGACATTTTGGTATGTTTCGGTTGTCGGACAAGGTTACCCTCGTGTTCTAAATCAAATTTCCAACCCCCGCAGTTAAAAAAAATTTTTACAAGATCGCGGACGATTGGCATTTTTTGGAGCTTGCCGAACAAAAAAGCGGCCGATTTGAGAAAAATCGCAGAACAAAAGTTTTCGGGCTCGTCAAGGAGAGGCGCCTCACGAATTATAAAATATGTGGTAATCATCACATGAAATCGGCGTGGATTCCATATATGTTCAATATAATGTATCTCGAGAACTAATTGACTTTGATGGACTAATTGCTTTAAACAATTTTTATTTTGCAGTTTTAATTGTAAAATCTGGAGGCTAAGCTGGATGGTTTTAAGGGGTATTCTGGCTTATAGAGGCATAAATTTAAGGCGTTTTATTTACAATAACACAAAAACTGTGCAATGCAAAATTTTAAAAAAAATTGTTAACGGTCTGAATTTTGCACTTTTTTGACAATAACTCAAAAGCTGTGCACCGCGATATTCTGCAATGATTTCTAAATTAGGCACTCTTTCAAATGACACCTCACTTGACCACGTTTTAAATAGTGTTTTTACCCCTTCTCATTTCCACCCAATTAATAAATATAATTATGAGAATTTGACAGTTTTATATATTTTTTATTAAAAACTTACTAATTTTTCTATCATTCCAAATACATTTGAAGATTTTCGATCAGTTAGGTTCGGAACTAATCGAGGTCTTACCGAGGTCGAGGTCTTAAACACGAAGAAAACGTCACTATTCAAAATTATACAAAAAATGGTGAGGTGTAAAATTTCAAAATAAATTTTTAAGGAATACTGAAATAAAGCCCTTTTATATGATACCCTACTTGAATCTATAAAAGAATGTATTTTCTCAAAGGTCTCACATCGTAACCCTGTAAACCAAACGAAAACAACTTTAGTTTTATTTGTAGCTCGTTTTACCCTAAAAAAGCCGACAAATAAAAAAATAAAAAATTCAAAAAGTTATAGGCTGGTGAAGTATTGGGTGCAAAAAAATTCATCCGGGTTGACGTGTTTAACCCTTGGGAAAAAAAAAATTAACAAAATGGCGACGATTTAAAAAAAAATGGTTTTTACCCCTGTTTTTTTACCGTTACGAATTTTTTAAAAATAGTAAAAAATTTGTTTTTCAATACTCGTTCGAGTAAAACATAAGATATCATGTCGACCAACTTGAAAATAGCAATTTCGAGAATAATACGTTCAAAAATAATAATAAAACTGAAATGACTGAACACTAAACATGAAATATTTACAACAAAATACGTTATAATGACCTTCGGATTATAGATTCCCAAAAATATATGGAGTATGAAAGAATGTTCCAAGGAGATTTGCGCTTAGGTGGTCAGGCAACGTCTGTCGTCTATTGTATGATTCATCCCACCCGACCGGCTTAGTAGCAACATTACAAAAGTCGCTGTAACTCCGAAAATAATTCTAGTTTTGAAAAATCCTTTTGATGACATATTCTCCAAGGTCTAAACTTTAAAGTCGATTAGAATCGACTTTTTAAATTTCTAGACCATAATGCCTGCTTAAATTGTAGTTCTGGAGCAAAAAGAGAATTTGCAGTTTGCATGTTTTTTTTTGACCCGTTTGTTTGATGTGTGATTTTTGTTGGCGTGAACTTAAAACGTTCTAATATACGTTTTATATAAGCCATCTAACACCACATTAAAAGCTAAAACAGTTACTGCTGTTACACTGTGCGACAGCCAAAATCCGCTGGGGTTCTGTCTACCGGGAAAAGTTATATTGGTAAAAAAAAAGTTATACGTGTCCCGGCGTTTCGCTGGGTCACGTCTAGGAATCGAGATATATCGATTTGAAGTTAGTAAGTATCATATAGGAGAAATTGTCACGTTTGTGGTTCTTTTTTGACATAACTCGAGAACGACTAGTCCGATTTTGCTGAAACAAATTTAGAAATTAAGAATTACAATTCCTTTAATCTACTGATATACTATACTGAAAAAGTAGAGAAAAAATAAAAGAATTAAAATTAAATAAATAAAAAATTCAAAAAAAATAAAATAAATAAATAAATGAAATAATAATAAAGTAAAATAAAATAATAATAAAAATAATAAAATAAAAATATAAAAAAATAAAATAAAAAATTTTTATATATAAATAAAATAAATAATAAATAAATAAATAACGTATAAATAATAAAAAAATAATAAATAAATAATAAATAAATAATAAATAAATAATAAATAAATAATAAATAAATAATAAATAAATAATAAATAAATAATAAATAAATAATAAATAAATAATAAATAAATAATAAATAAATAATAAATAAATATTAAATAAATAATAAATAAATAATAAATAAATAATAAATAAATAATAAATAAATAATAAATAAATAATAAATAAATAATAAATAAATAAATAATAAATAAATAATAAATAAATAATAAATAAATAATAAATAAATAATAAATAAATAATAAATAATAAATAAACAATAAAAAATAATAATAAATAATAATAACAAATAATGAATAATAAATAATAATAATAAATAATAATAATAATAGTAATAAATAACAATAAATAATAATAATAAATAATAATTATAATAAATAATAATAATAATAAACAATAATAATAATAATAATAATAAATAATAATAATAATATAATAAAAATATAAAAATATATAATAAAATTATACTAAAAATAATAAAATAAAATCATAAAATAAAATAAATAAATAAAAAATAAAAAAAATAAAAAATAGAAAATAATAAATAAAAAAGTAAAAAAAAATAAAATTAATTTACAAAGGCACATAGACACATGCCCAAATACATTTAAAACAATAAATTTTGGAGTTTATTCCAGTAAAAATATTAAAAAAAATTTCTATGAATAATCAATATTCTTTTCAAAATGAGATACCTTTACTTAATTGTGAATAAAAGCGCAATGCGTTCATCGATTTTCATGATCCATGTCTCGTTTTGTGCACAGATTATCTGACTTTACGTCAAAGTAATAAAACTTGACACTTTTTCCCGTTTTGAATTTTTCATGATTTTTTAAAATATAATTTTTTTATTTTTTAGACAAAAATTATTTTTTTTCTTCATAAATTTATTTTTAACTGCGAAACTGTTGAGTGTGTAAAGAAATAGTGTATCAGTAGATTAAAGGAATTGTAATTCTTAATTTTTTTAAAATTTGTTTCAGTAAAATCGGACTAGTCGTTCTCGAGCTATGTTTCCAAAACGTGACTATTTCCCCTATATGATACATACTAACTTCAAATCGATATATCTCGATTCCTAAACGTGACCCAGTGAAACGCCGGGACACGTATAACTTTTTTTTTACCGATATAACTTTTCTCGGTAGTCAGAACCCCAGCGGATCACTGACCCCTACCATTTGTCGCACAGTGTTATTTTACCGAAAATCAAAACAAGAAAACTAAATTTTTTCTTGTAACTGAACTTTATAAAAAAGCAACGAATTAACAATTGATGACAGCTAAAATTACAATCGCAGACTTCTAGTGATGTTTCTAAGCATCCAAATTTTTTCCTTAATTTATCTTTATTTGTAATAAATTTCACAAATATTTTTATGCAACTTAAAATGAATCGTCCTCGATGGAGTTCCCGAATGAATCATTTAAAATTATTTTCTTTTTTGTTTTGTTTATTAATAGTTATAAAGTATTTAATCTATGTAAATTAATTTAAACAAACAATATTTTGGCAAAAAAAAAAATAATAATTCACTTTATTACATTTAATTAAACAACACGAAAAAAATATTAATTATAAAATTGCTCCACAACAACAAACAATTTTCTGTTTATCAATATTATAACATTTGAAATGAATTAATTCCAATGAAAATAAAACAAATTGCATAAATTTTCCATTTACAAAAACAAGAAAAAAACAAGTTTGAAATGATGTCCAGGAAATTAAATTCTATGTAAATTTCCTTTGAAAACAAAAATAATGAAATAAATCAGCGCTCATGAGTTACCAGCGTCGAATTTTTTTGATACTCTTTTTGCACGAATTTTATAAAGTTTTGCATCTTATTTTATTAAAAAAAAAGAAGAAAAATCCGTTCTTCTATCATTTTCATCAATTGACCTAAATTATTTTTCATTTTCATATATTTTCTCTGCTGTTGCTAACATCTTTTTTTTTCTTTTTTTTTGGATTCCCTTAAGACATTTTGAAACAATATTATTTTGTTAGCTTCCTTTAGGAACCATCATCTTCAATTTAGTCGTAAACTTTTCAAAATAATTTACATAGAAATTAAAAAAAATTCAAAATAAATATGAAGGAAAAAGATTGAAATTTTGGTTATGTCTGGAAAGTTAAATATGATCATTATGATTGGTTGTGAGATACGAAAAGAGATATTACTTTCTGTGGCTGGTTGACGGGTGTTGGTTGAAATATTCCAGATAAAATTTTACAAAAAAATTGTGTTTAATTCAAAATATATGCATATCAAAGGAAACTTGCATCGTATCAGTAACAAGTAACAACAGTGCTCTGGCAGCAGAATTGGTTAAGATTTACAACTGAGTTCTTTTGAACATTTTCTTCTTACAAAAGAAATGTGTCCAAATCCTTTGAATATTCAGTATCAAAGCTCGATTCATTAATCAGCACACTGCCCGATATAAAAGCAAGAGCTAAAAATTAAGTTAGACGAGGAAAAATTAGCTAAATTTCGGCATGATTTTGGTATGAATAATACAAGCGCCTCAGATAGTAGCTAATTACAATAACTGTTAGGAATTTAGAAACTGATCTATTCGAAAACTCTTCTACATGGAGCGTTTATGAGAATTTTAAGTAAATCGACATCATCAAGTATCAAAAAACTCCAACTTTAAAAAAAATTACTCTTAAAATCTTGGAACAACTCTTAGTGCTAAGCTCTTGCACTATGCTAAAATTAATAAAGAGAATTGATAATAGGTTTCACGACTTTGGTCAGTGTTAAGACTTTCTTTCATAGTTTTTGGGAAACGCTGTTATTGGGTTGAGATATATAACAAAAATAATTAATATTCTTAATATCTTGAATAAGATCTTGCGTCAATATACATGTAGACATTTTCTTATTCATAATTTTTCCTACAGTATTTCCTCAGTTTTCAATCAATACAGCATCACTTCATTTTCAAACAAAACTTTTTAACAAACAAAAAAAACACTCCAAGGCATTTTGTTTTTTCAAAAAACTTTAAACAAAGCTTTTGTATTACAGAACTGCATGATTTATTCAAAAAAAAAAATCAATTCAATATTTTGGTTTTCCGTTTTCTTTTTTCATAATTTTGTATACGATTTTTTTTGCTTTGAAATTTTGTTGGAAAATATTTTCCATATTTTTCCTTTTCAAATAGAAAATGGTTTAGTTGAAAATAGTTTTCATTGTTGGAATTTTGTTTTATTAATTTAAAAACCGATCACAGGATAAAATTTTTTTTGTTGGTTCAGACATGTATTATGATTTAAATTTTCTATAAATTGTATTCTATTGTTGAAGTTTTTTGCGTATTTCGATTGAAAACAGATTTCTTTCAAAGTTAGAATTATTGGTAAATGAAAGTTTTGAAAATATTGTTTCCATCATAATTAGCTCATATAACTTTGTAGGAGCAAAGATGATTCAAGAGCCAGTTCTAGTCTTGAATAAGGTGATCAGATTTTAGCATTGTCAAAGTGGGACACAATTGACAATTGGAGGGGAGGGGGTCTTGATTAAAAATTTAGTATGTATGGTTTAGTTTGAGTGTTTAGTTTGGGAACTGCGTGGTCCGAATGTTTTCTGGAAAATCAAACTTAATATGACTTTGAAATCAAATTGCAATAGAATGACTCACCCGATATCAAAATTCACAGTAAAATTTTAAAGATGTGCATCTCAGATCAAACAATTTAGTTTTTCAACTAAATTTTTCAACCTGAGATGCACATTTTTTAAATCAAATATCTTTAGAACATAAACAAACACTTTATATTTTATGTATTTGTTGTGAAAAAAAACCAAAAATGCTTGCCCGACCATCGACCACTTTAAAATGTTTCTAAAAACAAGCGTGTTTTTAGTTTGCTGATACTACTTGAATGCCAAGTATGAAATCGATCCGAAATTCGCCGGTCGTCCAGATTACGAATTTATCTAAAACTTGACCTGATGTTTCGACTTGAGATGCACATCTTTAAATCTGTAGAACAAAAAAGCGCTTATTTAAATTTTGGTATGTTTTAGGGTTGAATCTTTCATATTGTGGAAAAAAATTCTTAACATGTTTGATTTACGACATCAGCCCCATTTAAAACAAATTATTTCTTATTGTTTTCAACAGTAAAAGCAAAAATTATACTGTGTAGTTTTTGTCCAAAAATCTTTCCGACACATTTATAAAACCGTTGATATCGGGTGAGCCCTTTTCTTGCAATTTCAATCTTCAGACATTCAGAGACGATAATTTATAATTTTTTATAATTAACACTAAACATGCTGAACATGATTTAAAAAAAAACCATAAGCTTGAATTTTTAGAAAACTTTCTGACTACACTTTTCTCAAACTAAACACTTTAAAAATGTTCATAAAACACAGTTGTTTTTATTTCACCTTTGCTATTATACTTATGTTCCAAGTATGAAGTCGATAAAAACGAATCGAAAAAACATACCTTCAAAATTCGTTAGAGTCCGCATCATATCATCGTGTTATTGAACCAAAAATCGATAGATCGAATGGTTTTAAAATTGAAAAGTCATTAAATCGAAACATCACATCACCGAAAATAATATAATCGAAAATTTAATTCATAAAATCGAAAAAACATTTGATCGAAATTCGTAAAATAGAATAAAAAATCATATTATCGAAATATCATAAGATCGAAAATTTTCAATATAATAAATATTTTATTTACGTCGATTGAATGGTTTTCGATGTAATGAATTATTCATTATATCGGAAATTTTCGATGTTATGATATTTCGACAATAAACATTTTTTATTCGATTTTCAATCATCAGATTTTTCGATGGTATGATATTTTCAGTACATCGAAAAAATTTCGGTGCAGCGATCTTTCGATACAATGATTTTTCGACAGTGTGAACTTTTGGTGGTATGATTTTGAATGTGGTGATTTTCGGTTTTTTGATGTTATGGTTTTTATTTTTCGATTTATTGATATTTTTCGATGTATCGATTTTCGATGGTATGATTTTTCGCTTATGACTTGATCCGATTCCTTATAACGAAAAATATCAATAAAAATAAAATATCATACTATCGAAAAATCAAACAACCGAAAATCACAACATAGAAAATCATAGCACCGAAAGCTCACACTGGCCTAAAGTCATTGCATCGAAAGATAGTTGTAAAAATCATATTTTCGAAAAAGCAGATAATCGAAATCCATAAAATAGAATAAAAAATCATATTATCGAAATATCATAATATCGAAAGTATTCGAAAAAATGAATAATACATTACATCGAAAAATTGGGTACTGGGTTACCCAGTGCTAGGAATATTGTAAATTTAAATGCCAGATATCCGCCGATATTCGCAATATTATTATATTGATTTATATTTTATTTATATACTTCAGCCAGATTTTTTTCTGAATAAATATTTTCTATAAAATTGTGTTTTGACTGTTTATAATTGGTTATAATTGAAATGCAAATTTCTCAGCATAAACCCAAAAACCTGAAGCAATGGAAAAGAAATATACTGCCAGCTACCAGGCATTTTAATAATCTTAATTTATAATAATAAAATAAAGTGTCTGTCTGTCTGTGTGCGCTTTCCTGCAAAATCTACGGCACATGGGGGTGATTGCGACTCGATAAAAAAGATCGGGATTAGCGTCTGTCACGGAGATTATGATTATTTATATTTCTCATTTGAGTGAAATTGTTTTACTAGATTGCTGTGGTTGCTTAAAATGCCGTGAAATTTTTCACAAGAGTTTGTTAAAGTATATTTTACATATAAAAATAGTTTCAAAGTCTCAACACTTAATTGTGATTTTTCTAATGTTCACTTTTTATTTACCGTTCTTTGTCGTTCCCAAGCTTATCGTCCAATCTTTACAAAAAATCGGATTATTCTTAAAACTTCACGGGACGTGAGAAAAATTGCTAAAAATTGCCGCCATACTGTGCCGCCAAAAACGGGACGTTTGGCCACCTTAGTCTTGAATGAAAACAGAAAAATCAAGATTTGTGAAAAATCAAGAAGGTGACAATAGAAAAATTTTAAAATCTTAGAATTCTAGATTTAATTTTCTCTTGATTTTCATTACCTTACATATGGAAATAATATCAAGAATTAGGTTGTTTTGAATTAAATAGTTAGATGATTTGGATTTGATTATTTTTATAAAGCATTTACGGTTGAGAAAACCCATAATTTTAATGCTTTGCATTGTTAAATAAAACAATTATGTTGGACTGTATGTCGCTACCTCCTATCTAAATCATTTCAAACAGAATAGAGTATAAATCTTTTATCTTGCCAAATAACTTTTTTTCGATGTACAATTTTTGGTTTCATTAATTTTCTTCGTTTAAACAGAGACATTCTCTTTTCTTTTATGCCCTTTATGCCCTTTTAGCCCTATTCTACTTCTGTTCTTCATTTGTTGACTATAACTTATATCAAATGTTTTTTTACTAGGAGTTAGAATTGTAAATGTAAATGATCATTCTATTTATGTTCTTCATTTGTTGGCTTCAATGTAAATGATCATTTGATAATCATTGTTTGAAATAAGGTGAAGGTGAAGATAATTCTAAATGTAATAATGTGCAACTTAATATATTACACAAGTTTGCAAGAAAAATCTCCCAAAATAAAACTCAACTTTTCTTATAGATTTTGACCTGCTGAATACGAATATCTTATTCATTTTTTTAGGTTAGCCCTTGTTTTTGAGATATTTGCGAAAACAAAAGGTTATTATTTTGAGATTTCGGTGAACAAAAAGGTTGTTTCGGTTTCCGGATCGCATATTTTACAACACAAACAAATTCAATATATTAATAAAACAAGTACGTAGCAAAGATACTAACAAACATTTTGAGCTATTTTTTGTAAAAATCCATAAAGGATTCTGGAAGTTACACTCGAAAAAAATTGAAAAAAATCAAAAATTTACGTTGTTTAAAAATCTTCCATATTCAACGCCATAAATGTTTAACAATAAACAAACAATGATTGTAATTTTTTTTAATACATATATTGAAACTTATAGTTAATTTAATTTTATTTTTCTTCAAGCGTCAAATAATTAGGTCATATGCTGTGTGCGAACTGACGAAATAATGACAGATGACAAATATTAGCTGTCAAAATTTTGTCTTTTGGAATTTATATTCACCATAACGAAACGTCAAAATTTGATATAGCTTTTTAGCATCATCAAATTGTGACAGTAGGCATAACAAATAATTTCATAAGGAACATCAATTTATTACAGAAGTTTTTTTAATTGCCAAAGTAATATTTATATAAGTATATACATTATATATTTATTAACAGCAAACATAAAAATAAAAATAATTTTCACCTAATGTCAAAATTTTGTTTTTACAAATTTCACTTTCACCAAAAACTTTGTTCTGTCAAATATTTGTGAGTTCGCACAAAGCAATAATTATACTGAGCTGGCTACGGAGAAATACAACTTCCATGCCTAGTCAGGGAAAGTGTTTCCTTTTCCCGCCTAGTCAGGGAAAGTATTGCTATGATACCGCTTAAATAATAACATACAAAATATAACGCAGGCGCGCCATGGAAAGTCATACTTCTCCTCCTAATAAAATAATATACTGTAACAATTCTGAGTCGGTTCTTTTCGATTATTGAGCAAATACGACAGCAAAAAGACGGATCTTTGGTTAACAAAATCTCAAACTTTATTTGTCAACAAATTACAGCAGTTTCCGATTTTAATTACAATAAATTCTAGGGTCTCCTATTTATGTACGATAATTTTCACCGCTTTTCCACAATTTGAATCAATGATATTCGGAATCGTAAAATCTGTATTTACTATTCCACTAGGTTCAAATTCTTTCACTATTAGTACCCAGGCTCAAGTACCACCCGATTATTCCTTATACTTGCGAATATTTGTAAACACTTTTAATTGCAAAATTAAACTGCCTATCTGATGTTTTGTTCGCTTATTTATATCCAAAAAATAAATAAGTAGAAACTTCTACTAATCAGTTGTTGTTTCCTACTGTACTTTCTAGAAAACAATATTCGAAGTACGTACATCATGAATAGGCCACACCTCTTTTAATTCATACTTGCATTAATGTAAACATTTGTATTAGCGAACTCATTTAATTTGCATTAATTTATGCAAAATGTATTAGTTAACTCATTCTTTAATCCATCTTTGCAATAGTTTGAATGTGGAAAACATTTATGCAGAATGTATTGGTTGTGTATGAGTAAATTAAATTAACCCATTCTGGACGAAGTTTATTACAATACTATTCTTTTTAGTGAAAAAAGCCGAATATTGGTGCAGGTTGCACAAGTTATTCAGGTTTTTCCAAAAAAAGTCAAAACTCATAATTTGGAAAAAATTTTTTTACCAAGAATAATTTAAATTCTGCAACATAATTGATTTATCTATGAGTTGTTATACAGTTTTTTGAGTTAAAATTGCGAGTTATGGTCAAAATCTGGTCGTAACATAACATTGAAACATTAAATGGACACTTTCTCTATTGTACCATCTTGAATGTGTTAAGTTGCAGTGACATAACTATTTTTCGGCATCCACAGTTTATCTTCATTCAATTCTATGCTGAAGTAATATAGATATGCAATTCTTATAAATGGAGTGATTTTTTAGCAGGATGTATTATGCAAATTCCACAAATAAAACAAAATGAATTTGGATTATTTTTCACTTGAAACTTCTTGACGACCAATTAAAATAAATTAACTTTACAATTTACTATTTTAAAAGAATTCTTAACTGATGTTTGAGAACGACTGAGCTTGTAAAACACTATTTACGATGTGGCACAAAAAGAAAAGAAAAGATACATAAACGCGGTTGAAATAAGGAAAACTCAAAATAGATCGCTGTTTTAATTCGAAAATCTATATAACAACTCATATATAAATCAATTATGTTGCAGAATTTAAATTATTCTTAGCAAAACATTTTTTTTTCCAAATTTCAAGTTTTGACATTTTTTGGGAAAACCTGAATAACTTGGTGTAAATTGCACCAATATTTGTACTTAACTTAAAAGATAAGAAATTAAATTAACTATAGGCTTCAAGAAATGAAAAAAATTTACAATCATTTTTTGTTAAAAATTTATGGCGTTGAATGTTGTAAAATTTTAAAAAAACGTAAATTTTGAATTTTTTTTCAAATTTTTTGAGTGTAACTTCCAGAATCCTTACCGGATTTTTACAAATAATAGCACAAAATGTTTGTTAGCATCTTTACTATGTACTTGTTTCATTAATACATGTAATTTGTTTGTTTTGTAAACTATACGATCCAAAAACCGGAACAATCTTTTTGTTCACCGAAAAAACTGTTTTTTTGCGAATATCTCAAAAACAAGAGCTAACCTAAAAAAATGAATATGATATTCGTGTTCAGCAGGTATAAATCCACAAGAAAAGTTTAGTTTTAATCAGGGAGACAAAAAAAGTTCCAAATTTGTAAACTAGTGTTATGTGACATAATTTCACATAGTAACAATTGTACGGTAACTTCCTCTATGCACCTATTTAACAAATACCGATATTCTCATATTACAGCATCCTTCGAGCCTTCAAGCACTAATTTTCCTAATTTTCAAAATTTGTATTTTTCAAATTTGAAATAGTCAATTGCCTAGCTTTTTCAATTGCCTAGCTTTTTAAGTTTTTCTCCTTTCTCAAAATTCTAAATTTTTACTTTCTCAATTTTTTTTTTAAAGGCTTCGGCATTTTAAAATTTTCATATTTCTAAAGTATTCTCCAATTTTTAAGTTTTCAATTTTTAAGCTTTATGATTTTCAGAGATAAAAATATCCATTTTAGAACCGTAAATTTCCTATTATCGTAGTTTCTAGTTTTCTGTTTTCTCAAATTTCCATATATTTTAGCCTTACTTTTATCTAGTATGCTTCTAAACTTCTAAGTTTTTGGTTTTCTAATTTTCTAATTTTCTATAATTTAACAATTTTTTAACTATCTGTTATTTAATTTTCTAATTGCCTAATTTTCTAGTTTTCCAATTTCCTAATTATCTAATTCTCTAATTTTCTAATCCTTTTATTTTTTCCTTTTGTAGTTTTCAAATTTTATAACTTTCTAATTTTCTAGTTTTCGAAGTTTATGATTTTCTAAATTTCTATTTTTCTATTTTTCTAATATTCTAATTTTCTAATTTTCTAATACTCTAATTTTTTAATTTTCTAATACTCAAATTTTCAAATTTTCAAATATTCAAATCTTCAAACTTTCTAGTTTTCAAATATTTGAATTTTGATATTTGCATGATTTTTAGGTTTTTAATTTTCTTATTTTCCTGTTTTCTTTTTTTTTTTAATTTTATGTTTTTTTGGTGCTTAACTTATCTTATTTTGTAATCTGAAATTACTTTGGTCTGAAAGACCTAGCTCGCGGGTTATATTCACCTCATTGTCCTGGAACTTTCCATAAATACAGCTCGAAATTGATCGAAGCTCGTTAATCGGCGGCTTTTGGGGTCGCTGAACAAGAATACCATGTCGGCGATGACCCTCCGAGTACCTGAGTCCCAGGGCGGGTATATTTAACTCATATCCTGAAAATTTCCATAATTAAAACTCGATTATTTTATTTAATCGATTATTTTATTTTTTTTATATTATTTTATTTTCTTAATGGAAAGTTTCAGGTGATGAGTTAGACATACCCGCCCTGGACCCTAGGTACTCCGAGGGTCATCGCCGACATCATATTCGTGTTCAGCGCGACCCCAAAACCCCCCCCAGAAACGAGCTTCGATCAATTTCGAACTGAATTTTTGGAAAGTTCCTTGAGATGAGTGAGACATACCCGCCCTGGGCCCTAGGTACTCCGAGGATCATCACCGACGTCATATTCGTGTTCAGCGACCACAAAAACCCACGAGTAACGAGCTTCGATCAATTTTGAGCTGAATTAATGGAAAGTTCCAGAAGATGAGTTAGACATACCCACCTTGGGCCATAGGTACTCCGAGGTTTATCGTTGACATCATATTCGTGTTCAGTGACCCAAAAAACGACCGAGTAACGAGTTTCAATCAATTTCGAGCTGTATTTATGGAAAGTTCCAGGAGATGAGGTGTATATAACCTGCCCTGGCCCTTAGGTACTCCGAAGGTTATTGCAGGCATCATATTCGTGTTCAGTGGCCCCAAAACCCCCCAGTAACGAGCTTCAATCAATTTCGAGCTGAATTTATGGAAAGTTCAAGGAGATAAGGTGTATATAACCCGCTCTGGCCCCTAGGTACTCCAGAGGTTTTTTGCCGAAAAGTGGCTATGTTCACAAACTTTCCTGACGGCTTCCTGAATCGAATGCAAATAACCGCATCTCGATCCATCTTACTCTGCCAATTTGCTTAGGTTTGGTGCTTTATTTCCTCGTCTAATATATATTTTTAGAATTTTGAAAAAAGCGTCAATTTTGTAAGAATTTTTGGAATATTTTTAGAATTTTGCAAAATTTTAAATTTTTTATTTTAGTCTAATTTTTGGAATTTTGAAAAAAGTTTCAATTTTTGATTTTGTTATAATTTTTGCAATATTTTTAGAATTTTTGAAAAAAGTTTTAATCATTGATTTTGTAATAATTTTTGAAATATTTTTAGAATTTTGAAAAAACTTTGATTTTATTTAATTTGTACAATATTTTTGGAATTTTGAAAGAAATATGAATTTGTGATTTTGTAATATTTTCTCGAAACACTAAATGGAGAGGTTTTTGAGGAGTTTGGTGATTGTATCATCTTTTCACTAAATTCTGTTAATTTATGATCTGTTATAATTTTCCGGCAAATTATTGATGTTACGTGTTAGTTTCGTAATAAATTTCTAAACAGAGTTAAAATACTTGTACTTTTACAAAGAGTTTTATGTTTGATATACATCGCTGCCGATAACTTAAAACAATGTCCTCATAAAAGTTTTATGCCGAAAACTATATCAAAATCCTTAACCAAAACCGAAGTCTTGATATCTCAGAGCTGTGAGATTTCAGTCCCTCCATATATATGTAATTAGAACTACGCGAAATCTATAACATTGGTTAGCTTTAAATTAAAGTATTTGATGGATAATAGCTCACAATATATCCAGAACACTATGTTTTTAGAACTGTGGTGAAGTTAGCCTACGTATCAGCGTCGCAATATTTTAAGTTTGTTTTGCATCGCAGTCGTCATTAGAGAAAGCTTAAGTTTGAATATTGACAAAAAATTGCACCAGCTGTTTTAAGATACATTGATTGTTTATTGTATAAAAATTCGTTCGCAATAATCACAACGCAAACATTTGTTTGCTCAGGACGAAATGTGTAGCTAAAATGCTTTTGTAAATACAAAAATATGTTGAAATTGAAAAACCATATTTATTTTATTAAATAAATATTTAAAGAAATATTCTAGAAAATTTATTTGGAATATATTTATTTTATCTTTTGACCTTGATGTATGTCATATGTTTAAAAGATGAAAAATAAAATATGTAAATATTAAAATCTACGATAAGTTATTTTTTCATTGAGATGGCGCCTGTAAAAACAAGTTTGTTTGAAATAAATAACATTAGAGTGGGGGGAGATATTTGTTTAAAAATCAAAACGCCCAAAAAATAGTTTGCTGAAAAGATGTGTATAGTAAAGAACATAATTTTATACAAATATAATCATATATACATTGAAACTTTAAATCGCGATATCATTTTTGTAGAGAATTTAGATATCGGCGATCCAGTGACATCTATGTTCAAATAGACTAAACTTAATTATTAAAATTGGTGTTAAATGATAAATTAATAATACAATGACTATTATTGATAGTCGATTGTCTGAGATTCGATAGTAATTTAGGTTGGATTAACTTTGAATATCAATCAATTGTAAAATATAATTAAATAATTTAATAAAATATTTTATTTTGCCTACAACTTATTGAAAATATAATCTCAAATTCTACTCTTTGAATATAAATTCTGGATATGGATTGGATATGGATTGGATATGCATTGGATATAGATCGGATATACATTAAATATGGGTTGGATATGGATTGGATATGAATTCGAAAGGGATTGGATATGGATTGGATATAGATTGGATTTGGATTTTTTTTGTTTTTAATTTAAAGTCTTGTGTTATAGGAATTACAATATGTTGTCAAAACAATACATATATACCTTTTAGATAGACCCAGATCCTACAACAACATGCGTTCTGAGTTGTTTATAAATGGTTTTTTTAAACTATTGTTGATTGTACGCTTCCGAGACTATTGATTCGGGCAAAGGACTCCATTTATACCATTAGTTATGGATTGGATATGGATTGGATATAAATTGGATGTGGATTGGGTATGAATTGGATATGGATAGGATATCGGTTGTTTATGAATTGAACCAATTTATATGTTACTTGTTCTCATGGTTAATATTCAATAAAAACTTAAGACGTAACCTAAATAAAAAGTTCTGATAATTTAAAAATAGAAATAAAAACTGTTGTTGCACAACCTTTGATTATCCAACATTATGATCTCATTGTTTAACTTTGAAATTTATTTGACAAAGATCGAATTTAAATTTAAATCACTGAATCTGAAGATTAATACCTGTCGCCAACATACTAAACACAGTTGTAATACAACTAATTTATGTTTACCACCTAATATTCAAAAAACATTGATATTTAAATAGCTCAAAAAAGTTTATCTAAGCTTTTCTTGTTACTGTTTAGCTATTTGAGATAAAGTTGAATATTTAAACCAACCTTTGCATACCTTTAAACATAATATTCTTCTTTATCTCACGTCATTATGAAAACATTTGTCTACACTTCAAAAATTATTTCAAGCACATCCTTGAGTTTTATGATAAAATTATCAGATTTTATATCATGATGATGCACTTTTAAGCTCCAGTACTTTAAAGCTTTAATAAATTTTCGTTGAGTATATAAGTTATATAAATTTTATGATGAAAGTTTAATATTTATTATTACATATAAATTTAATTACCTGATTATTATTTGCTGTAATAACTGGTTTGGGTCGTCTTCTATGAATTCGTTTTCTAGCTGTTTGATAAATTTTCCAATATAATACTAATATAACTAATAAAGGAACATAGAATGTACAACATGTTGCAAAAACCTAAACACAATAAAATTTAATTAAATTTATTTTTAGTGTTTACCGAGAAATAGTATTGATACCTGATAAGAAATATCTTGTGAAACCATACATTTTTGTTGTTCAATTCGTTGCAAATATTCTGGATCTTTCCATCCAAATTGTGGTGCTAATGAAACAATAACAGCGGATACCCAAACTAAAAAAATCATCATAAAAACACGACGACTTGTACGAGAATGAATATAATCCACATTTGTTACTGCCCAGTATCTGAAATAAAACGATCGATAAATCGAAATTCTATTTAAATATGCAAACAAAAAAATAAATTTGGTTTATATTTTCAATAAAATTACAACCAACAGCAACAGCATGATATAAATATCCCACGGGTATGTGATTCATTCAAAGGGATATTAATATTTTGTGGGAGTTTAGCATTACAATTTTACTATAGCCAACATGCAAGCGCAAAATTGCTGACTCGAATCCATTATTGATTCCTATATTCAAAATTAATTTTTGTTTTATTTTGAAAATTTTGAGAAGATCTACTGTCATCTTAACATGTTAATCAATAAGTGAAAAGATTTCAGAATGTTGATAAACATTTATGTTGTGCTTATTACAATAAAAAAACATCTAAGAATAATGCTTTCTCCACCATTGGAGTGTATTAACTTTTTGGGCTAATTGTAATAATAATTATGTTGGACAAACTGGTAGTAGTTTAAATAGTTCTTGCATGGAGTATTTTATTTTCCTAATAATGTTATTTTGAATAAAAATAATTTTATCAATAGTAATAGTAAAGTTGTTGTAAACCTCAGTAACGAGATATCGAGCAAAAATGGGACAGTTCATTTCATAATATAATATTAGAAGATACACAGACTACCAAACCACTAAAAATCAGAAAACAAACATGGACCAACAACTCGAAAGTTGTTGGTCAGACGGAGTTTGGAGTTTGGTTTTGATTGTCAACCGATGCGGTCGACTTTCGTCTTTTTTTATTCTTACCATTTTGCAATTATTATAATTACAATAAATTCACAATAATCTTGTTTTTTTTATATAATTTTTTTTTTTTTGCTAATTTTTCTCTAATTATCAATAACAGTGAAGTGGAGTGAATTTCAGTTTTTTTTAAATAGTGCAATTGTGTCTAATAGCCTGTTTTAAATACCATTCTACAACAATTAACAGTGGCAGTGATAGATAGTGTATAGTGATAGTGTTGATTTAATTTGGGCTCGACTTTGTTTTTTCATCAAAACGAGAGATACAACAACAAACAATGATAAATTATTAGTATATCTAATAAAATACTAAACAATAGAGGTATTTATAATCACTGATAAACTCTCTTCTTAAATAAATAATAACGGGATACATAAAGAGAATACTAAACTTATTAATTCCACATTTTTGATTATCATAATAAACGTCCTTATCACCGGTAATATTTAATATGATTGCTATCTAAATCCTCTGCAATAAATGTACGGAATTAAAATAGAAAAAAAGATCTTTTTGAATGGAAACAAATAACGTTACAGAAATAATTTGGGTGAATACATGAATGAATCTACGAATTTAAATCTTAATAGTGATCAATTTTCAGTTTTATTTATATACTTTTTCAAACCTGATTTTTTTTCCTAATATTAATAAACAATAACAAATTTTGTTTTGTTTTGAGTGAGTGATTTACAAGTTTTTATATAAAAAAATACAAAAAAAAATTGAATACAGTGAAGAATTAAGATCACTTAATTTTGCTTGTAACTTAATTGTGCCACGACGGTGACGTCTTTTCGCAAAGTCGAAGCTGAAGCGGTACCAGCCGTATGTGGAGGTCCTTCCCCGGTAACCAGCACGACGGCAAAGTCTAACGACTAAGCTGAAGCGCTGGTTTTGGTTTGGTTTTCTTTTTGTTTTTTTTTCTTTTTTATTTTTGTTGTGTCTTCTTTAAGATTATCTAATGGATAGCTTAAGGATAGCACAAATAAACTTGCAGCATAACAAATCTGCTTCTGCTGAATTATGTCAAGCGATTGTTATGCAGCATACAAATATAGTTTTGATTCAGGAACCATGGGTAAACAAAAATCAAATACTTGGTCTGAATTGTAAACAGGGCAGGGTGTTTGTCGGTACAGTTACCGAAAACCCTCGTTCGTGTGTGTATTTGTCGAATGACATCTTTGGCATACTTATACCTCAATGTAGTGGTAAAGATGCCGTGGCTGTTAAAGTTACGGTAAGGATCGCGGGTGTTGATACTGACGTAGTCTTCGCATCCATGTATCTACCGTATGATGGCACCACTCCAACCCAGGATCTTGTCAAGGTGGTAGAGTTCTGCAGTAACAAGAACCTGCCCTTGATCCTGGGGTGCGATGCAAATGCGCATCATGGAATTTGGGGCAGTTCAGATAACAACAGACGAGGAACAGACCTCGTAGAATTTCTTCATGGTACAGATCTAGAAATTCTAAATAAGGGGAACGCTCCCACTTTTTCAAATGCAATTAGAGAGGAAGTGATTGACATTACCCTCACTAGCCTAGTTTTGGTTAAACGGGTTGGAAATTGGAGAGTATCGCAAGATATTCTCACGTCAGATCATAATTGCATAAATTTTGACTTTAAAGTCGATATGGTGGTAAAAGACAGTTTTAGAAATCCCAAATCTACTGATTGGGATATGTACAAACTACTTCTTGACCAATTGTTACTTGACTTTGATCCGTCAATCAAGTGTACACAAGACATTGAAAATGTTGCGAATCGGATTCAAGAGTGTATGGTCAAGGCTTTTGAAGAATCTTGTCCACATAGGGTGTTTCATCGTGAAGAAAATTCACCTTGGTGGAATAGAAAACTAAAAAAGCTGAGATCTACAGTCAGGAAACTCTTAAAGAAAGCTAAGCAAGCAAATAATACCGATGACTAGATCACTTATCGTGATAGTCGGAGGGAATATAAATACCGCATTAGGAGTGCTAGAGAGAGTGCATGAAAGAAATTTTGTGAATCCATAGAAAGTTATCCTGTGGCAGCTAGACTTCACAAAGCACTCTCAAAAGAACCCAAATACCAACCGGGCTTACTGCTTATGCCAAATGGCAGGTATACGGAATCTGTGGAAGAAACAGCACAACATCTGCTTTGTACACATTTTCCGGGTAGCAGCACCACTGCTGAGATGAAAGAACAACTAACTGTAACTCCAAACAAAGATAGTTGGATCTTGGCTGAGAATGTGGTGAACAGAAGATCTCTGAGATGGGCCATAGACTCCTTCAACCCATTTAAGTCGCCTGGTCCTGATGGAATCTATCCATGCATGCTACAGAACAATGTGCATTGCCTCATTGAATCACTGTTAAATTTATATAGGGCATGTCTAGCATATGGCTATGTCCCAGAAGCGTGGTGGAAAGCTAGAGTTGTTTTCATACCAAAACCAGGTAAAAACAACTATAGTGAAGCCAAGTCATTTCGACCAATAAGTCTGAACTCCTTTGTCCTCAAAACTCTGGAAAGACTGGTTGACCGTTATATAAGGGACACTGCCTTACTACAGTTTCCACTGAGTACCAATCAGCATGCATACCAGATTGGGAAATCGGTGGAAACAGCTGCGCATCATTTGGTGACGAAAATTGAAAGAGTACTAGATGCCAAAGAATTAGCTTTGGGTGTTTTTTTAGATATAGAAGGTGCTTTTGATAATACCACCTTCGAATCAATCAGGACTGCGGCATCACTACATGGAATTAGTAGCACGATCTCAAATTGGATCGTGTCTATGTTGAGCTGCCGCATAGCCTTTGTTGAAATGGGTAATACTACTGTTTCAGTTTCCGTCAAACGGGGTTGTCCACAGGGTGGTGTTCTCTCACCTCTTCTGTGGACTTTGGTAGTTGATAGTCTTCTTAAGAGACTGAATCAATCGGGACCCTATTCTCAGGGTTACGCTGATGATATTGCCATACTGGCAATTGGGAAAGACCTTCGCACTCTTGTGGATCTTATGCAAAACTCATTGAAGGTGGTTGAAGAGTGGTGTGGGGAGCAAGGACTTGCAGTCCATCCTTCCAAATCACAGGTAGTCTTATTTACCAACAAGAGAAAAGTGCCTGCAACACCAAGTCTGTATCTTTTCAGTATGCAGTTGAGCTACTCGGATGAGGTTAAGTTTCTAGGCATTATTCTCGACAAAAGGTTAAATTGGAACACACATTTAACAAAAAAAATTGATAAGGCTGTCATTTCTTTTTGGCAATGCCGTCGGTCCTTCGGGCGTTACTGGGGCCTTAGTCCCAAAATTATCCTATGGATATACACAGCAATAATCAGACCAACACTTGTTTTTGCATGCGTTGTCTGGTGGCCAAAGACGGAGAAACAATACGTCCGTGCTAGATTAAATAAAATACAGAGAATGGCATGTGTAGGTATTAGTGGCTCAATGCGTACCACGCCAACACTGTCGTTGGAAGCCATGTTGGGTCTGGCTCCTTTACATCTACATGTAGAGTACATGGCTAAAAGGGCCGTCTACAGACTGCATGTGGCAGGGACGTGGGTAAACAGAGGGAAAACATGCGGTCATGGTCACATACTTGATAGACTACGGACAGATTGTCCCGAAATAGATATGCATAGTGACGTCATGACCAAAGTATATAACTTTGAGAAGCCTGCTGAACTGGTCATCTCTTCTAGAGAAGAATGTGCGGGAATTCGGTCCGAATGGTCCTCCAGCGAGATTTATGTTTTCTATACAGACGGCTCACTGTTGAATGCAGGAGCTGGCGTGTACCTGGAAGCAGATAATGTCATAAGCAGCAACAAATTTCCGCTTGGACGGTTTTGCACTGTTCTTCAAGCGGAGGTGTATGCTATCAATGAATGCACGCATATAATAACTCTTCTGCGTCTGCAAGGAAAGGAAATCTGCATCTGTTCGGATAGCCAAACAGCTATCAAAGCACTGGTAAACCCGGAAACTACTTCCAAACTCTTCAATGAGTGTAGGGAAAATCTTTGTAAGATAGCGCAACACAACAATATCACTTTGCGGTGGGTTCCAGGTCATAGTGGCATTCCGGGAAACATAAAAGCGGATGAACTTGCAAGGGCTGGAGCGGGCATGAAATATTCAGGTCCAGAACCCGCCTTAGGGTTATCCAAAACGTTTGCCTTGTCATTATTAAAGGTGGATGCCAACCTCAAGATGAAGGCCTTGTGGAATGCGTCATCGACAGGCAGACAAAGTAAGATGTTTTTTAGCATTTCAGATAAAAATGTTAATTTTCTTTTAAGTCTGAAGAGGAAAACTCTCAGCACTGTGGTCGGTGTCCTTACAGGACACGGACATCTAAACAAACACCTTTTTACCATGGGACTTAGTGAAAGTCCTGTATGTGGGTGTTGTCTTGAAGAGGAGGAGGACTCGGAGCACTTTTTGTGTGTATGTCCAGCCTTTTCTAGGATCAGAGCTAGAATTTTTGGCGCTGAAACTGTAGAGGCTGGCACAATCAAACTGTCGCCAATACAGTTGGTTATAGATTTCATTAAACTTACAGAAAGGTTTGTGGAATAGTTGTTATGAGACCAAACTCGCACACGGCGCTATGGACCCTAGAGTCTGCGTGCCAGGACAAGTTTTGCCTCGTGCAACTTGCCCAACCATTTCTAATCTGGTCAGACCATTACAACCTTATCTAAAACATATCCCAATCTAGGAAATTCACAGGGTTTAATATGTAAACCGTATTCCTTATCAACTTCCTTCTATAAACAATTCCCCTATTCATTTCCATTTAAAATCTCTTAAGTAAAAGTAAAACTTAAACCACAAACTGTCACCTTTATCCCAAAAAAGACAAACTGTAATTCCCAGATTATCCCATTAATTTCATAGTTTCCTTTGACATCTTATAATCAAATTTTCTTTTATTTAGCTACCGGAAACCTATTTCAATTTGAATTTATTAGAAAATATTAAAATTAAATAACTTGATCCATAAATCATTCTATATCCAACCTCATCTTATGAACATTACAATTTTCATAACTTATTTTATCGTAATAAAAAGAGAAGCAAAAAGACAGAAAGGGTTACAACAAGGAACAATAAGAAAATAGATTTCATTTCGTTTTTCATCGTAAGAAAAATTCATGGAAATTTGCATAAATTTTATTACTTTTACGAGTTTTAAATTTTATATTAAAACGAAAATAAAATTTAAATATAAATAATGTAGGGATATAAATAATATTTTTATTACCTGTCTGTGGCTATAGCAACTAAATGTAGTATAGATGCTGTACAACATAAGACATCACACGATGTCCATATGTCACATAATTCAGGTCCTAATATCCAACCTTGACTAATCTACACACAAAAAAAATTAAAAAATTATATTCTGATATTAATTCAAATTAACGTTGTTCACTTACTTCGTATACAGCTCCTAAAGGCATTACTAAACACGCTACAAATAAATCAGCAACAGCTAATGATGCCACTAAATAGTTTGCTACATTTTGTAGATTCCTTTCGAGAATAATTGCAGCTATTACAAAAACATTTCCTGTTGAATAAATAATTGAATGAAAAACTTTTTTAAGGTTAAATTAATTTTGCTTGAAGGATAATAGGTGTAATTGCATTCAAAGAAAAGAATGGGTTCAGAAGTTGTTAGAAAACAGAATGAAATCGTTCTGTTGGAGACGTATTGAATTAATTTTTGTTTATTGACAGAGAAACGAATTTATATGAAAAATTTAATACCTGGGGCTGTTAATGTTGTATTTAAATTTAAAATGGTTTTACAATCGTTATTCGTTGTACAATTATACGTTATATGATGTTTTGTGGCCATTACAGTATATTTGAAACAAGAGTTGAAAATTGTTTACTTAAATAATGTATTCCAATAATTGAACAACATAATGAATAGGAGGGGTAGAGGTGTTAAAACATACGTAATATTTGTTAATGATGGATGCTGTGTAATAGAAATTTCAATATGTCACAACAGCCACTTAAATGTCTTTTAAGACCTATGTCCCTCATCCTGCAACAGCTTGCTCTTTGAGGTGTTGATGGACGCAAACATTTTGATTTTCGTTTTTTAAATTTTAAACAATAAATTCTATCATATATGTAATATTATATGACAAAGGCCAATATTTCACGATGAGATGAAGGAAATATAATCCTAATATGTTTCTTTTTCAAATTTGCAGCAATAAAACTAAAAATAACTAAATAATACAGCTTATCGCATATGCATAAACTGTTTAAACTTCAGTCAAACGGTCGAGATTCCACGCTGCCATACTGGTAGATCGCAGAGGGACTTCTTTGTCCGAACTGCATACAAATGGAATAGCTTGCCGGAATCCATAGTCTCAGGTGGCTTCAATCCGCTGAGGTTTAAAAAAAGCGTTCATCAACACCTTAGAACGCCAGTTGTTGTGGGACCTAGGTCTAGACCTAGGTCTTAAAAGGTATTTATGTGTTGTTGTGACACATATTTTAAGCCCTATAACACAACACTTTAAAAAAAAAATTGAAAAAAATATGCATGAATCATGTCCTGGATTTGTCATAATTCCTGGATCTGTGTTTTTGAATTATTAAAGACCACATATAAAGTAAGAGTGCATTCGCTAGTACACCTAAGACATCATCTTGCTAGTGACCTTACGCCAACTCACATGCCAATACCATAAAATGGAGTACGCATGTTTTTCACATTCGTAGATCGAAAATTAACAAAAAATTTACAAATCAACATAAACTAATCTCTCTATACTCCGTTGCTTTATGCTCTCAGTTGACTGTGGAACATAATTCGCGCGACCGGTTTTTCCTCTCCACGTCCGGTTTTCCCCCTCCATTTTGGAGGGATCCCATCAGATCTAGACCTTTAAAAATTTAGATGCAATCCACTCAAAAAGCACTTTTCAGTTGAGCTGGAATCGTTAGGGCATTTTGTACCAAATTCTACCATCCTTTGATAGAATATGATTAGAATTAGCAACATTTCACTTCCACTTCAATAAGCAATTTTGGACTCAGTGTGCTGGTTATAATCTAAACTGAAAGATGATTTATATTTGTGTAGAGCTCATTTGCCCAGAGCTTTGTGTAGTTCAAATGCAGGCGTTATTTCAAAGTTGTATGCGCATCATTCAGGGATCGTTGACAATTTTATTTAATTTAACACCATCAGTTTTATGTGGAACTCGAGTCAGATCGAACGCAGTTTATGTAGAGGACATGGAAATTTTGTTGTTGATATGGGTTTTAGCAATTTTGGAATTAGCAATTTTGGATAGATTTGTGGTTTGTATAGTGGACAAACAAAAAGTTACACAGCCGAAAATTAAAATGCCGGTTTTGATCGATTTCAATATTGCAGTGCCAGTATTGAAATTTCGGTTCGGTATACTGAATGCCGGTTCAGTATTGATTTCACATCATAACATGATTTCCTTAACGTGCTCTCAACTTGCTTACCTCGTTTTTCAAACAAGATTTGGAGGAGATCAGCAATGGAATGCTAAAAACTGGCAAATTAATAAAATACTAGCACAAATTTGTTCGAGGTAGCGTAGATGGAAGTAAATTTTAACAAGTTTGATCTACAATGGATCGCGCATCTGATAAAAGTTTTGATAGCTAACTCAATCAAATTTTAATTAAACTTGTACTGCAAAAAAGGAATTTTTACGTCATTTTTACATCTCAATAAAAGACGGGTAGCGAAAATCCGAAATTCTACGTCCGCGCTAGGGATTGCATTTCCAAATTTTGGAACTCGAGAATTCCAATGTTCGTTCTTATAAATATAATTTCGAATTCCGAAATATTCATAGCGAATTCCAAATTATTAATTTTTATTTTTTCGTGCTCTCAATGTGTTTTCGTTATTATGTTTATAGTTATTCAGCAGTTATACTAAAACTATGTAATAAATATAGCATATAGTTTAACAAATAGTACATTATGATGCAACGACGTAAAGCTAAAGACTTTGGACATATGTGGAGCTTGCACCCACATTAAGTCTAAAATAGCTTACGTCCGTGCGTAATATACTATTTTTTATTCGCCAAGAGCAAAATATTTAAAAAAAATTGGTTATTCTAAATCAAAATTATAAATTTGAACAAGTAACACTTGGCAAAATATTTGTTATTTTTTCCAAATTATTGTATAACTATGACAACAAATAATAACAATAATTTTAATTTGATTATGAAATTTTGAATTACTTCGGTCTGAAAGACCTAAAGAGCTAAAAGTGAAATTCTTACCCCCACTTTTTTTGGCATTTCTCGACGTTTCAGGACCTACTGATTCTAAAAAAGCAAAAAAAAATGTATGTCTGTCTGCCGGCCGTCCGTCCGGCCGTCCGGCCGTCACAACCGACGAAATCTAGAAAACGGCTGAAGGGATTTAAAAAATTTTGAATTCTAAAAATAGGTACACTCAATGGTAAGAGCCGAAAGGACTATGTGTGCAATAGCTGTACCGGAAGTGTGTCAAAAAATCGTCAAGTGTGTCAAAACAAGGAAATATGCATATTTTTTGCTTAAAAAACGTTCATTTTAAGTGATAATCAGTAGAAACATAAATGTGGAGAAATCTGGATGAATGGGATTGGTATGTGAGATCAAAAACTAGATTATTGCATTATAAGTTTGTCAAAAAAATGTTGTCAAGTGTGTCAAAAGAAAGATTTTTATTTATTTTTTTACCCACTTTTTTGGAAAAAAATAAAATTAATTATTTGTTTGAAATTAAATTTTGTTATTATTATTGAGAATTATGGCATTATAAGTTTGTCAAAAAAATGTTGTCAAGTGTGTCAAAAGAAAGATTTTTATTTATTTGTTTACAAAATTTTTTGGAAAAAAATAAAATTAATTATTCGTATGACATGAAATATTATTATTATTATTGAAAATTATGGCATTATAAGTTTGTCTAAAAAATAATGTCAAGCGTGTCAAAAAATGATTTCATTTATTTTTTAGCCAATTTTTTGGAAAAAAATATAGCTGTTTTTATGACGTAAATGTAATTGAAAATGAAGTTGGACATGGAAATTTTTGAATTTGTTATAGGTTTTGAAATATTTTTGGAATTTTGAAAAAGTATGTATTTTTGATTTTGTAATAATTTTTGCAAAATTTTTAGAATTTCGGAAAAAGTTTTAATTTCTGATTTTGTAAGAATTTTTAGAATATTTTTAGAATTTTGAAAAATTTTAAATTTTTGATTTTAGTATGATTTTTGGAATTTTGAAAAAATTTTCAATTTTTGATTTTGTAATAATTTTTGCAATATGTTTAGAATTTTGGAAAAAGTTTGAATTTTTAAGAATTTTTGGAATATTATTGGAATATAGAAAAAGTTTAAACATTTTATTTTATTCTAATTTTTGGAATTTTGAAAAAGTTTCAATTTTTGATTTTGTTATAATTTTTGCAATATTTTTAGAGTTTTGAAAAAAATTGAATTTATGAATTTTATATATATATATATATTTAGATTTTTGAAAAAAGTTTCATATTTTGATTTTGTAAGAATTTTGGAATATTTTTAGAATTTTGGAAAAGTTTAAATTTTTAAGAATTTTTGGAATATTATTGGAATTTAGAAAAAGTTTAAATATTTGATTTAATTCTAATTTTTGGAATATTTTTGGGGATTTTGAAAAAAGTTTGATTTTATTTAATTTAACAATATTTTTGGAATTTTGAAAGAAATATGAATTTGTGATTTTGTAATATTTACTCGAAACGCTAAATGGAGAGGTTTTTGAGTAGTTTGCGGAATGTATCATCTTTTCACTAAATTATGTTAATTTATGATCTGTTATAATTTTCCGGCAACTTATTGATGTTTCGTGTTACTTTTGTAATACATATCTAAACAGAGATAAAAAATAGATGTACTTTAACAAAAAGTTATGTTTGATATACATCGCTGCCCAAAACTAAAAACCATGTCCTCATAAAAGTTTTTGCCGAAAACTATATCATATCCTTAACCCAGACCGAAGTCTTGATATCTCAAAACTTGAGATTTCAGCCCCTCCATATTTTAGTGGTTGCTTTGATGAAATTTCTATTTTTTTATAGAATTTAAACAAATGCAAATGTTTTTTAATTTTTTGGATGTAACTATGACAACAAAATATGTATGGTTAAAAAATGACATTTTACGGCCGCAAATCTGTGTAATAAAGTACCACTTTAATATGTAGGACATAAAAAAGTTTTTGTTATTTTGGCTTTGTGTCTTGTATTTTACGATTTGAAATAGTATTGAGATTGGATTTTTCGAGTGCGTATAGTTCCTTAATTAATTTAATTATTGTGATGCGTATTTTATGACGTTGTTTTCCATGCAACTTTCGATAGTTTTTAAGTAGGTAAGTTATTTGAAAATTATGTTTTTGAAATTATTTTGTTTAATAAGTTAAATTATTATTTACAGTCCACTCCAACCGAAATGTCATCAAAAAAGGTAGACAACGAAATCTATTCTGAGTACACCTGTGCAAAACTCAAAATTCTGTTTGGTTTCATTTTTTGAGAGGATCAAAAAACCTAATACCAAAATGTAAAATATGTAATGAGATAGTAAAAACCAATGGGTTGACGACAACTCCTCAGTACACGCATTTAAAAACAATACACAATATTAGTGTGTTAGAACGGGATGCCCCCTACAGTTCCAGAATGCAGCTCATAAAAATGACGATTACACATTATTTAATTAACAAAAGAGATAAATCACTTTCTGCAATCGCATCAAGATTATGTACCTTGGATAATATGCCATTCAAAGTTTTTTGTACGCCAACTGATTTGAGAAATTGCATTTCGGCTGGCGTTCGAGATTATGTGTTACCAAAATCACCAAATTCCATTCGAAAAAAGCTGAATTGGAGCATGTTGGAGAGACTGAAGAATTTGAATTTAGTTTGATCATCAGAAAAATTCGTTTGATTGTAAAGAAATTCCGTTTTTTGAGAAAATCGAATGATATTCTTTAAATTAATGCGAAACAAGAATTTGGAAAAGAATTGTAACTTATTATGGACACTAGAACTAGATGGAATAGCCTAGTTCAAACGCTTGAAAGAGTTAACCAACTAAAAAACTGTGTTAAGAAAGCTTTGATTGACATCGCCTCTGATTTTTTTATTACAGATATTGAAATTTTGTCGATTAATAACATTATTGCTGCACCTCTCCCAGTGAAGCTTGTTGTTGATGTCCTCTGTTATGCAAATCTTCTTGCTGCTGATGCGGCACTGTCTTTTATGCTTGAGAACTTCGGATCTGATGAACTCTCACTAAAATTAAAACACGCTAAATACAAATAAGCCCAAGACGCACAAATGTATCTTCTGGTACTCTTCAGTACTTACGCAATGGTGGAGTTTGTGAGACCCATGCATCTTTCACCAGACCATCGAAAAATATAATAGTCAAAGTTATGGAAAAGCTTTACAAAAAGATTGGTATTCAATCACAATTATTGTAAATTCGTCAGAATCTGGAAGAAGTTTTTTTGGAAGAACAAACGAATCACAATGCGGAGTCCCAGTCATTAAAGCAAAATTTGGAGAACGATAAATTCATTCGAATTTGTCATCGAACAAATCCTCCTCTGGCTCAACTCAACAAGCAACGAATCGGAGCTTAATTTTAAAAATTAAGTCCGAAATAAAATTCTTTGCAGCGAACGGTGTGCGAGGAAATATTTTATAGTCCGTATACTCTTTTTTGATTTCGATTCCACCAACGAGCGTACAGTCCGAGCGAGCGTTCTCAGTTGCTGGTAGTTTTTGTACAAATGATCGATCGAGACTAGGTGACATAGTTTTAAGAGATCTCTGTTAACGAAAAATCATATTTTAGGCAAACAAAACAATAATTTAATATTTAATTTAATTCTAAACTTACTTGAGTTTGATTGATCTAAAAGATCCCCAATAAATTTAAAATTCCCTTAATGTAGTCTTATTTAACTTGATCTAAGCCCTATTTCATTTGATAAAATTTCATTTGGTCAAAATTCACTAGAGTATTATCCATTTTAGTAATAATAGTGATTAAGATAAAATGTATTGTAACTTTTTGATTTTATTTTAATTATGTTTAATTTATTTTATATATTTAATATATAAATATATATCAAGGTCTAGTCTGGCTATCCAAATCACGCTCTGATCCGGTTATCCCAATCAGGGCCTGATCCGGTTATCCCAATCTGAACTTGATAGGGAAAAGCCTTACACTTATGATCAGGGCCCAATCAGACTGCATTACCAATGCCTTATCCATACTTGGACAAAACAGGTTCAGGAGCTTATTTGAGCCGTGACAATTTTCTGCTCCGGAAGCTTTACTAACGATCAACCTATCACATTTTTGACAAAAATAATATAGCTTGTGTTAAGAATCCGTGGGCTCACCTTCCGTTAATGGCCAAGAAAAAGATAGTCGGCTATCTACCAACATGTTAAGAAAATTGAGCCAGCCTGGCTAACCCCAAACTGAATGAAGGATCAGTAAACCAAACATTTGGTGATTGAGCTTTCAAATTTTGTGCTTTGGTTTAGTGACCATAATGAATGATTTAGAGAAGAAAACCATCACTGAAATAAGTTCAAAGGAAGTTAGATTATCCTAAAGATAAGTTTTTAGTGATTGATTCAACATTTTGGTTCGCTCTGGTTAGACTCGTCAAAATATATCATTCCGAAACCTCTCTTAAAAGCGACCAAAATGTCAAGCGGAAACAAAAAGTTATGAGCACAGACAGTGAGCAAAAATGGATATAAAAACTATTGAGAGGAGAAATTCAAGGCAAAAATTCGATCAAAGCACGGCCGTTCGCTTAAAACCTTGGTTTGATCTTTGCAAGCATTTTCACACATAAAAATAATGTCAAGCGCAACCCTCCTTTGTCTAAAATAATGAACATCACAGATAAAATTTACAATCATGATACAACACATAGAATATGGGAAGCATACGTCAAAAGTCAAAACTAATTACTGCTATTATAATGGCATATTCAAGATCATGTGAAAGAAGAAACCATGTTCCAAGAAATGTGCTATTATTACTTTGAGTTGTTTTGGATCATGAAAAAATATTTAGCAGTTGGTTGAAATGATCCAATACTATACTGATCTGCAATCATCAATTCATTCTCACCTAGTCGATTTGTTAAAACTGACCATAAACAAGAAATATTTTTATCCACAACTACTAAAGAATATATGCTTTCCATGTGTATGTCTTCCATTGTAATTTTATACATTCTATCACTTGAAGAAGAATGTGACGAAATCGTTACATTCTACTACAGCTCTATCGTTTATATGCTGGTATAGTATTATCAAAAGGTTAAACGAGAACAAAACATGTATAAATATATAAATTTAAGTTTCGTTTTTCTATGCTATCTATGATTTACATATTTCAATATGGTGATAAAAACTTTAGCAGGCAAACTGGAAATTAATCCAAATATTTTGCAGTCGTAGATAAAATTAAAAATAGCATCTTGTATTCGCATATGATGATTCTTCAATTCTTCACTGGCAATTCTTCACTCGGATGATTCCCTCCACTTGCTACGCTCGTTTCGGGAAACTTCATCCTCGTGAAGAATTGCCTTCATTCTAAGCTCATACAAGAATTTACTATTCTAGACCAAATAATTGAAATAAAGCGTTTGAATAAGCAAAGCTATCTTTAGCTTAACCAATATTTCGGTATTTTATAGAGAACGATATTGAAAGGTAGAAGGAATCCCACTTCCAAACTTTGTATTATGGAGTAAAACTTCAACTGGTAAGATTCGTCCATATTTATCTCGAGAGCAAAAACTGTAAGTTTTTCTACACTTACACAAAATCTTAGAGCGGCATTCATTCTGCAGCTATAGTAGCAAAACCGTACGTGAATATTTTGAGGTTTGAGTGTTCCTAGTTGCTTTAAAGTTCAAATCATCAGCTACTATTCCGTTAGCATGATCGAACGATTCAAAAATCAAAATTTTATATGTCAAATCGATAATATGTCCTTATACAAGTAAACTGGTATATTTTCTTCTTTTCTTTGGGTTGTTGAGTAATGTGTGTTATTTTCATATATTATTCCAATCGGTATTATCGATAAATTAAATAAATAGCAAGAAAATCAATAGACAAGATTAACAATATGAACCAACCGATGAATGGTTTTGTTTTTATAAAAAGAAATTAAAGAATCTAAGTGTTTGAAATATGCGGATTAGACGATATGATTGTTAATCACCTAATCCAATTACGTAGACAGCCTTGTTAAGATTAATACTAACATTTTTTTTTTGTGTAGTATTATAGTAACCTCTAGGGTAATTATATTATTAAATTTAGTGATTGTGTTCTGAACTATAACAATAGAAAAGTAGATAACGTTGATAAAAAGTAATATTAATATTGTCTCAATATAGGATAAGAAAAGTAGATAATATTGATAAACTTAATACTAATACTGTCTCAATATAGGATAACCACTAGAGTGGATGCTTTATTAAATTTAGTGATTGTGTTCAAAAGCATACACATATAAATAACACACTTTGTGATCTTATAAATAGGACTTTTTTTTTAAAACATCAAAGATTTCGGATGATCATTTTTTTTTGTGCTACCTGGCCACCATTTTAGAGTATTCGTGATTGTTATGGTGAAGACAAGGCGAATATTGTAAGGAACGGTATAGTTTGCTATTGTTATCTTCGTTTACTGGCCTAACGGGTCATCCGTCGGAGTGTCTTGGCCAGATAATCCAGTGGCCATCCTCAGCTTGCCGCAGCCATGCATGTGATGTGGCTAAATTTCACCACTAGCTGACCTCACCTTCTGTCATGCCTGCTTCAATGATTTGGACTTCATCAATTTGTATTAAACATTATTTATTATAAATTTCAACAACTGCTGAGACCTGATTTTGGTTTTATCAGATCTTATAACTATGCAAATTTCCAACGCTATTATCCAGTATTATTATATAAAATAAATTATTGTCACAAATCGCAACGACGGCTTGGATCTGATTTGGACTTCACCAATTGTATCAAACATTAGTTGCTATAAATTTCAACAACTGCTGAGACCTGATTTTGGTTTTATCAGATCTTATAACCATGCAAATTTCATCAGACGCTGTTGTCCAGTATTGGCGTATGAAGAAAGAAGTAGTTGTCCACAGATATCGACTACTGCTGTGATTTAATTTGGGTTGTATCAAATATTATACTACCAACCCCTGATGTCGAGGTTGGTCTATTTCTTATGGATTGACGTGGTGAAGATGATTGAGCACTAAAGATTTCGACGGAATTAGGAGTGTGATCCGGATCGCTTGTGAGGTGAGCACCTTTGTATATATCTATATATGTAGTGGGGATGTGGGTAGGTATACAGATAAATGTATGCTTGTATGAATGTGTGTGTGGGTGTATGCGTGACTGTCTGCGATGCTGTGTGAGTGCAGTATAGTACAGGGGCCTGTGAGGCCACCAGAGTCTCTTTTTCACTTTTTTTTTATTTCCGTTCCGTTGCTAAACAATACACACGTACAATTCAGTAAATTGTACTGGACGGCAGGTACATTCTCTCGTTCCCGCAGGCTAGAGCTTGTTCAGGGTTTTTAAAATCGATCTAGGTATGCGGCTTGCTATAACAACGCCATTGGTTTTCAAATGGAGCTAGTTCTCCTTTGCAAAACTACTCTACCGATTCTATTGATTTTTTTGTGTTTAAAAGATATTAAATAATGCCATATAATAAAATTTATTTTTATTGTAGTTTTGAGCCTTGTCATCTTTGAAAATTAAATTTTTTAAAAATTTAAACTGAAAAATTTCATGCAAAATAAGCAAACAATTTTTCAGTGATTTTTTTTTAAGAAGTTGTGTTCAAAACCTTTTAAACAACAAAAAGTTCAGCTACCGATTGTTAAACTTATTTTTAGTAAATGGTTCGAAGTACCAAAAATTTTCAACTAATAATATATTTCAATGCCTTTTCTCGAAAACCAAAGATCACGCTAGTCTGTAATTTTAGTTTATTGTGGGTGCTTTGGAATGTATTAACATATCGATTCATGATGTCGGTTCGTTAGCGATAAATAATCAATGAATAAGTATTTTTAATAAATATATTTACTTTGGTTTTATCCATCAACAACTGCAATTCATTATTATTGATATACAACAGTGGAAACAAAATAAAAAGAAAAAATGAGATTTCAAAATCGCCAAGTTTGAAAAAATAACAAAAAATCTTATAAATATATTAATTTTGTTATCAGTGTAGTTTTTTTTATAAAGCCTTAGACATTGCCTTTCAAACAAAAAATATTTCATTGAAATTGGCTAACCCGTTAGAGCAGAATTGAAGTTTAAACTATCCTCTCTCTAAATTTTTTAACAAATTTCTGGCCAACCTATGTCAAAACTAGTGAAAAAATAAAAAACGCGTGGCAATTTATTTTTATCAACGATTATCAAAGTTTCAAGAAAATCGGCAATGGTCGGCCTCAAATTTTTAATTTTATCAGTGTCTTGATTTGATTTTCCATCTATATGCAAATTTCATAATTTGTATAATCAGCAGGTAGAGTTTTTTGTTGTGGTATAAATTATCTAAACAAGGGGTGGTGAACCTTTTCCAGTATGAGTGGCAAAAAAATACAATCTAGTCTTATGAAATTGTTGACATGCCAAGCCAAGCGGTTGGTAATATTAAATAATAAAATTATTAAAATGAAATAAAAAAAACGATTGCAGAATTTTATTAAAAAATTAAAATCAACAATAAAATTTTTATAGATTAAATTAAATTGAAATATAAAAATTAATATTAAGTTTAAGTTAAATAATGCGATTTTTGTTGCTGGATCTTGGATATTTAATGTCAGATTCATAATTTTTAATTTTTAGCAGAACGCACGCCAAGCAAGATTTATCAGTCATTCTATTTCTCAAACTGTCCTTTACAAAAGTCATTTCTGAAAATAATGACTCACACGCATATGTGGAGGAAAAAATGGACAATATAGCCGTTGCTAGTGTTTTTAAACAGTTAAAAGTTTCGGGGATGTTATGCCAGGTTTTCAGGTATTCCAGGTTTTCCTCTTTTGCATTATTTTTACTTGTGCTCAATAATCAATCTTTTTTAATAATTTCCAAAACATTTCTCTACTTTTCTTTCCATATTGAACTCGATTGCAAATAAATTATGCGATGCAATTTCATCTAAATTTAACAATTTAACAATTTTCAAATTAATAATATCTGGTGATGTTGTATCTGAACTTAAAATAAGTTGTGAGGTTTCTGCAAATTGTCTTAATTATATAAATCTTGAGGAAAATTCCTCAATAACTTGTTAAGACCTGGATTTTTCAGTTGGCGCGCAAAAAAAAAACCGGTTGTATACTCATTTTGAAAAAAAAATGTTTCCACAATCCAAAATTGTAATATGTAAATTAGCTAGATAGCCAATTATATTCTGATTATTCATAATATATTAATCTTTTAAAACAACACAATATCTCTATACGTCCGATTTTATTCAAAAAAATGGATGACGTAATGCATTTTTCCAAATCGATTATTCAATACTTGGGCGCCTGCTGACAAAACCTAGTCATAACAAACTAACTGAATAATCTCTTGTGTTAATTTACTCTGATCCTGGTTTTAATATAACTCTACATCTTGTATGAATTTCTTTAGATCTGAAAAAAATTTATATATGTTCGTCCCGATTAAAAACTTATAGTTTGGCTTCGAATGCTTGAAATAAATTGAACATTGACAGCCTTGTTAAGAGCTTGCAGTTTAACATTTAATTCATTTAAACGTACACAAAAGTCACTACAATAGACAAAGCACACTTCACAAAAAAAAGAAACTTTTTAAAATTTTTTATAAATATACAGCACAGCACACAAAACTTTTTGATAAAACTACAATTTTTTTCCTTCAAATCCAAATAACTTTTTATGTATTAAGGGCGTAAAGTATGTATTTTCCGAAAAAGTTACTTTATGCCCGGCAAATTTTTGAATCGTAAAAGTGCATTTTATGGTTTACTCGTACAAAAAATAATTCTTATTCGCCTACATATTAAAGTGTTACTTTATTACTGTGATTTGTGGCCTTAAAGTGTCACTTTTTAACCATATATTTTGTTGTCATAGCTCCAAAAAAGTAAAAAACAATTGTATTGTTTAAATTCTATAAAAAATAGAAATTTTTATCAAAGCAACCTTTCGATTCCATATTTCCTAATCCAATTAAAATATTTGTTATTCTTTGTCGTCATAGTGATTTGATTTTTTTGAAAAGAAATAACAAATATATTGGTCAAAGCCTACTTGTTCAACATACTTTTATTTCAAAATTTATAAAATTTTTAATTTTGCTTGACCATTTTTATAAAATATTTTGCTTGCGCGAATAAAAAATAGTATATGATGCAAGGACGTAAGCCATTTTGGACTTAATGTGGGTGCAAATCTCGGCTAGCACCTCGTTTTGCAAACTCCACATACGTCCAAAATCTTTAGCTTTACGTCCTAGCACCATAATGTTCTATTATAAATCACATAAATTTGTGATTTAAAAAAAAATGTTTTTGTAATTTACAATATTTTTGGTAAAAAGAATTTTGTGAGTTATACAATTATACAAAACATTTCTAAAAGTTACTTAATTTTTTTCGTGTAAATAGCAAATACATTTTCTAGTGCTGTCCTGTACTGCCACCACCATCACTAGTTTCTGATACAATCTTAGAAATGCTTACTTCTCTTTCAGGAAGTGCAGTGGATGTGATGTAGCAGTTGAGAATTACTAATATTTGAGTAAATAAATTATTAAATACATATTGTAACTAAGCCTTTTTAATTAAAAAAGGAAAAAAGGAAAAAGAAAAGAAAAACTTTTCATTTTTATGCGACGGTAATAAAGTTTCACAACTCCAAGTTGTAGGAAGCTCTTATAGGACACGGCATTAGTTTTGAAAAGAAGAGAGGGACAAGCAGATATTTATTTAGGTTATTAAAACGTCATTATCATTTTGATGCAGAGGCGTAGCTAGGGGGGGGGGCGGGGGGGGGGCGGTCCGCCCCGGGTGTCACCCGTTTTGGGGTGACACCCGAACGTAAAAAACTTAAACAAACCATCACAATGTTTTCAACGATAAATCACTTCGAAACCGTTTTGGGGTGACACCCGAACGTAAAAAACTTAAACAAACCATCACAATGTTTTCAACGATAAATCACTTCGAAATTGTTTTGGGGTGACACCCGAAAGTAAAAAACTTAAACAAACCATCACAATGTTTTTAACGATAAATCACTTCGAAACCGTTTTGGGGTGACACCCGAACGTAAAAAACTTAAACAAACCATCACAATGTTTTCAACGATAAATCACTTCGAAACCGTTTTGGGGTGACACCCGAACGTAAAAAACTTAAACAAACCATCACAATGTTTTCAATGATAAATCACTTCGAAACCGTTTTGGGGTGACACCCGAACGTAAAAAACTTAAACAAACCATCACAATGTTTTCAACGATAAATCACCTCGAAACCGTTTTGGGGTGACACGCGAACGTAAAAAACTTAAACAAACCATCACATGTTTTCAACGATAAATCACTTCGAAACCAAACCAGGTTATCCATTTAATTTTAATTTATAAATTGTGATAGCTTATAAATGTGTCCTATTGGTTCAAAAAGGATCTATTCTACTTTTTAAAATTCTTGAGTTATTACTTGAGTTATTATTTGGGGTAGTTTGTTGAACGTCTTTTTATGTTAGTACAAATCCAAAGACATGCTAAAAATTTCAGTTTACTTTTTAAACTAAGAAGGATTAATTAAACATCTAAACTAAAGCAAAATTAGATTACATTTTGGTGTTCCTAGGTCTTGATGGTTTTACAAGATATATTTCGTTTACGTTCTTGGCTATATTAGTAGAAGAGAATAGGTACGTTCGATTTGACTGAAACAACTTAAAAAACAACAACAATTGCACTCAATTTATCAGTTGTATCAGTTGCTTCAGTCAAATCGAACACGGCTTATATTAGTGGAAAAAACGAAATTTCAGGATGCAAAGTTTAGGTTTTTGGGCATATTATTATTATTGAGGATGAAGCTGACTTTAGTTTTTTCAATTCATTTTAATTGTAAGTTAGAATTTTATGATGCCAATTTTTGCAAACTTTTCATTTATTTTAATTTTATTGAAAAACGGTTTCGCAATTTTTAAAACAACCCAAAATGCAATAAAAAGTATAACCCTTTGCGTTAAAAAGCAATTGTTATAGAATTGCTTTGCATTAAGCAATTGATAGTACATATATCAAAACTAAAGTTTTACTCAGCGTTCTTTGGATTACATAACTATCATATATTAAACATTCTAAAAAATTATCAGTAGTAATCATCCAAGGGCGGTGATAATTCGAAGTAATCTTTTAAAAATTTCGAAAGAAAATACATATATTGATAATAGCACGAAGCCGTAGGCCGAGGGCTATTATTAATACCACTTGCTGTAGGAATTTTCCAAAAAATTATGAGAATTTATCAACGAACGAGTGGAATTCGTTTAGAAATTTTTTTGCCATTTTCCATGAATTCGTTGAATTTTTTATGAATTATACGTTGGCCTACTGCCAACCATATCAGTTAACTATTTCAAAAATTATTTGATAATTTTTAATATCCCAGTAGACCAGAAGTATAATTATTTGTTATTAATATAATTCAAATGTTATTGTTGAAATTGAATGATGTCATTACATTTTAGAGAATTTAATTGGGTTAAATTAAAATAAAACTAAAGCAAAAAATTTTGTATTTTATTTATTTAAAAAAAAAATTAAAATATAAAATGATTTTGGTCTCCAAGTTGTTTTTATTTACTAATATAATAATTTATTTGAACTAAATTTATTTAAAAAATCCTTGTAACATAAATGTAAAGCCTTCAAATTTTGTTTAAAAGTGGTGTAGTTATGATTGTTATTAACTAAATGGTTTGACTTTAAATTTAAAAATAGACTTTAAATTTTGATTATTTTTCTTCTTAGATTTTTAGACAATATTCCTTAAATCAGTCTTTAAAACATTTTTCGGTTTTCCAGATGTAAAATTTTTCAAAAGAATCACAATTAAATTTGTAAATTATTGAGCATGATTCTAATTGGATATTTAATTTTGGTTTCAATACTTTATATAAAATTCTAAGAGATGGATTTTATATTTAAATATTTTTAAATGGTTCCTAATAATATTAAGCATATGATTTGTATATTCCATTCTATCAAATATTGTTTAATATAAGTTGTTGCAAGGAATTTTAAACAAATTAATTCTGGTAGTGTATTTAATCGTTAACACAGTGTACTTATTATGAAATAGACATATGTATCCTACAAATATATTTAGAATTATAGGCTTGCTGATACCTACTATAATTAAAAATATTTTTTTAGGTTTCGTCTAGCAAATATCCCAACAAATAAATATGCCACGAGTTCATACTTCTAAAAGAAAAAGCGGGTTCCAGCAGAGAAAGACCAAACAGGCTAAAATAGATGATGTTCAGAGCATATCTGGATCGATTTATAAATATGTTACAAAACCTGATGATAGCCAAAGCTCATCAAAAGAAACTGATTCTCACGTAAATGCAACGAATGTTTCAGAGAATATTGGCTCATCTTCAGAAAGTAACAGCGACAACACAGAATTAATAATGTTAACCCATGATGAAGACGAATCAGAAAAAAATACTGAAAATGATAGTGATAATGCTGCTAATGCACCTACTATCGAAGACAGTATTTGTATGAGTGAATCACTTCAGGACTTAAGAGATGTATCACATTGGAATATACCCGTCTCTGATAATGTTCGCATTGAAATCATAAAAAAAGGAAGTGAACATTTTCAAACTAGAGAAGGGCCGTTTGCTACTGTATCTAGACCCGGGTTAGACACAAAAGATAATGTTCGCCATCTTTCTAAAGAATGCTTTTATAAAGTGATGCCTTATATGGAGAAAAAATTCTGCGGTCATGGATGGTTTATTCTCCTATAAATAATAGCCTGTACTGCTTCTGCTGTCGTATATTTGCTGTCACCAAAAGTTGTAATATAAATTCAGCATTTACGACTGAATTTCAGAAGTGGTGGAAGCTAAATCCCAAAGTAGCCGACCATGAAACTTCAAATGAACATCTGGAGAATTTTGAAAAGTGGAAAACTTTGGAAATGAGGTTGAAATGTCATAAAACGATAGGAGACGCAGCCTTACAATTAATAGATAATGAAAAACAGAAGTGGAAACATCTTTTATCCAGATTATTGGATACAACTTTCTTTTTATCTAAACAAAACCTAGCATTTCGGGGACATGATGAAGGACAAAGTTCTTCAAATAAAGGCAATTTTTTAGAACTAGTCATTCTATTGTCAAAGGATGATGTAGTGTTAAAAGAACACATTTTGAATTTGGAGCATGGCAAATCACCAAAAGTATCATATTTGTCACCAGATATACAAAATGAGTTCATAAATGTTATAGCGAACCACGTAAAGTTTAAGCTTGTCAACGAAATTAAATCAGCTAAATATTTTGGAATTATGTTTGATAGCACACCTGACATTTCACATATTGATCAAATGTCTGAAGTGATTCGTTATGTGAAAATTGATGGTAGAAAAGTGGAAGTCAAAGAAGCATTCCTTGGATTTTTTTCTTTACATGGAAAAAAGCCGCTGATTTAAGCGATGAAATTCTTAAAAACCTTAAAAATGACAGTTAAGAGGTAATGAATTGTCGTTCCCAAGGTTATGATAATGCAGCTGTTATGAGTGGTATACATGGAGGAGTGCAAGCTATTATTAAAGCAAAAAATAACAAAGCCATTTTTGTGGGCTGCATAGATCATTCAATTAATTTATGTGGCCAACACTCATTTGCACGAAATGTAGCTTGTGTAACGTTTTTCGGAACAGTGGAGGCCATTTCTACATTTTTTTCTGCTTCGACTAGCCGCTGGGAAGTGCTTGTTAAACACAGCAAAACAACTTTTAAAAGACTCTCAACAACGCGTTGAAGTGCTCATTATGCTGCAGTAAAAGTATTGGCCGAAAATTTTGATGGGATTGTGGCTGCAATTGAGAAGCTAAGTGATCAACAAGAAAATGTAGACACTAGAGGCGCTGCACACAACCTTATGCATGCAGTGTGTGATTTTACATTTCTTTGCTATCTTTTGTTTTGGAATGATGTTCTTAGGGAAATAAATTGTGCTCAGATTGGATTGCAAAGCAAAGGCTTAAATATTGATCAATTAATTACAAAAATAGAGTCACTTCGTCTTTATATTAAAGAAAAACGAAATGACATTGTAGAACAGGCAATAGATCTTACTGCGACGAAATCGGAGAGCTATGACATTCCAATGAAAAGACGAATTCGTCGTAAAAAACGAATGCTGGTGAGTTGGCTCCATGTTGGACTGACACTGAGAGCTGAACTTAAAAAGGACATGTTGGAATGTCTTGACCGATTCAGTGTTGAACTCCGAACAAGACTGAAGTCAGTTCAAGATGTTGCTTCATTGTTCGAGGTTGTTCAGACAAAGACTTTGCTTTTGGCGAACAGTGAAGAGTTGAAATTATCTGTATCAAAGTTTACCAGTTTTTATGATGAGGTATCGGAAACGGGACTCCTCACAGAGATACCAAGGTTGAGGAGGCATTTAAAAGCGACCAATGTTACAGTTTCTAACTGGGTGTTCCTAGACTTTTTGAAATTCATCGTGGAATGGGATTTTACAGAATCTCTTCCGAATCTTATGGTAGCACTAAAGTTATTTATGACTATTTGCGTATCAGTGGCTACGTGTGAGAGGAGTTTCAGCAAATTAAAATTAATTAAAAATTACTTGCGGGCAACAATGACCCAAACGAGGCTTAAAAATCTTGGCATATTAACCATAGAACATGAGGCAGCACAAAATATAAATTTTGAAGTTGTGATTTCTGAGTTTGCAGCTGTTAAAGCTAGAAAGAAGAGATTTTAAGTGTATGTATATAATATGTATGTGAGAGTATATTAATTCTACTCTTATTTTTCTTTTACTATACTTTCCAGGGTTGCCACTTGTATACATTTGTATTAATTTGGAAACATTATTTAAAAAATTTGTTAAATGGATACTGGGTACCAAAAATTCGCAAAACTACTGGAATGGATACAATTTATTCGCAAGAAAACATTTTGTATAAAATGCATTAAATGCATTTGAAAATGTTAATAAATTGTGTTACATTGTTCGTCGTATTCTCTTTTAGTAGAAGATAAAGGAACAGAAAATTGGCGAACAGTGTAGCAGATATAAACAGTTGTGGAAAAACGATAACCAATTTTTGTAAACAGTTCTGAATTGAGTGCATTTAAGGTTGCATTATACCGTAACCGTTGTAATGAAAAAAAGGAATTCCAGGTATATTTTGCGTTGAAACCGCACAATATAGGTCGTTCTCAAATAAATTAGCAACATCAAATAATCATGTATACATTTGGATACTCTTTTTTTATACAACTGGATACATTTTAATTTTTTTGAGTGACGACGCTGATACTTTCCTAAAAGATTCATTTTCATACATCAATATGAAAGAATGTATAATAAAACAGTACTTTAATTATATATAACTTATTAATAATAACGCTCATTTGCATTAATTAAATAATTTGTATTAATTAAATAAAATTCTAAATTACGTATAAAATTCTAAATTACGCTTTTTATTAATATTGACAGTTTTCATTCTTGGGGTGACACCATAATATCCGCCCCGGGTGTCACCCATGCTAGCTACGCCACTGTTTTAATGGTTATTCTAATATTATGAAAATAATAATAAAAGTTATGGAATTAAAATCATTTACTTACCTATTACCGTAATAAGTATCATTAATCCTAGTATAATGGATATTGCAGCCATTATTATTAATTCCCCTACATCCTCATCGTCGGCCAATTTCGTTCCATTACCTATTGATTCTTCTATTAAACTATTGTTAAATTTTGTTGAATTAAACGCTGCCAGCGATTCATTCACATAATTTATTATATCAGTATTTAAATACGAATCAGGACTTCCACTATCTATGAATACATCATAAACATCTATATGATAATATCCATCATTAAATATTAATGTTGCGTGATGTTCGCGTTTTACAACATAATTATAACACCAATACATTCATCATTAATGGTATCGTTTGTTATCAAATGTGCATACGTCGGGTTAATGGTTGAGTTGCATTTTTTTACAATTTTCCAGGAAAATGATGATTATTAATGAGAAAATGGAAAGGATATAAAAAGTAAAGTTAATAATTTTTTGTTTAGATTTAAGAAAAAGAAAACGTTTTTGTTATGTTTTCAAGAAGAAAAGCAAAGCATTTATATAATATGCTGAAGTTTGTGCAGATTATAATGATGTGTTTAATTGCAGTCTTTAATTGTAGTGCTTATGGTGTTTTGACTTTTGAGTGTAATGAGTAATAAGTTTAAGAAAAAATGAACAACTAACAACTATATTTAGTCACTTATCCTCGTATATTTTCTTCTAACAAAATAGTAAATTCACTACGATTAGGCCGCTCTTAATGCCAGCAAAAGGGGCCAACCAAAATAGGGAAACAATAAAATTGTCTTGCGGCGATTAAAAGGGAAGCGGTTGTTACTTTCCACGTCATCCCTAAAATTATAGAGATCAAACGTTGGTGAAGTTTTATTGCTAGGTCTGTAATATTGATGGAAAAGGTTCCGTCATCACATTGGAGCAACGACAATAGTTCTGTCATCATTCTGTTAAGGTGTGCACTGTCGTGCCACAACTCTCTTGAGTGTCTATATGATTGACTTCAGCGATTTGAATTTCATCAACCTTGTTTACATTTTAATCTATCTCTGCTGGATCATCTTTATCAACATCATGATTAATAAATTCTTCTGTAAATTTTCGCCATTAAACAATCTTTAATACTTGTAATTTACTTTACTTGAATCTTTAATACTTGTAGTTTAATTATCTTATTTAATTATTACCAATTTTATTACAAAAAAATATTTTTTCGTTTATTTAAAAAAACATAAAAATTTTAACAGAACGACGACCACTGAAATCGTCAACCAACTCTCCATTTTTTTCGTTTTGGAAAACAAATTTTTTTTTTATATATATATGATATATTTAAAAACAAAATGATATTTTTTTCACCAAAACAGCTTTTCATAGATGGAAGTATCAGTGGGCATTTTTACTTTAAAATTGAAATTAGTATTGCGGGTTGAGAAGTATTTGAAAATGCATTCATGTTTTTTTATATATATTAATTATATATATTAATCCTTTTTCTTATATATATTAATGATTTGTTGGATTCAACAATTAGTCCTATCCATAGTTTTGCTGATGATAGCACTCTTCATGCATCTCATGAGAACCCTAAATTATATTAACAGTTAGCGCTTAACAACTGTAGATCAAATTTAATAGATTCTTTAAACCATGACCTTAAAACTATTTTGGATTGGGGGCTCGCTAATAGTGTTGAATTCAATACGAGCAAAACACAGGCTTGTTATTTTTCTAGATTATCCACACCTAATCCGTTTCCATTAAAGTTCGACTCTAAAGATCTTGTAGAGAAAGGATCTGTTAGGCGTTTAGAAGTAGAAGTTGAAAATAATTTGAAATGGAATTCTCATATTTTTAACCTAGCTAAGAACGCTGTTCAAAAATTGGGCTTTTTGGGACGATGTCGTAAGTTTTTTAATAGCGAGCAGCTTCTTTTAATTTACAAATCATTTATACGTCGCTGCATGGAGCACTGTTCTCACATATGGGGTGGAGCATATTATAGTAGTTTGAAATGCCTTGATTCTGTTCAGCACAGAGCTGTTAAAATGATTGGCAACTCTACTCTTACTGATGAGCTTGATTCTTTACAGCACAGACGAAATGTTGCGGATTTGACAATTTTCTACAAATACATTATGGATGAACGAACTTCTGAAGAGATTAAATCCATTTTACCTGAACTAGCAATCCCATTGCGTAACACCAGAGAAAATGTTATAGCCCATCCTTTTACGGTTCATATAAAAAGGTGCAGAACTGTTGCCTTTCAGCGTGATTTTTTCAACAGAGTCTCTTATCTCTGGAACGCCTTACCTTCATGGGTTTTTCCTGATAGCTTTAATCCTCAAAGTTTTAAAGTTAGCGTCCATAAATTTCTAAAAGAAACTTAATTTATTCAAACTTAACCACACTTCCTAGTTGGCATGGTATCTTCGGATATTTAGAGACGTTAATTAATATTTTATTATGATTAGCACTAAACATGCCTTACTTAGAATATAAAAAAAAAAAAGTGTTTTTGAATAACGCTGATAGTGTATCACTATCTACAAAGAAAAAGGAAAATTGCAGTACATTTACCGTGAGCCATTTCAGGACAGGACGAAAGGAGGAGGTTTTTCCGACTAAATTAATCCTGAGTGTCATAAGAAAGAAAAGAACTAGGCGTCGTGGTCCAAACCCAAGCCTACAGATAAAAACATTTATGCTTTACCAAATGAGGTAGCCGGGCTAAAGAAAAAAACTTCAAAAGCAAAGGACTTAGCAAGCCAAATCGAAAAAAGAAATAAAGGTGTGCAATCCAGTGTAAGTAAAAGAAGTATTAATGAAATATGCTAAGACCGTTCTGACAATAAAGGAATTGAAGACGTACAAAAATGAAGATGATTTCTGCTGGCGGACATCTTTGGAATAATATACATCCCATCGTCGTGAAATCAAGTCCTCCAGTGCGTACTTCTTCAACATTTGATGAGTATGTATTAAGTTTTTGCCTTCGTTTTAGGTGACAACCTATTATTTATTTTTGTATATTTCGAAAAAATATTCTTCCAAAGTAAAACCCCACCTGACAAATCAAAAAAATAATGTCTTATCTTTGACGAAAAATAACACATTTTCTTACGAATAAAAATGTAAATCAAATATCCCTAAACCTAACATCATTAAAAAAAAAACTACTGACAAATTTATTTTTTATTTGACCATAACTTATCGATTTTTCCTTATAACTAATAACTTTAAGATTGTACCTTAAAAATGTCCTATCTACAACTTAACACACAGCACCCAGTTCCGATCGAATAAACGAATAGATAGAAAACAAATAAAAATTTATTCTAAAATAGCAAAAAAATATCTTAGCATAAAAGTTGACCGTATTCACAACCCATTTTCCTTCTTTATGTTTATAGATTTAACATCTTTTATCCCCCTTTCTTCACAAAGACTTTTAAAGTAGAACATAAAAATCTTATAAATTATTTGCTTTTCTTCGAGAAAATCGTCTTTTCGTGCGATTGTTAAATAGATGAATAGAAAGCATAAAAAATTCAACAAACCTTTTACTGTATTAGAAATCGGTTTTATGATGTCACTTCGTTCTCTTCGTATATTATCCGCAAACGTATTTAATATAAGACTATTACCGCTACTACTTATACTACTTGTAAATATATTTCCATTTAAAAAATTGTAGCTAGGTGGTCGAGGTGGTGGTGCTTTTAAGATATCCATTTTTTTATCTTTTCTTGATTTTTTATATAATTTTTTACTGTATTTGAAGTGGTTGGATGTTTCTAATTTTTTATTCTTGAGCTTATACGATTTTCTTTTACTTATACTTATTTTTGTTTTTCTTTCCTATTTCGATCTATCAGTTTAATAACAAATAGTTCAACTTAATGTTATAAATAGGTTAGTATATAAGTGATGATATAAATATTTATATGTTCTTCAACCATTTTCTTTCCATTTTTAGTCTTCGATGTTTGCTCAGAATTTTTATGATAAACATTTTTGTTCGATTAGTTTTTTATATTTTAGCTTTAATGATTATTTTATCTCTATTCATAGTTCTGATTTAAAATATTTCATTTTGATATCAAAAGGGGGCATTTTGCCCCTCATTTTACACTGTCATCTGGAAAGAGAAAGAAAACACAGGTAAATAAAATGCAAACAAAATGTGAAAAATATAAATTCTTGAAGTTCTTAAACCAATGTATTGATTTGACCGGAATCAATAGAATTAAGTTAAAATATTGCCAAGACCCGTTCCATGTTAGAAGCTGTTACGGTTCATTATGTCGTATTTAAATAAAAACACACCATGTCCTGGAAAACTGTTGTAATGACAAAAACTAACTTTATTATTACATTATTACATCAATGTTAAGTGGTCAGTGGTTAACATACTTTAAACTCGGAGGACCCACGAACTTCACATATCAATAACAGTGAGAACAGTTCACTGTGGATAAACTATATTCCTTCAACCGTAGCACCCTCAATCTTGGTTATGGCATATCCCTTGATAATGACACGTTATTGCTTCCTCCAATAAACGAGCGAATAAACGCTCACACATAACTTTGTTTGTGAACTTTAATTATTTAGGAAGACAGCTGTATTGTTGACAACTGAATTAAAACTTTGTACCTGCAAGTTTTGCAAAAATCGTTTGTATTTTGTTTTGTTTTAAAACGATAAATGAAAAAAAAAATCTATATATATATATATATATATATATATATATATATATATATATATTATATATATATATATATATATATATATATATATATATATATATATATATATATATATATATATATATATATATATATATATATATATATATATATATATATATATATATATATATATATATATATATATATATATATATATATATATATATATATATATATATATATATATATATATTACGAGTGTCGATGTTGCGAAAGGTAGTATTGGAAATTCTGATCATTATTTAATCTCATCAGTTATCAAAACTGATTTACTTAAAACTACAGCTCCCAAACCCCGTAAAATATTTCACTACTCAAAAATGGATAAGAGTGGTCTTCAAAATTTTTTCCATGGTTTCCCTTTCGACCGTCATTGTTTTTACACTGACAATGTAAATGTTTCTGCTCAAAACTTTACAGAAACCATCCAATTTGCTATCAATAAATTTGTCCCTTTCTCCATAGTAAAACCCAAACAAAAATACTTGTATTCGAAAGCTGCCAAAACGGCACTTAGAAACAAACGTAGATCATTTAATATTTGGATTCATAACAAAACTCCCACTAATCGATCCCAATATCTAAAGGCCAACAAAATATCTAATCAGATTATCTCAAACGAAAAGTCCGAAATTGACAGAGCGAAAGCCTCAAAACTTACGTCTATGTCTGTTTCTGACAAGAGTTTCTACAGTGCCATTAATTCTTTAAATTCTGGTACAAAATTTTCTATTCCCCCTATTATTGATGGTGATTTAATCGTCAATGATCCCGCAAGAAAAGCTAACTTGTTCGCTGAACGCTTTGCTCTGAACTCCACTGTTTTGGAAACTCCTAAAGAAATACCCCAAATCTAGTCTTCAGGAGTTAATCTGAATGAACTTCACTTCAAACCCAAAATAGTCGCTAAACTTTTAAAGGGGTTAAACATCAACAAAGCATCAGGAATGGACAATATTCCACCCATTATTTTAAACCAAAGAACTTGCACCAACTTTAACTAAAATATTCTACCAATCATACAAATCTGGTATATTTCCCTCGTGCTGGAAGTTGGCAAATGTCCAGCCCGTCCCCAAAAAGGGACTGAAATCCGATATCTCAAATTATAGGCCAATAGCTTTACTATCGGTAGTATCCAAAGTCTATGAGCATTATATTAATACACATATTTCAAAATTTCTGGAAGAAAATCATTTAATATCCGACAGCCAATACGGTTTTCGAAACAAAAGATCAACTACCGATCTATTAAACTATGTAGCGCATTGTTGGAACAGCATACTTGATAAAGGTGGTGAAACATACGTTATCGCTTTAGACATCTCCAAGGCATTCGATCGAGTCTGGCATGCCAACTTAATCAACAAGCTCGTTGCGTACGGTTTTCATCCCAATGTTGTGAAGCTGATTCAAAATTTTCTATCCGACCGATACATTTCGGTAACCTTAGACGGATATTCTTCTGAGTCTAAACTAATTAACGCTGGTGTACCCCAAGGCTCAGTATTGTCCCCAACCCTATTTTTGATTTATATCAACGAATTGTTGAAAATCACCAGCAACCCAATAAATAGTTTTGCAGATGATAGTACTCTGCACAAGTCGTTCGAGCCCCTTCCTTCAAAAGGTAAAATGCACGAACGAATTAATCCTGCCCGGAGAGACGCTGCCATAAACGTGAACAATGACCTGAATAAAGTCGCCGACTGGGGTGACCAAAACCTTGTCAATTTCAACTCCACCAAAACACAGCTGTTGATTGTTTCCAGATTAAAGACCGAGTTCCCCAAAGATATTTTATTTAGTATGTGTGATGAACCAATAGGTGAATGTAAAAACATTCGTTTATTGGGTGTCACAGTTTCAAATGACCTACTCTGGAACGATCATGTAATGGCGATGGCAAAAAGCGCGTCTAAAAAACTCGGCCTCCTAAATAGATGCAAAAAATTTTTCACTCCATACCAATTGCTCCATGTTTATAAGTCCTATATTCGTCCCTGTATGGAGTACTGCTGTCAAGTTTGGGGTGCTGCCTCTGTTTCCATCTTGGCCCTCTTGGACTCTGTTCAAAAGCGAGCTATACGAATTGTAGGTGATCGAACTTTGACATCAAAACTTGATTCCCTACAACATCGTCGCACTGTTGCTGACCTCGTTGTTTTTTACAAATATCGTCATCAGCAGTGCTCAGATGAAATCAGCGGCATCATGCCTCAAACTAATTCTTACCCCCGTTCCACTCGGCAATCGGCTGCCGCAACCAGTGAAACGGTAAAGATCCCGCGCTGTCATATTGGCAGATCGCAGAGAGACTTCTTTGTCCGAACTGCGTACAAATGGAATAGTTTGCCGGAACACTTAGTCTCAGGTGACTTCAACCCACAGATGTTTAAAAAAAGCGTACGTAAAAAATTACACAACACATTTTATTCAAAAAAAATATATATATATATATATATATGTATATATATATATATATATATATATATATATATATATATATATATATATACATATATATATATATATATATATATACATATATATATATATATATATATATATATATATATATATATATATATATATATATATATATATATATATATATATATATATATATATATATATATATATATATATATATATATATATATATATATATATATATATATATATATATATATATATATATATATATATATATATATATATATATTTATATATATATATATATATATATATATATATATATATATATATATATATATATATATATATATATATATATATATATATATATATATATATATATATATATATATAATTTTCTTCATAATTATAAAAAAATAAATTTAGATATCAGTAAACCGAAATGAAACATGGCAAACAAAAAATGTTAAAAAACATTATAATTTTTTTAAATCACTCAAATTAATTTTTGAAAGAGACCATTTGTTTTTCGTGTTTGTTTTCATTACCTTCACAAACAAATTTCTTTCGCACTTAATTTCAGATGAAAATAAAATAAAATTCATCAATTTAATAATACGATAGTCATATTATTCCATTAAAAATTAAATGAAACCAGTCATTTTATAAAATGTAAAAATTTTGCCACTCTTCATTTTTTTAAATTTTTTGTTCGTTCTTTCGCAGCTTCGTTTTTTATTTTTCGTAGAACTACGGCTGATATTTGCAGGCATTTATGTGTTAAGGCGTTTTACGACATGTGCACGGTATGGTGTACATCGTGTGCATGACAAGTATTATGCATAATTTTGTGCAAGGGGATTTTGTAGCATGCACAATTCATGAACATTTAATGCATTTTGTTCAAAATTGCTATAATTGTTTTACGTGTATTGTAATTCCTACTACACAACACATTTTAATTCAAGAAAAAAAAATGACTAATAGAATTATCATACAACAAATAGCGCCCAACGTTGGAATACTTTTTTGTGACATATAGCCTTAGAAGCTTTGAAGGAGACTTGCGGAGAAGCACTTCAAAGCTTCTTGTGCTTGTACCTAAATCTTATAAAAAGCATCCCGGGGAAGTCCTACCTACAGGATTTTGCTTTCCCGCTTGCCACTTGTATCAGAGTTTTATCCTAGGACAAAATGTTGAGATGACTGTGTCGAAAATTGAGACTGTGCTTTAGGGACATTGTAAATTATGTATTTCATTTCTGCGTCATGGCTGAGAAGGGTTGCTTGATGTCTCGAACCTAGATTGAATTGATTTTACAGCTTGTTTATTGAGGGTTTTGCCATTCGCAGCTTAGGGAGATGTCGGAAAGAAAACGACGTATCATATAAAGCATAAGCAATATAAAGCACTGCCATATTCTGCATTAAGTCTTGGATTCTTAGTTGGGTTGGAGTGGATTCAAGTGCAGAGTTAAAACCGGAAAAAATTTGGAAAATTACGTAATTTTTCCTTGGCTTGGTAAAATTGCAATAAAATTCGAAATATGTACTAAGTTTGATGATTGTGATTGCAAATGACAATCGAATTGGAAATGAAATGGGAAATGGGAACGGAAAATCTTCACCTTTGAAAGGTCCTGTCAAGATTGTTGGCTCTATGACGTTATGAACTAATATGTTTAACTGCAAGCTTCGTACTGTTGGTTGACTTGGCTAGTTGATTCGTATAATGGTCCATGATTTGCACGACAATTTTTAATTAAAGTACGTGTGGTGGCATTCCTGGCCAATAAATTGTGCTCAAAAAATTCTGCAACATTCGATAAAGTGGCACCTTCTGTTTCCAATTCTGTATCTCGGCTGATTGTCCATTTTGCAGATGAATACGTATGTTTGTAGCAAATTTTAACATCTTTACGTATCATCACAAACGAGAATACTACAGCTAACCATTTATTACATCCGCTGGTGTCGATAGACAATATACTGCGCGTCTAAAAAACTCGGCCTCCTAAATAGATGCAAAAAATTTTTCATTCCATACCAATTGCTCCATGTTTATAAGTCCTATATTCGTCCCTGTGTGGAGTATTGCTGTCAAGTTTGGGGTGCTGCCTCTGTTTCCATCTTGGCCCTCTTGGACTCTGTTCAAAAGCAAGCTATACGAATTGTAGGTGATCGAACTTTGACATCAAAACTTGATTCCCTACAACATCGTCGCACTGTTGCTGACCTCGTTGTTTTTTACAAATATCGTCATCAGCAGTGCTCAGATGAAATCAGCGGCATCATGCCTCAAACTAATTCTTACCCCCGTTCCACTCGGCAATCGGCTGCCGCAACCAGTGAAACGGTAAAGATCCCGCGCTGTCATATTGGCAGATCGCAGAGAGACTTCTTTGTCCGAACTGCGTACAAATGGAATAGTTTGCCGGAACACTTAGTCTCAGGTGACTTCAACCCACAGATGTTTAAAAAAAGCGTTAATCTACACCTTAGAACGCCAGTTGTTGTGGGACCCAGGTCTAGACCTAGGTTTTAAAAGGTATTTATGTGTTGTTGTGACACATATTCTAAACCCTATTACACAACACATTTGATTAAAAAAAAAAAAAATATTGATGCGTTCCCAAATAGTGTATTGTTTCTCCACAAACCGCATTGCACGCTATTAATCCTAAACAATTATCTTACATATCTGCAATACGTTTCTCATGCCGAATAGCTTGGAAAAGTTGTTGCAGGTGCGTGGTTTAATAAACTGAATTTTCAATGTCGATTACAAAGCGGAATGAGCGGAATGAAAAAATGTATGCTTCCCAATGTCGAACGTTTTCCAAAAAAATTCAAAGCTTTATATACAATGTGAAGAGTGAGATGTGTAACATTGTTGACAATTCTTAATTGCTGGCAAGACGTTGAACTGGTCATATTTTCTAACAGCATATGAAGAAATCTGAGCTCGAACGCACCATGTAGTAGTGTCTTTGAATGTGCTTGGTTATTCTTCAAACGCTTTTCTACTTCCATCCATGTTTAAAACGTAAACATTGCCAAATACATCAGTGTTTGCACAATCGGGTCATTTTAACATAACGTAAAGAAAGCAGTCAAAGCTGTAGCCAATGGTTTTTTTTGATCTTTTGCAGCTGTGAAACAAACGTTGTAGCATGCGAGTGTGAACCAGAATGGATCACACTGAACTAGGCAGTAGGAACTTTATTCCTTGTATATCTTTTTCTTGCTTTCAACTTCACATAAACTTTTCCATTTCATCGACCAGCTCAGGCAAACAACTATTAGTCACGGAAATATTTTCATAATAAATAGCTGATTGGGTTTATTGGGAAGTTATTTGTGTAAAGTAACAAGAGATTGTCATTTTGTTTTTTGCGTGAGTTTGCAAAATGCCGAGTGCCAAGTGTTAACGGCCAATAGTGTTAATTATATTGCAAAGTTTTGGATGTTTGATTCATTGAAAAATAAATAGTGATTGTGAAAGGAAAATATTTTTGGCGAAGATCCAAAAATGGGACTGCGAGAGTGCCGCTAAATTCCATCATACCCGACATTATTGATCGCAGATAGCTATAGTACCTCTTATTGCAGTTGTCTGAATTTTTATAAAACGATAAAAATATATCAATTGATGCAATATTTAAAAATTTTAATTAAATATTGTGGTTCAAACGGCCATTATAATGATTTACTTGTTTCAAATTTTAATTTGATGCACGTATAGAATGTATTGGGATTTATTTTTTTACAGTACAATTTTCCAAGACTTCAATAGAAGTTCTACATAGAATATTTTGTTTGCTGTTTAGGTAGATTCCACATAAAAATCTGGCTATTGCAATGTGCGTCATCTCGGAATTTCGTAAAAAATTTTGGTGCCAAACGACTATATAAGATAATCGGAGACGGAAAAAAAATAAAAAAAATTAATATATAGGGTTTTCCACGTGAACGGGAACAATAACTGTCACATATTTGAAATTTTTTCTTGGACGACACACGTCTTCTTTATTTAGCCAATTTAATGCGAATTTTTAAAAAAATATTAGTTCGTTAGAATTTTTCGTGTAGAATACGATAAAAATATTTAAAAAAAAATTTAGGGTAATTTTCTCCCTTATTTTGGGGTTTTAAAATCTAAAATCAATTTTTCGAAAAATGTGACACGTTTTTTTTTTAAATTTAGATTCAAATATGCACCTTCAAATACTTTTTATCGCATGATGGAAGCATGTGAGCGCTGCAGGCTAGATCACAGTTTTCATGTAGTTCTAAAACTTTATGATTTTTTTCTCGGAAATGGCACCTTGTAGGAAAATTTTTTCCTAGATAACTTTTACATAAAATTTTACGTAAATTACGAATATATTTTTTGATTTGCAAGAATCGACCATGCAATAAATATTGGCTGCCATATTGGAGCCGCCATTTTGAATTTGAATAATTTGACGTAAGGTTTGAATTCAACGACCGTGATTATCTTAACGTTAATTTCCGTTTTACAGTACAAAATATAATGTGAAAATTGGCTTGGGAGATGATATTTAACCTATAGCGTCCTCTAGCGCTCACATTGATACTACTACTTCTATCACGCAACAAGAACTATTTGAAAGTGCGTATTTTAAACTAAATTTGAAACAAAAAAAGTCAGACAAGTGCGAAAAAAATTCGCTCGCCAAGGGTTCCGTGAATGTAAATAACACAATATCAAAATAATTGACATAAAGTTTTGTTGTAAAGTGTTTATATTGCCAGACCATAGACACATAAAAAATAAATGTTTCATCGTAAATATTAATAGTAAATGTCAATCTCATTTAAATTGATCGAAAGAATATAAAAAATATTACTTTAGTTTAAATGATATCCATAGCTGTTTATGGTAGCAAAGTTCTTAAAAAATTGTAGTGTTTCTTAATTTTGGTGCTCTTTCAATTGACACCCCACACATGCGGGTCAAAACACCTTTTTTTCACCCTTCCCCACTCCCATCCCCTAAACACACAGAAATAAAATCACTTAAAGTTTCGCTATATTTTTCGTTAAGGCTTTATCAAATTTCCTATCTCCATGAATTTTTTCAAATTTTTCTGCCAATCAACGAAGAAACGTTGTGGGAGGGGACCATCTTTTTGTTGCACTTTTGTGACAGTAACTCAAAAACTGTGAATTGCAAAATTCTAAAAAAAATTGTAATGTTTTTTAATTTTGGTGCTTTTTCAAATGACACCCCACTTGACCGGGTTTTAAATGGTGTTTTTACCCCTTCTCATATCCACCCCCTTAATAAATATAATTATTAGTATTTGATACTTTACTATATTTGCCATTAATAACTTATTAATTTTTCTAACATTCAAAGTACTTTTTAAGATTTTCGATTACTTACGCTCGCAGCTAATCAAGGAAAGAAAACAAACAGAAAATGCTATTATTTAGAATTACACAAAAATAGTGGGGTGTAAAATTCCAAAATACATTTTTAGAAATACTGAAGTGTAGCCTTTTCATATGATACCCTATTTGACTCGATAAAAAAATGTGCTTTTTCAAAGGCCTTGAAGTGAAGCCTTTTCATATGATACCCTATTTGACTCGATAAAAAAATGTGTTTTTTCAAAGCCATTGTAGTCCTGTAAAACAAACGAAAACCTTTTTTATCTATTTGTAAGTCCTTCATCTTGTGTGGATAGGATAGTTTTATTACAGGTTTATTGGATTTATAGTATTCGAGATAATCGAAATAATGTGAAAAACACGTTTTACTCTCACCAATTGTGTTCCATATAAAAACAAAACCCTAAACAAATAAAAACAAGTCACGCAAGTGCGAATATAATACACTCGCTGAGGGTTCCGTGTATATAATATTTGAGAAAAAAAACAGTTTTTGTTAGTATATTTTCACGTTTATTTGAAATTCTAACTAGTAAAAAAAAATTTAGTTTCGATTTAACAAAATCCCTACACCCGTGAATTTTTAAAAATTTTTCTGTTGTATTGTTCGTAGATAAGGGGAGGGAGACAAAAAAAAATTTTACATTTATTAAAATAAGTCGAAAACTATGCTTTCAAAAATTACAAAAACAACTGTTTTGCACAGCAAAAAAAATCAACTTTCATATGGCACCCCACATGCCATGATGATCAAAAATAATTTTTTATTCGCCTACATATTAAAATGTTTCTTTATTACTGTGATTTGCGGCCTTAAAGTGTCACTTTTTAATTATTTATTTTGTTGTCATAGTTACGTCAAAAAAAGTAAAAAGCATTTGTATTTGTTTAAATTCTATGAAAAATAAAAATTTTTATCAAAGCAACCCTTAAATTCAAAATTTCATTATCCAATTAAAATAGTTGTTATCATTTGTTGTCAGGGTTATACAATAATTTGAAAAAAAAACAACAAATATTTTGTCAGAGGTTACTTGTTCCACATTTTTTTATTTTAAAATTTATGCAAATTTATAATTTTAAATTAGAATAAACAAATTTTTTTTAAATGTTTTGTTTGCGGCGAATAAAAAATAGTATAATGCACGGACGTAAACTATTTTGGACTTAATGTGGGTGTAAATCTCGGCTAGCGCCTTGATTTTCAAACTTCACATACGTCCAAAATCTTTAGCTTTACATCTTAGCATCATAATGTACTATTTTTTCAAAATTTCTACTTTAAACGTCCTCTAATGAACATTTGAAAGTATAACATCCAAAGAAAAATTTTTGTTTCGATTTAGCAAAATCCCTACACCCGTGATTTTTTTAAAAATTGTTTGTTTTGTAATGTTCGTAGATAAGGGGGAGATTAGAAAAGAAACTGTTTTGCACTACAAAAAAAATCAGCTTGCATATGACACCCCCACATAACATGATCAAAAATAATTTTTTTTCAAAATTTTTGTTTCGATTTAGCAAAATCCCTACACCCGTGAAATTTTTTAAATTTTTTCTTTTTTCGCATTAAATTGGCTACAAAATGAAGACGTTTGTTGTCCTAGAAAAAATTTCAAATGTGTGGCCCCCACTGACGGAAAGGCGGTTGGCCAAAAAATCTAAAAAATTACAAGTTTGTTTTTTAATGGAGTACTTTCAAGCCCCAAAATTTGGAGAACAAAATTTTTGTTTGTCCAAAAAATTTTGGAGAATACCTCATATACACAACGATATGAGTGAGATATAACGGGAATTCGGGAAATGCAACTCTCACGGTTGCATTCTGCAATCATCACCAAAAATATTTTCTGGGTAAGTTGCAGCAAATAATTGCTTGAATAACTTCATGAAGTGGCCATATCCGGGTGCTGGTTAAGCGACTAAAGCCTATCAAAGTCGAATAATCTAAGACGTTAGAGCAGACGTTTGAATCATTTGACACAAAAAAAACAAATTTGCGTCCATCAATACCTTAGAACGCATGTTGTTGTGGGATCTTGTTCTTTAAAGGTCCTTAAAGATGTTGTTGTGACACATATTGTAAATCCTACTGCACAACACATTTTATAACAAAAAATTATATAAAAGTAAAATGTATAAATATTGTGTAGTTGAGTTTTTGTTAATAATTTTTTAAAAATGACGACCGCGGCGTTTAAGGTTAACGAAATGGTTAATCAACAGTTTTAAAAATTTAATAAACTTTGTTGTCCTTGATCTAGATGAAAATGGCCAAGTTCACATTTGAAAGCTTTGCACACGTAGATACAAAATATATCTTTTCAAAATTTAAATAAAGATGGTTCAAGTCCAGAGGTTCAGACCCTGGTGCTGTTGAAATGTAAACAAACGCAAAAAGCAATGATTTCTACATTTTTGAGTTTATTTTGTTTACATTCGTACTTTCTCTTAACTATTGCCTAAGTGATTTTCAGACTGATCTCAAGCCATTAAACCTGATCTCAAGCCATTGAATACCAATAAGAAAATTATAAAATTTGTTTTATTTGTTCTTTTTTATCTGAGTAAACCATTCGAAAAAAAATTAAATAAAACAAAAAAATACAAAAACAAAGATGATTTTAAATTAAAAAAAAATATTTTCGTTGGAAATTGGGAAATGTTTTTGATGCAATAAATATATATATAATACTAATTAGACATTCAAAAAGTTTTCCTTAATTCCATGAATAAAAAATTGATAGATATTGTAGTATTTGTGGTATAAAAATTGTTTGATTGTTTTTTATTATAAATTATGTGTCGTAGTATTGTAGTTGTGACGTAGTTAGGCCAATTATTTTACTTACTCTTTGATGGATTTAATATGTTATTGCGTATTTTAACCAAAATAAACGAAACTGTTTCGAAATTGTATATATAATGTAGTTTCGGTTAATCTATTTAATTTGGTTTGTAAAAATTGTTGTATAATTGTGTTTCCACCCACTATTTTTATTTAAACTAATCGAACACATCCAATTCTACTTGTATACACATCTGTCTGATCAAGAAATCTACCTATTTCAGGCGGACATCCTGCCGAGTGCCGCTCGAACTTTTTTGGTAATTAATTCGCTCACAATGTTTTAAGAAGACTATTGAAAACACTATTCCTGAACTGGTGGTGTAGTCAGCAAATGCGTCAATGTTGCCCCCCAATATTGTTTACATCAAAAATCAATGTACTCAATGCTAGGAGAACCGTATGCAAATCGGAATTACTTTACCAGTTATAGTTTAAAGGTTTTATCCAACAAAACTTTTTAACACAGATAATATAGAAATTTCAACAAATTTTATTCAATATCAACTTAAACATAATTCCACTTTTGTAACAATTATAAATTGACAGAAAAGATGTTGCTAAATAAACATAAATTTGAATATAGAAATCGCGAAAAAGAAAATTAAAAAAGATATAAAAATGGAACAAACATATCGTAAACCATTTTCAACATTCAATAATCTCTGAAAATCGAAACAACCTACAAACATACAAAAAACAATTTTATCTAAGTATATAGATACATACTAGAAAATCGAAGATGATAACAATAATTTAAAAACTTTGTCTACAATTTACATTTAAGTCGATGAATAAATTTAATAAAAAATAACTAAGTCTGATCCAACTTTTTAGTTTTGCCTTTAAATAAGATTTTGCATTTTATCTCAAGAGGGTTGCACGCCGCCGTTCAATTTTTTTTCAATTTTATTTTATTTACTTCGACAAAAATTTGTTATGCTTTGTGAAAAGACAAAACGAAAACCAGAACAAAAAAAGTTATTCTTCGAAATGGAGTAACAACTGGGAAATCAGGAAAATGATCCTTTTAAAGTTTTTTTTTGTAAATGGAAAATGATGGAGTGAATGGGTTAAAAAGGAATTTGGGATTTGATTCTGCAAATTTATTAAAATACATTTTTTTAAAATACGACGGCAGTAGTGAAAATTATGTGTTTATGTCGCACAATTCACCTTATGAATTTAATTAAATAACCGAAAGAAATACAGCAATACAGTAAACAAGTTTCAGCTGATTTTCTATTCACATTATCACATTTTATATGATGCGTGTTAGCATCATATATTGCAATGGTTAAAATCGTTCTGGCGTTAATGAGGTCAACTAGGTTTTGTAATGTGTGCAAAGTTGTGATCAAGTGATCAAGTGTGCTAGGCATATTGTTCATATTTAGCTTTTAGTTTTTCGTTATTGTGGGGCTGCCCAGAGGGATGCTGTTTTACCACAAATATTTAATGTTCTTATTGGTTTTAAGTTGAGGTGGTTCTGAGAACTGGCTGCGTCAATATGTGGTGTTCCCGTGATTGTTATTCACCACAAATATTTTGTCTTCTTAATATTTTGGAGATACTTACTTGTTGGTCTCCCAGGTGAGGCTTCTCAACGACGTTCAAGAAAACTCAAGAGATTGGTTTGAGCACTCGTAATTATTTATTTAATTTATTTTATTAATGTTTCTTAATTTACTAGAACACTATTTGTGGTATTTAGTTACACACTTTTAAACTAAAAACTATTTATTTTTTGGGGATCTATTTTAGATGATTGCTTCAGAGAGTAATCTGTAAAAATATGGAGGTTATTCTCCTGCACTTTTTTATCACACACGTTAAACTTGAATTCGTTTGGGAACTGAATTTTCCCGCGATTAGAGATTGATTCACGACCGACCACGTTCTACTCGAGACTAACTATTCCACCGAAAAGTCAGTATTATTTATTCAGGCGATTTTCGTTTGGCTAAAACCAATTGGCCAATAGAAAATCGTTTTTCCATAAAAATAAAATAAAATAAAATAATTTAGTAATCGACATTTTTTACTACATATTTCTTTTTGTCGGTTTTATGGAAATTAATTATTGGAGTTTTTTATTACTTTCCTGTAATATTTATTTTAAATTGTAATATTTGAGTCTCCGCTCGTGTTATGGTTTTATATTTCGGATTGTCAATGGAACTATTGTTGTAATTAGGTTTAATTGACTTAGTTGGTATTTTGATTTGGTGAATGGAAATTTGATTCGAATTGAATGAATGTATGGATTGTATTTTGGACTTTGAATTGTAACCAGTTGGACTTTGAGTTATAGGAGTTTGTACGACAGCTGCAATGCTAGCAAATTGTTTGGAATGTTTTGTCAATTGTGATAGAGACATACAAAATACATTATGTATTTTTATGAGAAAGTTTCTTTTTAGTTTGAACGATTTTTTATGTGATTTGATTTTACAGATATTAATTGAAATTGAGTTTGAATTGAAATTGAGTTTGGGAAATTATTATTGACTGAAAATTAATTACGAAATTTCAATTAAAGATTTAATGTAGGATGATGTAACAGCTGCGGGTTATTATATCTAGACTTTTTTAGTATAGCTACTGATTCAATGGGACAATTGTTTGTGATAATTTTGGATAATTGTTGTTGAATGGAATTATTATGGGTATGTTTGGGTGTTTGTTTCAATGGGGTGGATCAGTCTGGTTACTGGTCCACCACATTATGATAAATGGTTATATATCACTTTTTATGTGTAAATAATATAAAGAATGACCAAATAAACAGAACAAAAGAAAACGCCACAGGCTCATTAAGATTATCCCTAGAAAGAACTCTGAGACCTTAATGACTGTGTTCTAACATCTTACTTAAATAAAGCAAAAACTATGTCTGTAGCCGAGTGAAACGTTTAACTGTGTTAGCTGCTAACTGTGTTAGCGAAAATGTTCAATTCGTGCTAAATTTATAAGAGTTGGGCTCCCTATGGAATGACGTAGGGCAAGGGAGGGTAAGGAGTGAGAGAAAAAAATTAGAAAACTCAGCCAAAAATAAAGAAGAACTAATACGATTGTTGTGTTTATACGATTGTTAACAGGGATCAACGCAGGTTCTAAATACTTAAAGAGTAAGTACAGACATTTAAAAAAATTGTGGTCATTTGATCAGTACCAGTGAGTAAACAGAGCCATTTATAAAATCACTTACTACTGATAACATTTTCACAAATACACAATTTAGGGTTACGAAATTATATGTACAAAAATCTTAAACCAGTAGTTAAATTACCTCATCATCCCTTCGTATCAGAGCATTACATTATAATATTACTCGTACCATCAACTGCTTCTTACATTCATTCAAACTTTTCAAATTAACTATAATATTCTTAAAGCAAATGAGCATAATCCTTTCTAGTGATTGTTCCTTACCTCGCTTGTTTCAAAATAATCTCATCATTTCAAGATAAAACCAAAACGACAAACGCAATTAAATGAAAACTCAAATGTAAGAAAAAATAATAAAAACAGAAACATTCTATAATAGAAAACGATGGCAGCAGCAGCTGCTGGTCTTTTTTTTTTTATTTCCTGTTATCCTTACAATTTCCAGTCCTTGTCTTATTTTCGTTTCTATATTTCATTTTTTAACATTACAGTTACTTCTAGAAGACAAAAAAAATGAAAACCTCAATGAAAAAAGACTTACGAGGGTTGGTTGATAACAATAATCACGTTTTACACTTTAAAGGTAACGTAATTCAGTTTAGAGTTGTCAGTTATGAAAAGCTCAGCCCAATATATTTCAAAAACTATAAATTATTTTTTTTTGTGTGGTGAAAGTTTATATGAACAAAACCGACAATCTTCTTACGAAAGAAAAACGTTTATCAACCAAACTTCACTTTTATTAATAAGATAAAACGGAAAGCTGGATAAATAGAATTTTTCATTTGAGTTGTTATTTTCCTTCGTTTTTTATAAAGAAAGAAAACTTATTGTCGAAACAGCGGAATTGTAAAAAAAAATTGTATTAAATGTAATTCTTTTTTTTGAACAAAAGAAAGACGTTTATTCTTATCAACATAAAATTAAATTACTTTGTTATATGGAACATTTATAAAAGTTCAAAAAACCATTCTTGGTTTGATAGATAGCTGAAAATTTATAATTATGTAGTGAAGTTGTATCTTTAAATTATTTGAGTATTTTGAGATTAAATTCATCAACTTAGCACGTATGTTGTTTGTTATCATGATTGAAACATTATCAAGAATTTATCAATTGCAATTTAATTAATATATTTAATTTAATTCTATAATGTTAATATTATTATAGTCGGTAAGTTAGAACTTAAGCCCCTCGTCAAAAGTGGATTTTAAACGCCGTTAGTCCTTTGCTATAATATAAAAAAGTTTGTCCTTTCTCATTAGGGTATACAAACAGAGCAAACTGTAAAAAAATCTAGCAAGGTTCAGTTCTAGCAAACAATTTTGTCATCAGCTCAATCAGCTTCCAAATTATTCTTTCTTTATGGATGGTCGGATGTCGCTTCCCAATTTATCAATCTATCATTATTATTATCGTTCTTAAGTATAAAACACTAAATTAGTTAATAAAACAAATATAAAAAACAAACAATGACATCCTCAAGTTCAACATTTCTTGTATTGCGTAATTTGGTTTAAATAATAATTTTAATTATTTATTCCGCATTGAAAAATACAAGAAGTAGAATGTTTTGTTTTTCGTATTTGTTTATTTTCCAAAATTATAAAATTATTAAGTCAAAATAAATTGTTTGTTAAAATTAAGTTAATATAAATTGTTAAACAATTAACATTTTCCATAACAATATTTCATTATAAATAAAGAAAATTACATGGATCGTGTGAGTTTAATGCATATACATTAGACTGAAATAGTCGAAAATTTAAAATAAAAATATATTAGAGTTGGTTATTTAGATTTATTTCTGTTAATAAAATATTAGAGTGGAGTAACATTCAATAATTAAATATATGAATATTTGAGAGGAATACTCGTTAAGTCGAATACTAAACAAAAATATATTAAACTGAATTGAACTTATAAATTAAAAAACGGAACAAACTAAACAAAAGTATAAATAACAAATTAAAACCAAAATAAACGATTCCAAAGTATAAGTGAATTTTATTTACAACAAAGAAAGTTTTTGATTATGTTGACCCTCATCGTTTCGACCACAACAAGACATGTTTCTGGCTGGTTGTTCAAAATTTAGTTTTCTCGGTGTTGATGCAAAATTCAAGCTGTTTAGCAATTTTTTCAAGTGGTCTGAGATGTTCCTTGATATCTCCTGGTATGCGTCCGAGAAGCGTATTAGCATGTGTATTTTCCTCATGGAAGAAATAATTATGAATATAATTAGGAATAATTTTTGCAATATTTTTAGAAATTTGAAAAAAGTTTCAATTTTTGGCTTTGTAATAATTTTTGGAATATTTTTGGAATTTTTAAAAAGTTTAAATTTTTGATTTTATTACATTTTTTAGAGTTTTGAAAAAAGTTTGTATTTCTGATTTTGTTATAATTTTTTAAAATCAATTGAAGAGGTTTAGGAGAGGCTAAATGGAGAGGTTTTTGAGTAGTTTGCTGAGTGTATCATCTTTTCACTAAATTATGTTAATTTATGATCTGTTGTAATTTTTTGGCAGCGTATTGATGTTTCGTGTTAGTTTTGTAATAAACTTTTAAACAGAGATAAAATACTTAAAATACAATAATTTTTTTGTTTTATATACATCGCTACCCAAAACTAAAAACAATGTGCTCATAAAAGCCTTTGCCGAAAACTATATCAAAATCCTTAACCCAAACCAAGTCTTGATATCTCAGATCCTTGAGATTTCAGTCCCTTCATATTTTTATTTGTATTTTCTCTATTCTATCATGAAATATTGGCCTACTTCATACTTTATATGTGATAGCATTTATTTATAAGTTATTCATTCGTTAACATAAATATGACCTTAGAACGCATGTTGTTGTGGGATCTGGTCTTAATAGGTTTTTATGTGTTATTGTGACACGTATAATAATGCCTAGTACACAAAACATTTTATTTTATTTTGGTTTTTTCCTATCGCAAACTCAAGCGCCAAATTAAATAGTACGGGCGCGAGTGCATCACCTAGTCGAACATCCGACGTTATCTCAAAAATGTCAGCAGCTGATGCTTTGATTACTACTTTAATTTGATCACGATGTAGTGAATTTACACAAAAAAGAACAAATTTCTCTTGGATACCAAGGGTTGAGTAGAGTTGGTGAATGCCGGAGTTGTACTCCCAAAATTTTGTCAGAATATTCTTGTTTCATCATCTGTGTTTAAAAGGTTCGCATGAAAACCACATTGATAGTCACCGATTATAGACTAGGAAACGTGGTGGGTCAAAAAAATTTTACATCAGCGAACATTTTATATTCAGTGATCACCAGTGCCATGCTACGAAAATTCGTACACTTGAGGTTATCACTTTTTCCATTTAACAAGTAATTTCTCTTGCTCCCAGATTGCATAAATCGGATTGTGTGTACGTGACATCTTTATTTTCAAATCGTTTTGTGGAGATGCCTTCGATACCTGGTACATTGTAATTTTTAAGCTTGTTGTTGATGGCATCTTGATCTTCGACTCGACGTTATTAGATGAAAAACAGAAGAAGAAAACTAAAATTTTTTAAACAAAAATAGGTGAGATATGTGTCAGACAAAACACAGGAGAATGTTGAACACCTTCGCTGTTGCAAGTGACAGCGCTTTGATCACTGAACAAAAACAGATACATGGAATATAACACGAATAACCATAAATGTAGAAGGTAGAAACTGCGACGGCTATAATCATAAACGGAAGTGGATGCCCCAGAGAAATCAAAATCAGTAAAAACACCGATACAGTCAAGAGAATTAGTCTATAACTGAAAGTAAATGAAATAAATTTACATCACTCGGTGCTGTTAGAGAAACAAATGCGTCAATTAAAAGCATTTCTAATTACTTCTGTATGCACATTCCATCTACGTACGACGAGGATGAAGTTATAACTAGTCTAAAGGTTAATATCAACTTTGCCTCTAGTACTGGAAATCATTAGTTTCCACATAATCATCCACAACCTTAGTGTGAAAACTTTAACTTTGTCACAATTCGTATTATGTTTGTATACAAATTACATTACCTGATTAGTGGTGAATTTACGTATAGGCCCGTGAGAGCCAAGTGTGAGGCTGCAAAATTGTAGGGGTGATGAAATCGGAAAGGCTTCATAATTTAATGAACGAATAATATTAAAAAGCAAGTTCATTTAGTTTTGTTGTGTAGAGTATTTAACTTAGATATTTATTAGAGACGAAACATATTCGGAGGAATAAAGAAACGATAGGATTTAATCACATAAAAGAAACAAAACATAGTTTAGAGGTATATAATCACTAGGGTGACCCTTAAAAAAAAATTTTAATTTCTTGTACGGCACCCTCCCGTTTCGTGTCAATACCCATAAAAATATTATTTGCAAAATTTGAAATCAATCGTTCAACTCTAAGGTGTGCCCCCGGCCACTTAAAGTTGAGAGGTTTTGTTCTGGACCTAAAAAAATTATGTGTAAAATTTGAAATCAACCGTTCAACTCTAAGGCGTGCCTCCGGCCACTTAAAGTTGACCAGAACAAAACCTCTCAACTTTAAGTGGCTGGGGGCACGCTTTAGAGTTGAACAATTGATTTCAAATTTTACACATAATTATTTTATGGGTATTGACACGAAATTGGAGGGTGTCGTATAAAAAATTTAAATTTTTTTTAAGGTCCAGAACAAAACATTTCAACTTTAAGTGGCCGGAGGCACGCCATAGACTTGAACGATTGGTTTTAAATTTTGAAAATAATTTTTTATGGGTATTGACACAAAATAAGAGGGTGCCGCAAACTGCACAATCCAAAAAAAATTTCTAGAGCAACCTAAGGGCCACCCTAATAATCACGTAAGGTAAAAAATTCAGTTTTTTTCATTCTCTCGTAAAATAGAAGCCACAAGTAAGATTAATTTAGTTTTTGCCGATAGTGATTAAATGATTATTTTTGGGATTGCTGCCATGACAATTAGATGCAATAAATCAGTGTTTTTTGTTCAGATCAGTTATCTAGCACGTTTTCTTTGTAGAATAAAACAACAATATGTTTCAATATTTTAATAGCTTTTTATGTATTAATTGGATCTTTTTAGATTGAAAGTGTAATTGTTGTTCGCGGCATTAGCCGAGGGCCATAAACATTCTGTTATAAGGATGGTTTTTATCAGTCGTGACTGTGACTATTTACATTCTTGTTTTCCAATCATATTATTCGTAATTGTTGAAAACATGGAATACGAACGCATCGATTTCGATGTTTACAATAATTCACTAGTTTTTGAGTTGAGTTGTCATTTTGATGATCCATTGTTGGGTTGTCATTTTTGATTATCCATTGAGGAGTTTGAATTGTTCATTTGATGGGCTGTGATATTTACATGAACGAGTTGTGAGTATATTTAGAATAAAATCAGTGTAAATTTATGTGTTTTTGTAATTAGAAAAATTTTGAATCTCATACGAGAAATAGTAAAAAATTTTTTTGGTAAATTAGTTCGATTGTGATAGTGTAGAATAGAAATTTACAAAATGTCATGTATTTATAAAATCAAAATTAGTTGAAATGTGATAGTTTAAATATACAAATACGAAATACCATGTAATTAAAAGAAAAAAATATTCAATGTTAGTTTATTGTTTAATTATAATAGTAAAATTTTAATCTCATCTGAGAACTAAGAAAAGAAAATCATTGTTAGGTATTTCACATTTGATAGTACAAAAACAAAAGAAAACTAAATACAAAATGCCGTGTTATTATTTAAAGAACAATCATTAAAATTATTGGTCTCAGAAAAAGATGATTACAGTAAGAATAGCCTAAATTTACTTCTAGTGGATTAATCAATTAGTTTTATGTGGTGTCTGTAGGATATATAGAACAAAAACAATTATTTAAGTTGTTTTGTTAAAAATAGAAATAAAAATTGAATGAATTTAATACTATGAAATAAAAATTGAATGAACCCTCAACATTCGTGGTTTCGAGTTTTTTTGCGTGTTTCATTTTTTTTGTAGTTTGCGTGGCTGAGTGTAACTGGTGAATTACAAAGGGAAAATTTTCGCTTTTGATGTGAAAACTGTGAACGAAGTACATTAAACGTAAATCCTGTAAATATTCAATCGCCTTGACATATTTGGCGCAACAATTCCATCGAGTTAGCATCAATTCGTGATTGTTACTGATTATTATTGGTTATTTCTGGCGCAACAATCCCATCGATTGAACAACAATGCAGGATTATTGATCATTAAGATTTTATGATTTTGGCTCAACAATAGCCATTTCAGTTGACGAGACAATTACCTCAATTTTTCAACGACGATTTGTTATATTTTGAGGATTACCGTTCCACAACCACCAGTATGAGTTTGGCGCAACGAACACAAATTATTTTCGGTTGTTAAGATGCATATGATGATGGGCTAGAAGTAAGGAAGATGGAGAGAAGTTGGATCTGCTAAAATCATGGGGTGAGTCACTTTATTATATTATATTACTATATATATTAGTATTTATATTATTTTTTTTGTTATTTTTTACTTCATTAAGCTACACAGCCAAAAAAATGACATTTAAGAACAACCAAGTTATCTAAGAAACGTAGCTATGTGATGGATGGGATCAGTAATGGCTTAACAATAGCAAAAAACTAAATAGATCTATATTATAATTAATAGATCTATATTATATTATAATCTAGTCAAATGTTTAGATATAGATAAAATAAAATTTAATTTGCGGAAAAACATTGTATGTTTTTGCAACGTTAAAAGGCTAAAATGTAATACTTTTTCCAATAATTGTATTTGTTTTTGCTCAATAAAGAAGAAAAAAATATATGTTTAGCCTTTAATCCTATCTAATGTCTTACAAAAATATCATTTAATAATGGGCTGTTCGTGACGGTCACGGCTGCTTCATTGTTGAGGGTCGCCAGAGTCTCCTTTTTGCACTTTTCTCTTTGTTTCTGATCTGCATGATTTCGAAATACGCGCACACTGTTTATTTGTGCTGGGGTGGCAAGTACACTTTCTCAAACCTACATGCTGAAGCTAGTTCAGGGTTATTAACCTCGCTAGGTGCGCGGCCTGCCTCTACAATTGGTGTTTCGAATGTGCCTAGTTCTCAATTTCTATAGCAACTTTTGCTTTAATTTATTTTATATTTACATATATTAATTTAAACTAAAAAATACTTGAGTTAATCAGTTTTTTCAAAAAATTTCGCAAAACACATGTCTGTGAATATTGTAATCTAACGTTCTGTTATTTCGATAAGAAAACATTCAGAAAAATATTTAAGTTTTATTTTTAATAGGAAGGAAACCAAACATCAAATTTGAAGCAAAAAAATAAATTCTGAGTATTTGAAAGAAAATATAAATTTCAATTAGGGAGTGAGTACGAGATTTTTTATTTTCACTTCAGCATTTGGGAATTTTATTTTTTTTTATGTTACTCGCTCTGAAAGAACTGAAGAATAAATTATTTTTCTCTATATTTTCTTCACTTATGCAATTTTTTTTTCTTAAAATAAATAAAAATGATAAAGAAAAAGGACTAGTTTTCTTTTCTACATATGTCATTATAGAAAATAAATTCGACTCCAGAGGAGTGAAATCAAAAAACCAAATTTTGCTTTTACGAATATTAAAAATATGAAAATTTTAATTTGTGATTACTAATAATGAGTAGACCAACGTCTTTTAATCAAACACTTTATTTATTTTTCACACCAAAAGATTTCTTTGTCTAAGTGACCTTCTTCTTGGGTTAATTGTTTTCTAACCTAAACTAAACATAAAAAGACATTGCTTAACTTATTATTATAACAATAACTTTAAGTTGTTCACAAAAAATTATATAATTTGTTTATACTTTTATGAGGAGTAGAAAAAGTGAAACTCTGGTACTACATATAAAAATAATAAATATAAAGAAATATATACTAAGCTTTTCCTGCGGACTTTCAATGGTTGTTTTCCACGTAAAAATTAATTTGTCTAAACAACTTCTTATGCATGAATCAACTCGCCCAATACAACTTATACGTCTTTTGTTCATATATTTTTCAACCTGTTTCGTTTGCTATTTCATTTTGTATGCTTTTGGTTCATGAAATTTTTTTGATATTTACTTACTCATTTGGTAATTTTTTGGACAATCGATTGGAATCGGTACATCGGTACAGATCTAATTATTTGTTTTATTGTCACAATAATAGATACAAAACTTCGACATTCTGTTTTATTGTTACGTTAGTAGTTTTTGTTTTCAAAAATTTTAATTGGATTGACTTTGAATTGTGTATCAGAGTCAATCCGAATAAAATCATGAAGGCAGTTTATGAATAAACTGGAGATTGCAAGGTGTGCATTTTACTTTTTTGTATTTTGTTTTAAAAAATTTTTTCTGGTTATAATAGTGTGATAACTATCAAAATTTTACTTGTGTTTAAAAAGATTGATTAGAAAAAATTTGGTTGTATTAATTCAATTGAACAATTCTGTAGTTAATAGATTAATTAAAATAAAACAAAAGAAATTAGAAAAATTGAAGTTTTTTTTCGTAAAACTTATTTATTGTAACTCAAATTAGAAAAAAAACCAATGTTTAGTGAAATGGTTTTGTGTATGGAAATGTAACAACCAAAAATAAAAATAAATAAAGAGAAAATTCGTTAGCAAATACGAATATATCTCGCATTTTCTGGTATCAAAGTACATATAGTTATTTTCATGACAGATCAAACAAATTTCGTTGCGAGTGAAGTTAATATCAAGAATAATTGTTATTATCAAATAAAACTGTGACACAGTGAATTATAGTTGTAAATGGCAGGTTTTCGGGGTGAATAAGAAAAATGATAGTTGATTTTGTTATATCGTTGAATATATTACCACCAAATTCAACAATTGCGTGTGTATGCGACAATATTTTATTACAATTTCCGACATTATGCTTGGTACTCAATTTATTGTATTTCTGACAAATTCAACATCAGACATTCATTTTTTTACTTCATTTAATATCTTTCTAACAAATTCAATAATTGCCGAAATTAATTTTGTTACATCAGTGAATATATTATCAACAAATTCAACAATTTTTTTACCTCATTAAATATATATATTTCTAACGAAATGAACAACTGCATGGGTATGCGTTAGTATTTCACTAGATTTTGGAATATTTGCCAACAATAGCCTGACATATTGGCGTATTTATTGAATGAAGCCTACTCAATATTAAACTATTAATTATTTTAATATATCAATCGTATGTTTGTGTTGGTGAAGATGATCTGTTAGCTTAGTTACGAAAGAATGAAGATTTGGATCCGGAACAATCATGGGGCGAGTGAATAATTTATTTAAACGTTCAAATGTTATAATTGTAGTAGTAGTGGTGTTGGTGTGATGTTCTCGGTTTCATTGTTCTTTGGGGTCGTCAAGTCCCTGTCTTTTTATTTTGTTTATTTAACTCCGTTTACTCAGTTTTTTTTTGCGTGCATATTTGACTGTACTGAGCTGGGGGATATTACTGTTCGAACACATATGGCTGAAGCTCGTCGGATTACAACTCTGCCGGGCACGCAGTCCTCCGATCGCTTCTTGTTAGTGAGTCACTAGGAGGTTCAGTGTTCATTACGTTCGCGGACCACCGGTTGAGAAACACTGAAATAAATGACATATTTATTGAAAAATAGCAAAAATTGTCATTTTTGGTGCGACTGGAGAAATAATATTTTTTTTATTTTTGCTTGCGTATCGGTTTTTACGTTAATAAAATGTGCTGTGTAGTGGGTATTACAATATGTGTCACAACAACACATAAAAACCTTTTAAGACCTAAGTCCCACAAAAATCGCGTTCTGAGGTGTTGGTGAACGCAAATCTTTTTTTTGTTTTTTATATTTTTTGTTAAATAAAGACAATTCAACAGTAAATCCGGTCTCATATAAAATATTACATGGGCTGATAATTCATGATAGGATAGAGAAAATAAAATGAGAGATATTAAGCAACTTCGATTTAAAAATTTGCATGATAAAAACTAAAATATGGTTGCCAATAATCCAGCTAGTGGCATATTCCCTGATCATGTGACACACTGTATTTCTCAACGTGTAATGGGAAAGATTTTAAATGTGGGGGGTGCTTTCATTTTCTGTCCTATAGTAATATACTATGGATTTAAATTATTTTCAACTAACTTTTCAACCCGTTTGTGTAACAACACAACTAGTTAAACATTCCAATAAACATTCAACACCCTTCCGGTATTAAATTATTTCTTGTTGATTTTCTATATTTTTTCACCTAATTATGAAAAAATTGTAGAGAATTAATAAATTAAAAGAAATACATAATTTTAATGTAGAATGAAATTTATGCTGACGGGGGTTTTTTTCTTGGCTCGAGTCTTGAAATTTTTTTCTTTAACGAGTTTTTGTTTTGAGTTAATAACCAGTTGGAGTTTGGCAAGTGGTAACGAGAAGTTCGTTTTTTTTTAATTCCGGAGTTTTTTTGTGAGTTGGATAGTGAGTCGGGAGGAACTTGAATAGTTGTTTTATTGTTTTAATGTTGGCCAGAAAGAAGCCACTAAAATTATGTCAAATTAATTTAAAACTTTGACATTTTTTTTTTTTTTAAATAAAAAGTGTTGTGTAATAGGGTTTAGAATATGTGTCACTACTAAACATAAATACCTTTTAAGACCTTAAGACCCACAACAACTGGCGTTCTAAGGTATTGATGAACGCTTTTTTTAAACCTCTGCGGGTTGAAGCCCCCTGAGACTAAGGGTTCCGGCAAACTATTCCATTTGTATGCAGTTCGGAAAAAGAAGTCTTTCTGTGATCTGCTAGTATGACAGCACGAGATCTCGACCATTTCACTGGTTGCGGTAGCAACCACCGAGTGGTTGCTGGTGATTTCAACAATTCGTTGATATAAATCAAAAATAGGGTTGGGGACAATACTAGTATCGAATTTTGTTAAGTTCTGTTTTAGGTTAGATATTAATAAAAGGTGAAAGTTTTTATAGAATTAGGTTAAGTTTCAACAAAAGAAAAAATTCACAAGTTACCCATAAATTGTCAAATTAAAAAAAAAGCTAAATAATTAAATAAGAAAACTTTTTTTTTAATAAAAATATCCAGTGTAAAATGGTTTTTGTATTTCGATTTCCGTGTTAGAAGTGTATGGAAATAAAATAAATAATGAAGTGACCCTTTAAATGACCCGCTGATATGTATTGGCTGATAGCACATTTTGGGGTCCATTGTCAAAACTGTGCTACATCATTATAAACCGTAGATGGTCAAATAAAAGTTTTGGTGCCTGACTTTTATTGTATACCAGCGTGGAGTGGATATCTAAACAAATTCTATCAAGCTACCAAGCATCTGATAAAGGCCAACAGGATAATCGAGATAAAAGGTAACATAGAACATTTATTATTAAGGTTGATAAGATATTATTATTGAAAAAAGACCCACAGTAAATTAATATGAATTATTAGGGTAAATAATTAGGGTATAGTTGTGATATGGTGGCGAATCGCTTATGAGAAACTGGGTGGTGATATATGCACGCTTTGTTTTGTTTCTTGTTGCTAGCGGCAGGGTATATTGCGTGCACGACCAACTACAAATGATTAAAGCCTCCATGTATAGTTATATGACGGCTTGTTTTTTTCAGCAAGCAATAAGGTGCCATCATCAAGGGATATTTCAAAGCTGATATTGATGGTGCTTTCATTGACAGAATAGGGTTCATTTTCCAGCACCCCTCAACTTGGCAAGCAATATCTCACTGCTATCGCCAGTGGTATGTGATATCTCACGTTGGCTCATATGTCAATAGCACGATCTGGAGTACACGGGGTTGTCACACCCGTAGATAAAAAATAATAATAAAATACAAATCAATAAAAACTGATCCCGCCTTGAGGAAAAACACATGCAATATGTCAATTCTGAAATAAAAAATTACAAAGTTCAAAAACAATCGCGCCTAAAATAATTTTGAATTTCAGGCGTAAACTTTTTTTAAAATCTTAGTTATAGAAATTGGATTATATTAAAAAATTTGCTGCCTATTGTCAGGAAATTTTAATAGCATAATTAAGAGAAGTTTGAAATAGTAGATTCTTGTATGTGTTTAGAATGGTGGCAATTCGTTACGAGGCTACAGTTTCAAGGAACGAGCGAAGCGAGTGGAGGGATTCATCCGAGTGAAGAATTGCCATCATCCTATGCGAATACAAGATTGTAACGACGGGCTATTTTCAGTTTTTACTTTAAAATAATAGTTTTTAAATTCCATAATAATTTTATTAATTTTCTTCAATTGTAATAAACGTAGACATCTATTTATACCACTGTAAAATTAAACATTTTTTTGTGATTTAAATAAACTCAATTTCAATTAAAAATACAAGTTTTGTATAAATGATTGGTTGTATTAGTGGAAATTGCTGTTAACTGATGAAAAATGAAACAGAAGATCTGGAAGATTGTGTATATAAGCGATCAAATTTGTTTGATCGAGGATCAGTATAAATTTAAAATGAGTATATAAAATTGAATGTAAGTGATTAGTATTCATTTAAATTAAAGTAAAACAAAAAAAATATTTTTATGTTGTAAAGTTAACTGTGGAAAAGAAAAAAATCCCTAGAAATTTTAGTAGAAATAAAACCAATAAATAAAATTAAATTAAAACAGTTTTGTGCAATGTTTTCTGTACTCGCAATTCATCGTATAGCACATTATGGAATATTTTACTTGGTATTTACCCAAATGATGAAACTAACGAATTTTTTTTATACAACGAAGTGCCGTTTATAATGATCTGTTACTTGCACTTCAGATTATTGGAATCATTGACGAAAAAAAACACAAAAATCAAAAGATTTTCACGCAATGTGGTTATTGGAAAATAAGCAATTACATTTGGGATTTCATATTAACACTGATAGTAATTTTGTAACAATGACTGAAATTTTATTACAAAATTTCGAAGGATACGAAGAGATAACTTTCGGTGAGACTTGCTGGATAGAAAACGAGAAAACTAGTGGAAGATGCTAATCATCCCTATGGATTTCTAGCCGATCAACATTCAACATTAAGTGATGTAAGTTTTTTAAATTTTAATTTGTGTAATTTTTGTTGATTTATTTTTATACTGATAAATTATTTTTCATCTTAGCTAATTAATAGTTTTATTAAATTATTCATTCTGTGATGAAATAAGAGGTCTCCAAGTGTAAATTTGTTTGTTATAAATTCAGTGTTCCGGCGTAGATTCAATTTTCATATATTTTTTTGAGCTTTCCGGTGTAATGTAATATTATATATTCGTATAAAGTCCAAAATCAGATCAGATGCTATTTTATCTACCACTGCAAAATATATCGAATAATTTCCATTTTGCCTGCTAATGTTTTTATCACCATATTGAAATATTTTCCAGCATAGAAAAATAAAACAATTGACATAACGGCAAATGTTAAATTTTTTTTTTATAATTTATATATGTATTATTTTCGTTTTAACTTTTTGATATTATGCTATACCAACAAATGTTAAGTTTTTATTTTGTTAGGGGAATATTTAATAAACTATAGAACTGTTGTAGAATGTAACGATTGCGTTACATTCTACATCAAGTGAGAGCATGTATAACATTACAATGGAAGACATACACATGGAAAGCATATATTCTATAGTAGTCGTGGATAAAAGTTGTTTTTGGGTAATGCATGAACGAAAATCATTATGTATTAGAAAATAATCAAACGATTACAAAGGTCGGACAACTAGACAAAATGGTTCGTACGAATTAAAATATCAAAATAATTAAAAATGACAATTTAAAACCCTAAACTAGCATTTAGGGTTGTATTAATGTTATGTTGTTTGACCTTTTCAATACAATTATTTTCAAAACAAACCCGTATAACTTTAAATATATTAATCTACAGAAACCCATTTTCGCATAACTAAAAGGCTTAAATTTAAATTGTCTGTTTGATTCCCTGAATATCAAAACAATATAAATCTATTATTCAATTGAAATTCTTTAGACAAGGCGTGATATATTAAAACCGAATATCATGTCTACAAAACAATATTATTGTATGTTAGTTTACATATTCAACCCATTTATTTCTATATAATCTTTAACATTTCTATGTCTTAAAGTTTGAACAACAAAAAAAATTCCTCCCAAATAGAGCATGTCAACATACAAAACAAAAGTCACACAAATTGAAAGCAAAAACTCCAGTTTTGAATAATATTAATATTCTTAAATGTTTGAACTATCAGAGAATATAATATCAACTTAAAGCTCTTCGAAGCCCGATGAAATGAAATAATTTTGTCAACATGAGGGTTAAAAAAAAATACATACTTAAGAGACATCTAATTGGCCATAAAAATACGCTCCGAATTTCAAAATCATAAAGAATGCCTGTAAAAAAAAAAATAAAATCTCCAAATTTTATATTTTTATGTCATTATTTCTTATTAAAATAAAATACAAGCAAAAACAACCCTTAAGATTGTATTCAAATATTTACATTAAATTATCAAACTCGAATAAAAGAATAAATTTGAATAAAAAGGTAATAAAAGAATAAAAAAAAAAAGGAAAACGGTGGAAAATTTTATGTAATTGATTTCTTTTGTTATTTGTTTACTGGTGTTGTGAAGTTTAGTTTCAACATGTAAAACTTAAGAAATGGATATGTAATAGATTATGATGTTATTGATTTAATTGATTTAATACACGTTTGCGACGCTGGTGCATGGGCTGACTTCACCACAGCTCTGGAAACATAGTGTTCTGGATATATAGTGAGCTAATATCCATCAAATACTTTAATTAAATGCTAACCATGTTATAGATTTCGCTTAGTTCTACCTATAAAAATATTAAAGAAAGCAGTAGTATCCCCACAAACATAAATTCTCTTGTACGAGAAAAAGTAAAACAAATTTCAGCCGGAAGTGACAAACCGGAAGTTGGGATGCAGAACTGTTGTGAACAGTACTAAATGCTTATATACTATGTTTCATCTAATTCGATTATTAGGAACAGTGGCTAATGATATTTAAAACAAACAGGTGCTCGGGGGACTCCACACCACTATGTTCACTCAAAAGCTAATAAGCTCCTTGCCATAGATATTTGCATCTTTTTCCAAAGTGTCATCAAAATTCATTCACGAACGAATGTTGTATGCTCCCAACAAACATTGAAAAAATGGTGACACAATAAACAGGTGCTCGGGAGGCCCCCCACTACTTATCCGAATATTATCCAAAAGCTAATCAGTTCTTTGTCATGTGAGTCTCCATATTTTTTCAAAGTGTCATTAAAATTGATAAATGAATGAAGTCTGTATGCTCCCAACAAACTTTAAAAACAAAGTGTGAAAAGTCAGCAGTTGTATGGTAGACCCTCTGCCACTTTGATCAATGTTTTCCAAAAGATAATAATTATCTTCTCACGCTAATTGAAACGTTTTTCATAAGTTTCATCATAACTTCATTATTATAGGCTTCATTAATATGTAGTGTGCATAAAGGCACTGAAAAAAATTGATTAATTTGCAAAAAAGAAATGTTGCCGGAAGTGAAAAATGGGAAGTTGGGGTTGTGGTGAACCAGAAACTATACTGATCCACCCCATTAAAACAAACACCCAAACAAACCCACAATAATTCTATATAACAACAACTATCCCAATCATCCCAAACAATTGTTCCATTGACCATAATAAAAAAGTCTAGACATAATAACCCACAGCTGCTACATCATCTCACTTTTAAATCTTTAAATTAAATCTTTCAATAAAATCTCAGTCTATGATAGCAAACTCAATTTCAATTAATTTCCATACAGAATATCTGTGAAGTCAAATTACATAAAAAACCGTAACTAACTAAAACACTTTCTCATAAAAAATAAACCATGTATTTTTTATGTCCACATTCCAAATGACAAAACATTCCAAACAATTTTCTTGCAATGCAGCTGTAGCACAAATTCCTATAACTCAAAGTCCAACTGGTTACAATTCAAAGTTCAAAATACAATCCATACATTCAATTCAAATAAATTTTCCATTTACCAAATCAAAATAGCAACCAATTAAATCTATTTTTTACAACAATAGTTCCATTGAACATCCGTAATATAAAACTATACCGCAAGCCGGGATTCATATTTGACAGGAAAGTAATAAAAAACTCAAATAACTAATTTCCATATAAAAAACGATGAAAAATATAATAAAAAATGTTAAAACATAAACTCGATTACTAGTTTAAATTAACAAATACAACAAAACTGATTTCTTTTAATTTTTATGAAAAACGATTTTCTATTGGTTAATTGGTTTTACCCAAACGAAAATCGTCCCAATAAATATTACTAACTTTTGTAACGAAGTAGTCTGGTGATCAACGAAGCCGTTGTGTAATTCCCTGATTTAGAGATGCACTACTTCTTACACGCATCAAATTTGCATTGGCGGAGACTTTCATAGTTTTCGTTTTCCTTTGAACATGGTCTCTGATACTCGGTCCGTGGTCGTCAGCTGCAATGGTTTCCGTTGAAAAATTGTCATAACCCAGTTGTGTGCTATTTCCAAATTTAATTATCTGTATTCAGTTTGTAATCGTTAATCACTATAAAATTAGCATAAAACAGTTGTACAATATCATTAGTTCGTAATTGTGTTGTTTCCATATAGATTTCTTACCATCGTTTTGTAATCTATGTTTTTTTTTAGTTTAGTTGTACGAATTAATTAATGAGTTTTCAGTCAAAATATGCTACCAGTTAATGCTACCATTTTTTAGACTATAAATAGAACGATATAGATAGCTTCGGTCTCTTATTGATTGTATAAAATTCTCCCGTGAATATCAGAATATACGGATTTATTTTGAATTCACGTATTTTTTCATTAAATTAAGTAGTGAAATTTTTAATTAGCTTCAATTTATTTATTAAATAGTTCAATTAATACATTTTTTTAAATTAGTATAATTGATTTAGTGCAAATGTAGAAAAAGTTTATATGTTTTGTGCTGTAAAAACCAAATAGATAACAATGACCTTGTCAGTCACATTACTCTTATTGCTCTTATTGTTTGAAAAAAATCTCTCGTGAATATCAAAAAAGATCGGATTTCTTTATTGAAATCACGCTTTTGCTATTTAATTTAAGTTCGGTCTAAGTAGCAAATTTTTAATTAAATTAAAATAACTAGTGCAATCAGTAAAAATTTTTTTTATTTAGTGCAAATTTATTAGTTTCAATTTAGTTAAAAAAAAAATTCTATCTGTTTGTGCCGTGCTAGTTAATTTAAAAACAACAAAAGAATTTACTACCCATTTCCAATTAAATAGTGCAGTTAGCCGCATGGTTTCTTTTTTATTATTACAATTGGGCATTACAAATTTAAAATCTAAAAACAAACAAAAATTTTTACATGTTTTGTGCCGTGTTAAGAAAATCAAAACAACAGTTCATATGAATCAATCATAATTCGACTTTTGGTCTAAAGACGATTATTCGATTCAATGTCTAAAAAGGTGACGGCTGTTGTTGATTTTGATTTTGACGGAGATGCGTAGCATGTTTTTGCGTAAAAAGAAATGATTTTGAAATATAATCCAGAAAAATCACCAAGGAAACTAAAATTTGGATTAAACTGTACTATTTTGGTAAATATTAATGGTAGTTTCTTTTCGTACTGATCATATATGGAAAAAATCTGTGATAATAGTTTTATGAACTGTGATAAATGTCAGTTATAATCGTAACCTATAAATAGTGTACATCGGTGTTATTATAAATTACAAATTAAGCTGTTTTTTCTTTATTCTTATGAATTGTGATAATTGTTAGTTGTAATGGTAACAAAGAAAAATTATTGAAACTCTTGTTAATATAAGTTACCAATTTAGTTTTGTGTTTTCTTATGAACTGTGATAATTGTTAGTTGTAATCATAACCAAGAAAAATTGTTGAAACTCTTGTTAGCATAAGTTACCAATTTAGTTTTTGTGTTTTCTTATGAACTGTGATAATTGATAGTAGTAATCTTAACGAAAAATTCATTTACAACTCTGTGATGAAATAAATTATAAATATACGTGAAAAAAAATAATTCAAAACAAAAACAAAAGAATTTTTCTGACATGAACTGTTACCTAATAGAAATCAAAGATATAAATTGCTGGTTGAGATAATCTGTGTTAACTCATGCATCAGGGTGGAGTGACCCAGTGAACAAGTCGGGGAGATAAATTATAATTCACTTCAGATATCTTACCGCATGTTACATTCCGTGTGCTGAATTTCTGGATACATTTCCGGGGTAGCCATTTTCTTTTGGTGTGTTGGTTTGGTGGATATACGTTGTTATCAGCCCATCTGCTGAGTTTCTTTGTTGATACATTTCCGGTAATAAATACAAAAAAATAAGAGAATCACTGCTATCATCTACAAGTTGGATTGAACCAATTTCTTTGCAACGTCGTTGAGACTCTGAGTGCGGAACTTACCGATTTATAAGCTGGTTAAGGATGAGCGACTGAATTGAACTACGGGAGTAGGATCTGGACAAACCATGGGGTGAGTCATTTTTAATATATATATATATATATATATATATATATATATATATATATATATATATATATATATATATATATAATATATATATATATATATATATATATATATATATATATATATATATATATATATATATATATATATATATATATATATATATATATATATATATTAGACTGCTTCGTTTCAAAAAAAATTTTTTTTTTCTAAAGTCCTACTTCAAAACTTTGTTAAGAATGATAAAAAAATAATTCACTGAAAATTTCAGCCCGTAATTCCAATTCTTAGAACTTGCGCAATGCGTTTAAAGTTTTTCCATACAAAATACATGGAGAATTCGTGATTTTATGTTTGATTATCTATATTTCGGCAGCACTTAATGCTATGGCAATAGTCATAGGTGGAATTTGTAGATGAGTTCATGGACTTCAAAAATGCTATTGCTCACTTTTTTGTCACTCTCTTATTTTGACGGGGATATCTCTCAAAATAATTTGGTCACCCAAAATAAAGTTTTTAACCAAAGTTCCATAATTGGTTGGAGCTACAACTAACATGAATAGAACAATTTTATAGATAATATATTTATTTAGGACATAAACCTATTTTATTGGGTCATAAGTTGAAAGAACCACAACTTTTGACATTTTTAGTAAGTTATTATACTTATACCTTTAATTCGTTTTTAATCAATTCAAGTGCAATTCTTTTTATAAATTGATTATACATTTTATATAAAATTTATAATACTTTTTATATAATATTTATAAATTTTAATTATTTAGATAATCTTTTATTATAAAAAGTTTAATTAACAGTTAATAAAAAATGTTTATTGATTTCACAAAATATATTAATTCATTAATCGAAAAATCTTTGTTGCAAAATAAATTTTTTCTTTTTTGCGTCTAAAATAAAGTCATTTCGATACCCAAATGCGTATCGAAATGGCCTTGATTACGATACGCAAAGTTTTGTCTTTCAAGGTTGGTCACATTGGTCATACAAACGTCAGTGAACATTATCACGATTAATTATGTAAATAAAATTAATAAATTAGTGTTACATATTTTAATTAATTAAAATAATTAGTAATAATAACAAAATTTCAAATTGACTATTTTTTAATAAAATCACATTTTTTAAAATTTCAGGACAGACAAAAAATGCAAAATAGAAAAAATAGTATAAAAAACTCGTTTCATAAGACGTTTTATCGCACTTATCCTTTAGAAAACTCCCCGCTGCGCTGGTCGTTTTCTAAACAGATTGCGTGCGATAAAATCGTCGATTATGAAACTAGTTTCTTAATATACTATTTTCATTAGCTAAAATTATTAAATAAACATTTTATAACTCGCTCTTTTTGCATGACGGGTTGTTTTTTCGGTGATGATGAACCACTTTTAAAATCAACTGTTTTTGCTCTTCATCTTGAGTTAAGCATTCACTATATTTTTCGATTAGAGTTACTCCTCGCTCTGCGGTATATTCACAACGCTAAGGTTTTTGAAGAGTTCTAAACATTTTTTGTAATCATCGTTGGAACCCCATAATTCAGGATCAAAATTGAAAAAACTCCACGATATATTGAACATTAAACGTGTTTAAACAAACATTAAAAATGAATTTTCATTGACGAAATCACTTAAATTTTTTGTCGAAAATGAAGCAAACTCTTCTTCATCTAAAAGGAGTCGCTTTTCTCCACTAGTATAAGATCTTTTATTTTCTATTGAATTTACAGTTTTTATTTTTCGTTCACGTGAAATGTTTTCATCGAAGAGTGATAAGCAAGCAAGTTGTTCGTTTAAATACCAAAGATTTTTTGACAACTTCGCCAGAGCAACTTTTGCAATCTTCTTATGTGTTATTTTGAAAATTTTTAAATAAATTCAAATCAGCGTTAGGTGCTCTTATTGGATTTGTAGCAGTAAACCAGCCTTCAAGGTAAAATAATATCAGAAAGACGCATATTTCCCTTAAAATATTAACAACAGAGCCTCTAAGTAAAAATTGTTTTCTAAACATGTACATCTTCAAACAATATAAGGCATTTGAAAGCCACCTTGCATGATACATAGCACCAGGAGCTTTAAATTTCACGCCATTACTTGGAATACCACCCAAAAAGATATAGCAGAATATTAAAAACTCGCGATAGTCGTTTCTTGGTTGATAATTCTAATGAAAAAAAATTATGTATTTTATACTTTGACATGAATCAAAATATTATGAATTGTATATTCTTTATTCTTAATCTTTAGCAATGTTTTTATTAATTTAATTCATACTTAAGTTGATTTTCTATGAAGCAAAGTTTATCATTTTTTGTTTCTATTATAACATTTTTTACTTTTATATCTTCAATGCCAATATCGTACCTGAATTTATCAATTTTCACCCAATTTTCTTGAAATCTTTTAAAAATTTATACATTTGGACATGTTCTAACTGGCCAAGCCACTTCTACTACATTTCTGAGAATTATTTCAAAAACATGGTGACGACATGGAAGATATACCAAGATATACAAGATATACAAAGATATACGAACAACTTGCTTGCTTATCACTCTTCGATGAAAACGTTTCACGTGAACAGATGAAGAGCAAAAACAGTTGATTTTAAAAGTGGTTCAACATCACCGAAAAAACAACCCGTCATCCAAAAGAGCGAATTATAAAATGTTTATTTAATAATTTTAGCTAATGAAAAAATTTATTTTGCAACAAAGATTTTTTCGATTAATGAATTAATATATTTTGTGAAATCAATAAACATTTTTTTATAACTGTTAATTAAACTTTTTATAATAAAAGATTATCTAAATAATTAAAATTTATAAATATTATATAAAAAGTATTATAAATTTTATATAAAATGTATAATCAATTTATAAAAAGAATTGCCCTTGAATTGATTAAAAACGAATTAAAGGTATAAGTATAATAACTTACTAAAAATGTCAAAAGTTGTAGTTCTTTCAACTTATGACCCAATAAAATAGGTTTATGTCCTAAATAAATATATTATCCATAAAATTGTTCTATTCATGTTAGTTGTAGCTCCAACCAATTATGGAACTTTGGTTAAAAACTTTATTTTGGGCGAACAAATTATTTTGAGAGATATCCCCGTCAAATAAGAGAGTGACAAAAAAGTGAGCAATAGCATTTTTGAAGTCCATGAACTCATCCACAAATTCCACCTATGACTATTGCCATGGCATTAAGTGCTGCCGAACTATAGATAATCAAACATAAAATCACGAATTCTCCATGTATTTTGTATGGAAAAACTTTAAACGCATTGCGCAAGTTCTAAGAATTGGAATTACGGGCTGAAATTTTCAGTGAATTATTTTTTTATCATTCTTAACAAAGTTTTGAAGTAGGACTCTAGAAAAAAAAAATTTTTTTTGAAATGAAGCAGTCTAATATATATATATATATATATATATATATATATATATATATATATATATATATATATATATATATATATATATATATATATATATATATATATATATATATATATATATATATATATATATATATATATATATATATATATATATATATATATATATATATATATATATATATATATATATATATATATATATTTATATATATTTATATATATATATATATATATATATATATATATATATATATATATATATATATATATATATATATATATATATATATATATATATATATATATATATATATATATATATATATATATATATATATATATATATATATATATATATATGTATATATATATATATATATATATATATATATATATATATATATATATATATATATATAAGCAATTTCACGCAAGTTCAGCAAATTTTTGGGAAATTTTGACTTGGCCCCTCTTTAATTTTGATTATTTTTTGTTTATGGACAATTTGAATGGTTTATGGACAGCATTTTTGAAAGGATTTGCCTGATCATTCGTTATAATAGTATCTCCTAGACTTATAAGTGTATCATTAATTTGGGTATTTATTGTTTCAGTTGCAAGTTTCAGTTACCTTGAACTGTTTAGGTTTAATTATACTAATAAATTATTGACATATTCTTTTTTTGTTGAAGCTGTATATGGTTCCGGTAAACCTCCATTATCCGTACAAGTGCCATCAGGAGCCTTGTAACGAAAATACTTAATCCTGTTAGTAACTCAGAACACATATTAAATCTCACCAGTAGCTATCATTCCCCTTTCTTTTCTTTTACAGTTTCCATCAATAGGTAACTGTTAATAAATGACTAAATCCCATAATATAATGCACTAATGAAAATTTTACATTAAAAAAAGAAAGAAAACATATACTGGTAAAGTGTCAACTCCTACCATGCCAATTTATAACCTGTATATTTATTTTCGGAAAGAAACAATAATCAAGGCTCCAATTATAGATTCATTCACCCACACATCCACATCCCGTGCATACACACACGCGTACACGCACTCACGCACCCATTCATACATACATGCATACCCTCACATGTATATATATATATATATATATATATATATATATATATATCATATATATATATATATATATATATATATATATATATATATATATATATATATATATATATAATATATATATATATATATATATATATATATATATATATATATATATATATATATATATATATATATATATATATATATATATATATATATATATATATATATATATATATATATATATATATATATATATATATATATATATATATATATATATATATATATATATATATATATATATATATATATATATATATATATATATATATATATATATATATATATATTTATATATATATATATATATATATATATATATATATATATATATATATATATATATATATATATATATATATATATATATATATATATATATATATATATACATATATATATATATATATATAATATTATATATATA